>OX419340.1:28753388-28775888 GCA_948470475.1 Galaxea fascicularis | reverse complement strand
CTGAGAGATATATTAAGATCTGAAAGACTCATAAACAAACAGTAATTATGTCAAAGGTGCAATTCTGTATGCAGGTAACTTATATCTCTTTCTAGGAGTGAGTACAACATGAAGACAAAGTTTTAAAGATTACTTTGAAAAGCTGAAAAAAGTGGGTATTTGACAAAAGTGTTATTTTTCAGTTCAAAAAATGCGTTAGTAGTACATGAACTATTAAAAATCAGTTTTTAACAAACGATCAAAGATAACAAAAGAAAAAATGTTACTGCTTTAGTTATTAAAGTAACAATGCGTCTTTGTAGGTTTGTTTGTCAGGGGTAAATCTTGAAGTAGTCATACTGGGCCAGTGTGCGTGGAAGGCTCCGAAGAAAGCGAGACCTCCAAAAAGAAACAGAGAAACCAGAGTGAGTCCCATGATCAAAATATTAATCCTCCTCACTTTTCAATGTGCATTCCATTGATACATCAGATCTGAGAATTTTGTGTTTCATCAAAAGAATTAAAGCTTGCAAGAAAAATTTGTACAATTTGCAAGGAGAAATAACACATTGATCACTAGACTTCAGAAGTACATGATGACAATATTATCTTACGAGAGACAAAGTGTTTTTAATTCTCAATCTGGATGATATAATTATGTCCATTTTTCAGTAGTACATGTGTATGACTAAATTCAGGTAATGTTATATGCCAAGAAATAAGATGTGAATTATTCTTGAGTTGTCAATTTGTGGGAACAACATTTTGTACTTTATTCTTTAATTTATACATAAGGTTATTACGTGGGATGCGTAGGCAGACCACGTATAAAGATTCGGGCGAGTTTCGTCGTCATTGTAGTCTCATATGGCAATTAGCCACGTGCTTTTGCTTCTCACTGAAGTTAAACCCTGCTATATACGTGGCCGGGGTTACTACTCGGATGGGTGACCTTAGCTGAAACCGATGTTGTTGGCCTTTTTTTTCTGGTTGTCTTTTTTTTATTATTTTTATTTCTGTACTTAAAGGAACCATGTGACGCTGAAATCGCCAAACAGTGCTGCTAGCTGATCAGCCACGGTTCCTCTTTCCAAACATGCTCATTTGTCGGAGAAAATCTTTTAAGTAAAGATTTCATTCTCACAGCGCCGCGACACAGTGAAGTATTTGAATGATTGAAGAAAGGTTGATTTGTTCCGTTCATTGCTTTAGTTTCGTGTTTACAACTGTGAATAGTTTACATTCTAATCGAGTGTGAAAAGTTTCGTAATCTTTGTATTTGTCCTAACGAAAAGAAAACGATATTTTTAAGTTTGACTCTTTTGTATTTTGTACGCTTGACTGTTTTAACACAAATTTGCATAGTTTGACATTTGATCAAGCAAGATTGCGAGACTTGGTATGGGGGTCAGACAGCGCAACATTCATAGGCATTTCAGAGATTTGAGGGAGAAATCTCCTAAAGTAAATCATAACAGGGGTATAAAGTTGATTGGTGTTTTTGGATGGTGTTAAATGACTTCATTTTTTGCGTACTGTCCACCGCACGCACTTGACGTGGAACAAATAACCTCAAAATGAAAAAGCCGAATATTTTTTCGATCATGGTTTGATCAGCAAATTCGTATCGAATGCATCACTGGTGGCGAGGAGACTAGTTAACCATCGTGTGTTTGTCATGCTGTACTGAGTCATCATTAAATTCCCATTGTCCACGTATAACCAAAGTGACTGTGTGTACACATTCATCAACCAATGCATCCCACGTTAACGCCCCCAGGCGTCTTGTTGTTAATGAAACAACTTTCAACCGGCCCAGAATGAATAAAGCAATGCTCATTTGTCATGATTGGAAAATAATAAATATGTTTTAAAAACTTGGTAAAGTGACTATTCATTTAAAGTCGGTTTATTATCCAATTTTGTGGCTTCACATTGTTGAATATGCATTTGATTAAAATCAGGGATTAAGTGACATAGTTCAATACGCACTAAAGTAGCTACAATTATCAGTAATTTATAGTCAATATTAATTGTTTTATTGAAAACTTACACAAGTTACACATTCCAAATGGCATGTACACAAGCTTTTTTATTTTAGTTTTAATTTGCAGTTTCATGCCATATATTTACCCATTACCAGTTCTCACTTAAGATTTTTTAAATGCCGGCACAACATGCAATCATTTACATACATGTGCTATTTACATAGTAATAAAAAATAGGTCCGCAATGAGTACATGTGTGGTTTACTAGACCACAAACAGGCATTTGACTGTCATGGACAAATAAATAAATTCGATCGTGCCATAATGTGGCTACACACTTCGTGTATGCCACACAAAAACTGACAACTGCATGTGTTGGCTGATTGCAAACTGAGGCACATCATCATGCATGCATTAAAGTGATCAAGGTGTGTGTCCATTGGGGAAGTCAATCACAAACAAGCTTTGCATTAACTTTATTAAAACATGTACACTATAGGTACCTTGATGTAGGGCTGTGGTAGTCAACAAAGTTTGGCACATATGACCAGGTGTGGCGATATGGACTTGTAGTGGTTATTGGCTGGATGACTGGCTTTGGTTTACTTGTGATCAATGTTCCTAGTCACAAAAAGATCTGGTTAGTCCTACAAGTCAGTAAGAACTGTATATCCTCAAATATATCAGAATTATACACAAAATCCCACTCCCTATGCTGAAAATCAGGGTCCAATGTTAACTAAAGTAAGCCTACTGTCCAAAATCTTAGTGTCAATAGACAAAATTGCCAGCTGTTTACATGTAAGACTACACACTTGAGGTAGATTTAGGGTTATTTTAACCATCATCAACAGATTATAGATTGATCAGCTGCCGTTTAAAATACAACACATTCAGAGCTGTGCACTAGCAGCACCTGGGAATACCCAACTACTTTTCTTAGAGCACAGCCCTGACATTAGTTATAGTTACAGAAAAGGCAATCACATGGAGGAATGATTGAGCCTGGCCTCTATACCAGGAATAGGTGAGAAACAAAACAGGCTACCCAGTTCATTTATTTGAGGCTTTTAAGTACAAGAATTGACTGCTGCTAAAATGAATTTAGTACATACACAGGGCTTTCAAAATGTTTTGAAGTAGCCGTCAGACTCTGGAAAAGTAGGCGTCCGTGACAAGTGAGGGGCTGCAAGGCCCAAGCTGATAGCTATGAGCAGAGTAACCGGCGACATGTAACCACGTAGCCGGCAGAACTCCGGCGGTTTTGTTTGACTGCAGCGTTTGTAACTACATGTACATTCATTTGCATTGTATTCATCATTGCATTAAAGTCATGTACTCATTAGCCTTGGACATAAGAATTATTGACATAAGAATTATACAGCGTTGTAATGTCTGAAGTTATTAGGAATAGTCTTACAAGACAGACTACAGTGCAGGTCATAAGACCTTGGTACACTTGACAAACTTGGGTGAAAACTACAAAATTTCACTACACACACTTCTACCCTTATAACAGAAATGCATGTTGTTCTTTTATTGCATTTCCTAGAACCCCCCCTCCCCCCAGACAATGTTGAAATATTCCAGCTGTCGATGGACTCATCTGCGTTTTCACGGCCGCTCAAAATCAATATTAGAGACCTTAAGCAAACACTGGAGGCGGCGAGGTGGACGTCTACCGGAAGTGAAATTTCACGCTCTCGAGCCAATTAGCATAATCACGTTGTGTGCATGCCGCGTCTTCCAACAGTGGCGGCGGCGAGAAAGGTAGGTTTGGCCGCCTCGAGAGACGGTCGCTTTATTTTCTGATTTCTAGCACCTTAAATACACGGAAACTCCTCTATAAAGTCAAAGAAATGTTTTTTGAAGCTTATATTTGTATTTCATTTGCAAATATTTGATATTTCTGTGGCTTTACAGCGAAAATCACGCTTCACATTGGAGGGGTGAGTGAAGAAGAAAGATGGCAAGCGAAGCCCACAGCAAAGGAGAGAAAAGCAAAATAAATGGGTGAGTTTCCTGAGATTCGAATTATTCCAAGCGATGTCTGCGTCTTGTAAACTTTAAAACTTTAGATTGCAAGTACTTGCTTGTACAAAATGCTACATGTATTTTGTTCTTCCGATTTGCCTCTAAAGAAGGTTTTGTTTTCTCTCTTCTAGCTCGATCATGTAATGGACAGAAGCTCACGATTTGATCCTAGTGAAAGAAGTCAGAGCTTCAGAACCATGGTTGCATTTCCTGACTTTAAACTCTGCTAAACACTCTGAATCGTCCATCTCGTCCAGGTCAAATCGGCCGGAGTCTTCGTAAGGAAAGTCGCAATTTTTCGACTTGTGTAAATCCCACAACAACAGAAATTCATCCTCGTCTATGATGTCCTCAAAGCATGCAACAGCTAGAAGGTCTCTGACTTTTCGAAAAGTTCCCGTTACGCTCGTAAAGTTTACAAACGAAGTCAAATTGGACCACTGAAAACAAAAGCAAAACAGCCGTCGCTCGCCGCCGCTTCTACGAAAGCTTAAATATTCTAATTTAGCGCCAAGAGGAGGCGGTCTAAACCCACTCCCATGGGACCATCGCCGCCTCCACTTGACCGCCTCAAGTGTTTGCTTAAGGTCTCTATTGTAGGGGGTGACGGGTGCGAGTGGGGGTGAGAGGGAGACCCGGGTAAAGTGGGAATTGTCCCAAGACTTTTGTCCTGCATTGTAGGACTTGTCTTACAGACCAAGTTATAGCAGTAAGCATTTCTAACTTTAAATTGACAAAACCGTGACAGTATACCTGTGGTGGTCTTTGGCCGTGTTAGAGGTCTCCTTATCAAAGTGCTTGTAACTGCTGGTGGATGTGTGATACCCAGGGTGGTAGCTGGGCGTTTTGGTGTTGGGACAGTAGCTTTTTCTGGGGTAGTAGAATGCCAGGTACGAGAGCGTACTGGTCCAACCGGCAGTTTACTTTCCATGGCTAGGTTCAGCCTGAAGAAGGAAGAAAAAAATCAGTCTCTTATATTATTGGGACGATTGATATTGTATCAAATGACAAGCTCACTATTTTTTTAGATTCTAACCAATCTCAATTCTTAATTTGACTTTCAATTCTTCCCACTTGGCTCTTGTTTGAATTGAGTAAGTTACAAGAATGTATTGAAAACAGACTGACATGAGTGACATAGGCTCCTTAGATGAGCAGAGGTTGCTCTCGGAGCAAATGTTCAAATATGTTTAAATTAAAAATAATAATAATAATAATGATAATGATAATAAAATAAATAAGCAGACTGACAACAGCTTGTTATAAGAAATCAGTATTTTTTCATGTCAAATCAAAGGAAAATTTGGATGTTCCACTCTTCATTGTCAAAAAATATTTAATACCTTGATGCTGAGGTTCTTGTGCTTTTATTTTGTTTCAAGTCAAAAGCCAATCAAGTGCAAGAAAACAAAACCGCAAGCAGCAACAGTAATAATTATTAGTTTGTGGTTTCATGTTGCTTC
Organism: Galaxea fascicularis; assembly: GCA_948470475.1. Classification (NCBI taxonomy): domain Eukaryota; kingdom Metazoa; phylum Cnidaria; class Anthozoa; order Scleractinia; family Euphylliidae; genus Galaxea; species Galaxea fascicularis. The sequence goes on along the minus strand of OX419340.1, from coordinate 28,770,424 downwards.
TGCTTGGTTGCTGCACAATGGGAAATGTCAAAATCATACAGTAAGAAGTTGTCCAAAGCAAAACGTAGTAAACTAGATGTGGCAGTAACTTCCATTTTTTTAAATATTTCTCCCTCTGAAATAGGGGCTTATTTGACAAGGAGACTTTATAGAGGGTTTACGTAGTACTGCATCATTGAAAAACAGGAAACTAATGTACCTTCTTTCCTCTGCCTCCAACAAGGTAGCGAAAGCATCCAGCTCTAAGTCAAGAGGAAGATGAGCATTATAAGCCAGACCCAGCTCTCGCACCTTGGCCATTAGAGCCTCCTGAAGTTCTCGTAACTTGGCCTCAAGGTTCTTTATTGTGTTTGCAGCTTGTTGGCGTTCCATCTCCAGGTTTTGAATGAGGCCAGAGTTTTGAGCTTCCAGACTGGAACACTGAAGTGTTGAAAGAAATCCTTACATTTTTGAATATACAGTAGTTTACCAAGTTTGAACTATTTCACATTCACATGGTGATCATTATTATAAACAATCTAAATTCATTATTTCATGATGGATACTAAAATGATGAATTTTTGTTTGTCAGGTGCAACTCTGATATTATGATTTGACCAACCCCATTCTCAGGGTCTCTCGTCTTCAAAGAAGAGAGACCCTGCGAATGAGGTTAGATTTTGACCAAGCTACAGTGCAAGTAGGATATTTTCTGCCAGGCCTAACAACTTCTACAAATTAGTATGGTACACCCCCACAGCTGCTACACCTGAGTCTCAGTTCATTCAGGACACCAAACTGAAAAGAACTTACAATTAACCCATTGACTACCGTGCCGGCCAAAACTGGCCGCACAAGACTCCCATGCTTTAAAACATTGCAGCTTTCTCAATTGCACGAATATTGCCTTAACTGTCAGTTGTGAGCATGAAATGGAATGTCCTATAAATTTGGACGTCCAATAAATTCAAGATAGGTAGTGATTTTTACCAAATATGGCCTTTTGAGTTTGGACAAGAACGAAAATGACTGTTTTTAATGTCAAAGAGAAACAACGAAAATGCCCTTTTGTGTTTGTTTTTTAAAGAAATTTTTGTTGAAAAACCAAACTTCAACCATCATAACAAAATTCAGTCCTTGTCCTAGCTTAGAAATGACTCTTTTTGTTCATATTCTTCTCCCGAGCGTAGATACAGCCTTTTGTTCCAGTGCATTCGGGCCTTCCCACCATTTTAAGTATCTCACCCCCATTACATGCTGGCAAATAACAAGAATTTGACAGCGCCAGTTCCTTCCCCCAGTTCTTTCACATATAAACTCAGCCACTCTCAGCCAGTCCGACCTACTGCCAAAAATTCATGCTTGTGGTGATCTTCAGTGCTCACAAATTCCAAAATATGTGGCAGTAGGTCAAGAAATTCATCAATAGTCGAGTCCCAAAAGTGTCCGACTGGCCAAATTCCCAGTTCGTCGAGTAACAAGCCAAATTTGACAACAAAGTACATCACCTTGCTCGGTTCTTTGAGAAAGTGGACTCTTAGCTCTTAGATGAAAAATGGCTGTAAACTTAGCAAAAATCGCAAGCAAACCGAACTTGGGCCGTTCTTGTAGCTCCACAGATGAAATATAGTTACGTCAGAATGACATTTTCAGAAACCTTGAGCCTCCAGTGCCTTAGGACAGCACCACTTTCCATGGTAGTTTCAAATAAAGAGTCACAAAATGCTATGGATTGTTTATAGGTGGAAAATAACTCGGTTAGTAGTCAATGGGTTAATAAAGAATACATGACTTGTACAAAATTAATGATCATCACAGTTATGAACACTTCTTGAGCAGTAAAGAAAATAAAGCCTGAACAAAATCTCTAAGTTCTTTAAAATTCTTCAATTACCAATTCTTCAAAATTCTTAAAATTAATTCTTCAAAATCTCTAATACATGTACATGATTGCAGTATATTAAGTTAAGGAAACAACACACAGTCAGACAGCTAATTCACTTAGAATAATTATCATCAAATTTATTGCTTAGGTTTTAGTTGAAGCTCACTGACTCAGTGACTCAGTTTGACCAGTCACTGACAAAATTTAATATTATTTTAATACTTAATTACACACCTTAGCTTCCAGGTTGATGTTTTTCGAGTGCAGTGCCTCTGCTTGAGCCTTCAAATGAATATTGTCATCTGTAGCCGCTGCAAGATTTCGGGATTCATTATCCAGCTGCATCTTGATCTGATTCATCTGTCAATAACAAAACCAAAGAAACAAAATGCTGCCTTATAAACTAAGAAACTAATAATAAGGTTAATGCTCATACATGTACACTGTATTAATAAGTTTGGAGCAGCATTTTGAGACCTAAAACAGTATTCCTAACTGCTTCATGCTGAAAAAAAGTTAAAGCTGCAGCCTTTAAGAGTGTGCACTGCCAACTAGAATAATTATTGTAACTAAGAAACTGCTACCTGTTTAAAGCCAGTTGGTGAAAAAAAGGGAGGAATTAAATGATTTGAACAAAGTATGCAAAGTATTGATTTAATGAAAAATAATTTAAAAGCAATAATTAATGATTCAATAGGTAGATAGACTATTTTTTATTACTGACAGAAAATGTACACATACCCCATTCTGATAAGAGATCTCTGACTCTTCCTTGAACCTTCGCAACTCAGCTTCACTGTGCATCTTAACTTTGGCCAACATGGCTGATAAATTTTCGTCAATAATGTTGTGTTCATGCAGCCGCTCCTCAGCCAGAAGAATAGTTCTTTCAGCTTCGTCCAGGCGACACCGCATCTCATACAGTTCCTACATTGAAATTCAATGAGAACATTTTACTTTGAATTAGGACAAAAAACTCCCTGTGCAAAAGTTTTTCTGAGCTGTTTTGAAATTATCGAAATGTAGTACATCAACAGAAAACCAAGTTAATTATAATTTATATTGACTAGGCTTGGTATTATCACCTTGGTACAATGTATATGTTGTCACCTTGCTGTGATGGTGAAGCTTGAGTGCCTCAGTGATCACAAGAGCTACTAATTACACTGTATGCCCACTGTATGGTGGGTTCCACCATGCTGGATTGGTCCCAAGGAAGAGACAAGGTTGGAGATTAGGCATGGGGATAATCACTCTACCCCGCAAAAAAGGGATACCCTAATGAGACCTGAATGAGTATAAGGGCTTAGCCTCAGGACTACTGCAATGTTAATGATACGGTGTGATAGGGCTTAAGAAATTAAAGGTATTCTCAATCATAAATTGAAACTTGAAAAAATGAACTACCTTTTCATGGAGCTCTTGCTGGAAGTTCAGCTTTTCTTTCAGCTGATTGGCCAGAGTCTGTAGATCAGCTTTTGCTGCTACTTCCACATCTAAGGCCTGCTGAGTTTGTGTCAATGCCGCCTGAAGACTGTCTCTATCACGCTTGGTATCCATATGCGAATTCTGATGCTGTGTAGCAGTGACGCGCGCATCTTGCAAGAGAGCCTCTTTATCCGCAATGACTCGCTGGGCATCTGCCAAGGCATTCTCTGTCTTTTTGCGGACACTGGTCTCCTCAGCTAGCCTAAAATTTGATGAATTCCATTAAAACTTTTACCATATTTGACCCTTAGAGGATGAGGAAATCCAAAACATTTGATTTACACACACATGCATTTTGATAGATACCGACACATACATGCACTATGTAGATGGTGGATTACAGTGAAAACACTTAATTGCATCAGGTTTTAAGTCTGGATAGGTCTAAGAAAATTACCAAAAAAGCCTCTTTGACCTCCACAACCCCTCCTCATGGAAAGGTAATCAATCACTGTATGCTTTGTCAGCTGACAGCAGGGCATAAACAATGTATGGAAATCGATGATTGGAGTATCAGTCAATCAAGTATTGATAACAATCAATTAACTATCGTTAATTGGCTTCAATTTGCATCGGTCAATCAATTGCCAATCGATAATCACACAAAAAGTTGTTATGAACTTCATTGATTGCCATCGATTGGCATTCAAACCAAATTCATGTTTCCGCTGGCATCTTCAGTGTAGTAGTAATCTTTGAGATTATTTAAAGATTTCACTGAAAACAGTGCAAGACACGAACAAATATACACTTTGCTCTCAGTTATCGATTGTTATTGATAATTGATGACAATCGATAATCGCAAAAACTTACGTGATTGATTGACCATTGATTATCAATATCAATCGATTGATATCGATTGCTATCGATTGTCGTTGATTGTTCATGCTCTGTGATGAGCCACTTAACAAAAAATATTGTATTCATGTAATGTGGTGGATATATTAATTACCAAAGATTAACTATTTGCCGACAACCAATATTGAAGCAAGATAATTTGATAATTATAATGCCTCAGAGAACAAGTTTTGAACGATTTGGGGTCAAGGGGGCATTACTTTGGGAGCGTTTTGTTTGCATTTAATAGGGGCGTCAATTTCCGACTGCTATATATTCCACGTTGAATTAGAATGTCCTATTCAAATCACCGACTGACAGACAATGAAATAAGGAGAGGAAACTACAGAACTATATGCCTTAATTTAATAATTTTGATGTACACTCACTTGTCCTGAAGTTCGGCTACCAAAGCAGAATTCTTCGCCGCAGCTAGTTGATGTTGTGTTCTTTCCCGTGCCAATTCTTCAAGTTTATTCCTCAACTCTTCAAGCTGTCGCTCGTACATCGCTTTCAAGGCTACGATCTCATCTTCCAGAATCTTTGTCGTGTTTATAAGGTTAGCAGTTTCCATTCGACCGCTTTGTTCGCGCATTTGCCGCACGCGGGAGACGTACGATGCAAAGCGATCATTGAGGCTTTGAAGGTAGTCCTTCTCCAAATAACGGGGAACGAGTATTGGAGAACTTCGTGAAGTCATGTTGCCTCTTCAATTTAATAGTTGGTCACTCGGTGTCTTGGCAACTAAATGGCTACAACCTTAGTGTGGTTAAATAAGAGATCTTTAGTGTAAACAATTTAATAATTAAAGACGACTGCTAACGACGACGGAATCCAGCATAAAACAACATCAACTGTTATTATTAAATCCGTTCTCTTTGAACAATTTTCGATCCCCACGCGACCAAAAATGTTATCACAGTTTCGATAGTCTAAGAAGTTACGGACTTGACGAGATTTCGCGTATTTGCACGGCTAATAAGCAGTCATTTCAAAAACTGTTTTTCACCCGCGGTTGCGCCAAACATTTGTCGCTAAGGACAGTTGAAGCTAAACAAACGAACGTCTGCTCGCCTCTTGTTCTTGCTACCTTTTACAGCCACAGTCCAAAATATTCACCGCAGTTTTAATATGCAGCAAATCGATGAAATACCAAAGCAGTTTGATTCGTCTTTAAAACAGAACAATTGTCTCAAGTTGAAATAACGTCTTCATAAGTGCTGGACAGTTAAATGTTCCGCTTTCCCCAAAATGACTGATGGAATTTCGGCGTCCCGCTTCACAGTTCCCGCGAAATAGAGCCAAAAGTCACTCCAATTCCATCGCAAGATATCCTGGTGAGGAATAATCTTTAGCGACAAGACGATCTCGAATGTTTTAACTTCTAATGTTGTGGGAGTTAGCGTCGAGTGGTTTCTAAGCAATGACCAAAGCACATGGGAACAGAATATCAAAGAGTTGGTATTTGCACGGCCAATCAGAAGCCAGCTTTGATGTTGAGTGTAAATTTTCATACATGATCTGTGAAGCGGGAAGCTATTGTTCATCAAATTGTCTGTAAAAAGTATTTTAGCTTCTCTGACATGTGCTGAAATGACAAGATAACTTCTCAGGGAAACTGGCAGTCTTTGTGGGTTTAGAGGACAAAGGCAAGAGATCCTGGGAGGCACGACAGACCAGAAGGTTGGGAACACAATAAACAGATAGATAATTGGAAGAAAGCAAGTAATAAATGACCAGAAACTGGCCCACAGTAGAGACGAGAAAAAAAAAGTGGTTGCACAAAAAAGCAGCAGAGAAGTGGTAACCCCCAGCCACGCCTACAGGGGAGGGAGAAGTAAAATGGATAAGACAGTATCTTATAGTGAAAAAAGGTAAAATAGAAAGACTTTGGAAATCTTTTAGGAGAACAGCAAGTTCGGGATGAATCAGGTTCTCAGTAAAAGTTCAGAATTTTACCAAGCAATGATTATTTCCTTTAACAGGCAGACCTTGTCACTGAACTTGAATAAAAATTGTTTCCCTGGTATCCAATTCCATACAGAAAATTTATATTGAGTGCACAAATGAGCCCACAGGTATTAAATAACATCTTTTTTATTTTAATAATTTAAAAGGACCTTAAATCATAAATAAATAATAAATAAGAAGTTATCATTCAAAATTATAAAAACCATTTTCATAATAATTATTTAACAATAATATTTTTATATGAAAAGCTCTCCATTCACCAATTAAAAATGTCATAATATTATAGTGCCTTTTCAGTTTTTTCACAAATCTTAAATAATTATACAGTATGCTAACAATACTTGTTAGACTAAAATTAATTATTACACAAAGCCATGTGTTGCGTTCCCAAACCAAGTCCTTGTGGGAAGTATTGATCCGAAGTTCGCCGAGTTCAACCACACACTTCAGATCTGATTTTAACAACTGATTTATTCCACTGAAACATGCGGTGAAAACTACAAAATTACAAAATTACGCGTTACGCAACGAAATAGCTACAAACAGGGGAATCTATACGAATCTATCAACAAACGAAATATGAGCGACAAAAGATGAGGTTAAGTTAACTTACGTTATAATTCCTGCTGGCTGTGCGAAAGAAAAAAAGATTTCTCCAACTGCTAAATTTCTCAGTAAAAGTGTCGAGCGTGTGTCTCCTGAAAAACTCCCTTAGATCGATCCGGTTACAAAGGTTATGAAAGGATTGGGTTACGGAGTTGCGAAAGATAGCGACAATTAACTTAATTACACAATAAAATTACGTGTGTAACACAAGTGTATTACATGGTTTGTGACACCATGTGTCAAGTTAAAAATTGTTTCTACTACCACATCTTATATTTGAAGACCTTTTTCCCAAACAAGCAGACTGTTAGCAAAAAAGCCTTAAATTATTATTACTGCCAGTGAACACAATTTTGCCTTTGTAAAATTCAACAGACCCCGTCAAAGTCTGGAGGCACCATTTCTGTGTAAGATGCAGTTGACTAGCCACAAACAAGGAAACATTTCAAGCGACAAGAGGCCCTGGCAAACAACAAACAGTACTTTTGGTGGTCTGCATTTCTGGCTTTGATTTGGCCTATGAACAATGAAAGCTTCATGTTGTCGATTAAGGGTACTGAAAACTACGGCAAAGGAATGATGATGGCCACTTAAACCAACAACTAATTATCAGACTTTGATGCAATCATTATTCATTTGGCTTGGCCAGCAACCGTAAAACCCTTTATGCCCCAACACCAACATGCATATTCTCTTAACTGGTCCTCTCATATTTCTTATACCACTGATTCAGAAAATTTGGTAAAACATCAAGACGTTTTGTGTTTGATGATCATTTCCTTTATTCTCACAACCTGTGTTAGCTGAAATGGTGAAACTGTAAGGAGAAAATAGGCTCTGATCACTGATAAGGCTTAAAGGGTTAACATACAGTATCTTTTGAGAGCTCTGAATAGAGCACCCATTCTATTCTGCACAGCTCAGCATCTTCCACTCAAACTCAGCAATCACACAAGCAGTCATGATTGTTCTTCACATGGATTAACTCTACAGCATACCCTGCACTTGAAAGCATGCAAAACTTCCTGAAAAAGAAAACAGACAACATTAAAATTAAAAATGCTTCAATGCAGCTTGCCAGAGGGGTGGGGTCTTTTCTCAGTTGGAATCACTGGTATCACAGAGGTCGTGGGTTCGACTTCCCCACAAGCCTCAATTTTTTTTCAGGCTTTATTTTCACCACTGCCTAAGTAGTGTTCATAACAGCCATGTTCACTTACATCTAAGTTTATTCTTCAAAGTTCAGTCTCTTTACCTCACAGGATACAAGGCTCCTCTCCCACCCAGTTTTTAAGCTTTTTTTTTTGAAGGGGGAGGGGGGGGGGGGTTGGCTTATCTAGCCAGTCTAGGAGAAACCTTCCTGCACCCTCCTCTACACTAAACATCTGGCTACTTTCTAATTTCCCCCTGGTACTTTTATTTCCCTTTTGAAAACCTTGTTAGGTAACTGATCAAAACTACTATACTCGAACAGGATCCACCTTGTTTGGGATAAGGGGATTATCGAAGACACCATCTATTTCATGAACATTACCAACAACACTTTATTGGCTTTTTTAAATTTGAGTTGACACAGGAATATTCAGCTAGCAAGAGTCAGCATTACTAGACAAACAAGAAAAGTGAGGTTTGAATCTCACTGTGATTAATGCTGGATAGAGGGGTGGCTGTGCAATAAAGACATCATCTTTTGATGTTACGGTAAGCAAGGGGGGTGCAGGCAGACACCACCATCTTTTTTGTGGTTTGGTGGGTCCTGTTTGAGGTTGTAGTTTTGACCACTTCCCTTGTAGCCATGGACATGCATCTAAAGTAAAACTGCAAGGGTAAAATGAACTAGAAATATTCTTAAAATGACAGGAATTTCAGGTGTGGTTCTTAACTGCCTCAGGGAGATGCAGTCAATAAATGATAAAAATCAATTTTAATTAAATTCACAAAAGAAAATTGGCAAGTTCAGTATTGATATTGAATTAATTGATCAGCATTTAAGCAATCAAAATGTACAAGTACAGTTTATACATGTACATGTTGAAAATGGTCATCCAGTTATCTGCTGGGTAAACATTTCATGTAAATGCACAGAAATGCCTAAGACACTAAAAGATACACTTACATGATTTCAATTACCATATCTCTGTAGGTCTGGAATTATTCATTCAAATAACAGGGCTACTATAAGAATTGTGCTTTGTATTCTTCAGCCACTGTAGTTTCTTGTGTTGCTGTAAAAGAAATGATATGCAAATAATAATTACCAGACTAGAACCCAAAAACAATGTACAGTTTCAAAATATTTTAAATTTAGTGCAAGCTGATTACTAAAGCAAGAAAACAAATTTTGCACGATTGCATGAACAAACACAGTACACAACAATTTGAGTTTGTCAATTATTAATCCAAGAGCTTGTGCTTCCCAAAACATGTTTTTTCCCTTGAGGTTACACTGGGTCTTTTAAAGTACATGTATGTGACAAATGAAACAAAAAGAACATGTCACAACTGTGTATAGTCATCATTTATCAAGCCTCTTTACATGGGACACTCAGTATCAGCAACAATTGTCTGCTTGAAAGAGGTGTCATACAATGACCAAGGCTCAAGACTAACGGTAGCCAGCTAGCCACAGACTAGTAAAAATTCTGTTCTGGCTAGTAGGTTTTGCGCTTCACTAGCCATTTTGGCTAATGAAAATTTTAGCACAAAACATGTGCACTAGCCCCTGGGCTAGTAAGCTGAAATGTTAGTCTCGAGCCCTGCAATGACATTGTACTCGAAAGGGAAATCAGTTAAAGTAAAATGGCTTGTGTATGACCAGCAAATGCCACCTCTCGATTCAGAAAGGCAACCATACCGAGACAGTTCACTGTAGTTAGATTATTCACCTAATGGTGACCCTCTCTCCAGGATGTTTTTGTCTCATTAGCCCGCAGAACAGATTCTGCATACACAAAGGGAGCATCTCGCCCCTTGCATGTGCAGCTTTAACAATGCTTTTGAAGGCAAGGATTTGAGTAAGGAACAAAATAATATATTTTAGCCCTTTAAACCGTAAGGCCAAACTTTAAATTCTCATTGTGGGCCAGCCCCTACACATTTCATAATTATAAAAATGGGAGCAATAATTGTTAAAATATCAAGCAAATTCATCTTGTGTGATCCTGTTCTTAATTCTCATGACCACTCTGTTTTATAAAGCGTTACTATTAGAAGGAGAAGTTTGATGCTGATCACTCTTAGGGTTTTAAAGGGATAATATGCATACAAAAAACAAAACTTGGGTAACATTGAAATTCTCAGTTATCATTTTTTCATGAAAGGAGGCTCAAATTTAATGATAAGAAAAACCTATGAGCCACTGAACTTGGAACTTGAAAAAACCACTTGTGGGTATGTTATGGTTCAAACCTTTCCTTCGTCTAAACATTTTCAAACCAGTTTAATTTTTGTTTTCCTTCATCTCAGATTATGGGAATTGGCTCTCAAGAAGATCAAAATTAAACTGATTTGAAAAAATTTTAAACCAAAGAAAAATTTACACCACAACAGGTATATGGTTTTGATTCCTCTCTTGGAAAACATTACTAAAAGTTCCAAAAGAGAAATGTAATATTTGCACTACATTGAACTTGAGGTCACACTGCACTTCAATTTTAACTGTTCAGTTTAACCCAAGTTCCTCTTCTTCTCAGTGCTTTCAATAAGATTTGAAGTAGGTGGCTACCTCAGAACAGCACCCACAAAAGTAACATGAGAAGCCCAGGAGAATTTTCGACTTGAATGTGGTAAAATACCCGCCAATTTCAACAGAATACCCACCGGAGCTCCAGCTGGTGCTATGTCCTATTGAAAGCACTGTCTTCTGTGCACCTTTTGTTCCTCTTTCCTAGCATCTTGATGGAATTTCTTTTCTTTTTTTCATGTCGCCATTTTTATTAATCATAATTTGGTTATACAGTTTCATGGTTGGATTTTTAGTTTCTTGTATACACAGAACATATGCACTGGTCTGCAGATATACAAATGTCAAACAGGAAGCAAAGGGGTTAAGGATTGAAGGAGCAAAGGACTGACAGAGTGAAGAAGTGAAATCAGCCTCACACCAACTGGAAATGGTAAATAGCCAAAGGAGGCATAAGCTTGTCACAGTTCACCATACACTTTTCTTTCAATGTAGTAGCTTTTCCTAGAGCCTACACCAAATCATAAATAATATTTGATTTCATAACAAGAACTAGCATTGTCTTTCATAAAATGCCACTCTTTGTTTTCAGAGGGACAAAAGATACACTTAGAATGCTTTTTTGAGAGGCATAAAAAATCAAATTCCAGGAGACTGGAGTCTTTTTAATTTTCTGTGTTTTTGTGTGTAATATCAGCGCATGTACCTTTTTACAGCCTCAAAAATAAATTCAAGAACAAAACACCCCTTGTCCTGAATTCTCTTGCTGAGTACCCCTGCCGTCTACTTTTTCCGATAGTCATCTTGTGCAAGTGGACGATTTAACACTATTAATTATTATTAAGGGTGCCAACAGAGACTACATACCTCATCAAACAAATACTCCAGGGTCATCAGAGTCGTTCACTCCATTGACCAAAAATCTCGGCTCTCTGGAAGGAGATCTGCGCGCGCTTGGGGTACGAGAGAAAAGATCTGCTTGTGTCCCATCTCGGGATGAGGATCGGGGAACAACAGGGCTGGTTAATTTGATTAAGTCACGATGTGGTCTAAACTTGTCACCACCAACGCCGTTAATCGACACGTCTTGTTCGATGCCCAATTCAAGATTTTTGTCTAAATCGTAGTAAGATAAACTTGGTTCCGGCGAAGGCTCGCCTTTCAAAGCGAGTAGATGAAACGATTTTTCCCGCGAAAGATTTTCAAGTTCCGCCAATGACCTTTTCATGTGCGCAACCTCTTCGACTTGACGCTCCGCGAGTTCTCGCTGCTTCGTCAGTTCCTCTCGCGTAGCTGCAACTTCCTGAGCAATTTCTTCAAGATCGTCTTTGCTATTTACGCTTGCTAAGCTCTGACTAACGGGTAATTTCGTGTCTTGGGGAAAACGCATTGAATAAATTTTACTTCCAACGTTTTCTAAATCCGAAATATGAACGTCTAAATGTGGAAGTTTGCTTCTTAGATCTTGAAGTTCGATCTCGAGTTCCTCGTGTCGCTTGCTCTCTTTCGCTATCTTGACCAGACAGCTTTCTTCCACGGCTAACTCTTTCGATTGCAGTTTTAAAACTTGCCCCAACCTGGTTATTCGATCTTCGTTGATTTCCTCCTCGGTGAAGTACAGGTAACTTTCTTCGTCCTCGACAGAAGAATCGATCCGCAGTTGTAAGATTTCCAAATCACGGTCGAGGCGCTTGATCTTATTGGATTGATTAGCAACAAGTCTTTCTAAAGATTTCCTTTCAAAAGACCGATGAAAAGGGTCATCGCCAGCTGACAAATTTTGTTCCTCTAACCCGTGTTCCTCAGTATCTCGTTTGCCAGAGATATGCGAAGGTTGGTCTTTCATTAACTTCAAAACAAACTTGACTTCGCTAGCTTGTTTGCCCCACATTTGCAGGCATTTGATAGGCTTCGCTTCTCGCGGCAAAATTCGCTCGAGGTCGCGCCATTTTTCAAGCAAGGCAAATCTTCCGAGCTTTCCAGTAGCGCTTGCAAGTGCCAGCAAGATGTTTTCACAGGTTGTTTCTTCGTTAGCTCCCCGTACAACACGTTCAACTCCATCTACCCAAACTCTGAGTTCCTCCATCGTTGAAAAAATGTCGATTTTCTCAGACAATCGCTTCCCACACGAGGTCACCGCTAAATTAGAAATCCTTAATCAAGGCGGCAGATTTCATTTTTGATATGAAAGGTTCGTTTCATGGTTGAATCGTTCCAAAACCGCTTGCCTTAACCCCTCCATCGTTACACAAATCAAGCGAAGTCACGGCGTAAACCTTGATTTTTGAAGAGGGCTTTAGATGGCCAAACAACCATCTCTTTTGAAAACATACCCGATGTCGTACCTTGTGTAAATAACGACAAACGCATGCGTAGGATTCAGCGATGACAGATTTCGTTCCTTGAGAGGTTTTAAAGGGATGTTTATTCTCGCTGTTTGTGTGTCAACCACAGTTTGATTGATCCAAGATAAAAATAATTAAAAATAATTAAACCAGACCATTGACAAAATCAGGAATAGACTTGGACTACCGGCTAAAAGGGCTTGGATCTTTTAGACCAACAATAAAAAGGAGTAGCCTTCAAATTTGTGTTGGATGGCGAGTGACAATCGCAAATGGCAACGATTGAAAACATTTTAACTCAAAGAAACCAGAACAAATGTAATTTATGACCACAAAAAAAAAATAGTGCCCTCTGATATTAATTTTCATGGAACTGGAGTTTACATTGGAAGGCTTCATTTTAGAATCTGTGGCAAACAAGAGTTAAAAATCCTTCAAACCAGCTAAAGAAAACAATACATTCATTTGTTTTGCTTTGCTTGTTTTTACAAGCTGCCCTCAATGTGAAAAGGAACTAATAGTAGTAAAAAAATAATAATTAAAACAAGAATTAAGACTGTTGTCATCCATCTGCCTCAGACTTTCATGAGTTAACTCACAGAGTCATCTCCAATAAACATTAACATGGATTTAAGCCAATGGATGGCTGCTTTGAATTTACATTTAAAAGAAGCAGACAAGCCTTCATTGCAGTCTTTTATAGAAATGTCATATTTAATTAAAGAGTCCAAAAAGTGGTACAGAGCTTTGTACCTCTCAAAAACATCAAAGTTTATGGCTTTTTGAAGTTTACGCAAGCAAACAGGACAAAGGAATAAAGGTTGACTTTCTGCCTCTAGGATAGACTTACTTTCATTCATAGCACATGCAAAATATGCACAGTGGGACATACCAAACACATGACAGATTTCATGACTGGTGACCTGGAAACAAAAACAAGATAAAAGGGATCATTATCTCCACAACAATCACTCCCTATGTCATCATCTCCATCATTGTCAGTATGTTCATCACCATCCTCATCACCACATCATTGCACTTTGAATTAAATCACTTTTGATATTGAACTAAATATGAAGGTATATCTATGACAAAATGCAAATCCTCAGTATTGAAATCTAATTTTCCAAATTGCCAATGCATCAATCCAAAGTTGAATGGCAAAGCCCCATTTCGCATATCACACAAATAGTCTAATGCAGAAACGTACATGTATAATGGTGAAAAACATCATGTAGAAAGCCATGATGCTAAAAGGCATCAGGCATTTAGACATACACAAATAGGCATCACACAAATACATGTAGACAACACTAAAAGGCATCAAGAAGAAAGGCATCACACAAACAGACAACAAAATAGGTATTACGCAAATAGGCACAGGGGAAAATAGTCAGTGATCGCAGGAAGGACCCAGTCATGCCCCACCGAACGTTTCCTCCGTGCTCTTTGAGAAGATGGTGTCCTACAGTACTTGCTGTCTTTTGTACGGGTCAACGAGGCAGAAACCAACCGGGTTTCTGCAGGTGCTTTTCAACAGATATATTCCAACCCTTCCACCTCACTTGACCATCTCTCTCTTTGCATGATGGCTTTTTGCATTATACCTTTTAGTGTTGTGCCTTTTTGCGTTATGCCTATTAGTGTGATGCCTTTTTGCATTATGCCTATTCACATTAATGCCTATTCGCATGATGCCTATTTGTTACACTTATTTGTATGATGCCTATTAGCGTGATGCCTATTTGCATTATGCCTTTTTTGCATTATGCCTATTCGCATTATACCTGTTTGCATTTTGTCTACGTACGTGATGTCTTTTACCATTATGTCGATGATACCCGAAATGGGGTTTTGCCATTCAACTTTGGATCGATGCATAGGTAACTTGGAAAATTAGATTTCAATATTACTGAGGATTGAATTTTGTCATAGATATACCTTCAGAAATGACACCAGTAACAATTAAAGTAGCATACTGCCTTGTATGTTAATTTTAAGATTGGTCAACATAATCAGGTGTCAAAACAAGCCAGTGACTGTTAGAGTTCCATCAGCTACTTGATTGTATATCACCGGCTACTCTGCTCATAACAATCAGCTTGTGACAAACAATCTTGGCATTGCTTCTTATCCACAATCTTTAAGATGGCAGAGCAACTACACACTCTATTTTGCAGCAATAATACATATGCAATAGGATGAAAGCTTTGTTCAAAAGAAAGTTCAAATCGTCCGCTGTATCCTGTGCTGTTCGCATTGGCGTGTATTGTCACCATCTTGTGTTCCAAGTAAGTGACCAGGCCAACCTCTCAGACAAATGTATGTGATAAAAGCATTTCTTTCAATTTCATGCTATACTCTGTAAAGAAGAATGTTGGCTAATTTTCATAAATTAATCACTATTCCCTCCTTGGCTACTTTTCATGAAAATTAATGCCACCTGAGAAAATCAGCAAAAATTTAGCCATCATTAATAAATCACAATTTACCTCTGAAATCAATGCTAGAACACTGAAAATAGCATTTCCGAGTTTCTAAATTTCAAAATTTACTGGGGAGCACGCACCCAGAAACCCCTACATTCAGAGGCCAGAATTGTCACAGCTGCTGACCTCAAAACATTTTGAAAACCCTGCATAATTACATAAATTATCTATATTTCCTAATACATACATCACAATAAAAGCTTTTTAGCATAACGACCCTCTTAACCCTAGTATACAAAGTGTAAATGGATACTAGCAACATGCCATCTGGATTTGCAATTAACGTTTGGTTACTTCATGCTATAGATACTGCAAGAAGCTCCAAAAAGAGAAGGATCTATATTCAAACTTGTACATCAGCTGGAAGTTACATGTACATTGTAAGGTAAGAACTTTGAACTGCAGGATTTTTAGAATAAATGACAGTAGTTGACTAATGCTTTCCATACCATTTAGTGGCACATAGGGTCTCCTAAGAGGTTTTCCTACCATAGGTTTCTGTGATCCCACGAAGGCTATTGGGGAGAGGTGCTCAGCCCATCGCCCAACCTCCACCCAACCCTGATGTGTGTGAGGGCAGACCACAGCACTGGGAACTATATTTGCTACTCTTTTGTGTGTGGGTTCTTTTACATCCTGTTCCAGTTTATGGAGACAAGGGGAAGAAGACAAGACCAACGGCTTAACATCACTACCTGGCTGGCTCAGTTGGTAGAGCACCAGACTGCTGAGAAGAAGTTTGTGGGTTCAAATCCCACACTGGACCATAAACTAAGGTCTTAAAATAACTGGATAACTCAAGCTTGCTGTGCATGTGCTCAACGTCTGCTTCAGTTCAGATGATTGTGTCTTGGGCAGTGAGTCAACTAAATACTTACCCTAAAAAGCCTCCAAATCATGTCTTTATCAACTTTATCCGTGCAAGCAAAATCCTTCAAATACATCCTTAACTCAACTTGGCTTCCCTTCCCCTTGATCAAAGAATGCTTCTGCAAGCTGTCAGGTTGTTCAGACTCTGTCCTCTCAGTCACAGAAGACACCTCCTCATCATTCCTTTGACTCTCATCTTGCTTGTCACTGACGTACGATTGTGGTTCAAAATGACCAAAGCTCATCACAGAACAGCTGTCCACACAGGATGATTCACCAAGAACAAAGTTCCACTCCTCACCAGGATACAAATCAACCCAGGTGAGACCAATGATGCAGAAACCATCTTTAGGAAGACGGGTCTTCAAGTGATTTAAGACGTCTGAAACACATCACAGTGGTCGTTAAATGAGTGCTGTCAAAAACTAAGCTACTGGTTATTGAAGGGGCCACCAATGCACAACCAACCTTGGTGTTTTTGGCTCAATTTTTCAAGTTAATTTGTCCAAATCAACTGACGTTTTGCATGTCGACTTTGATTTAGTAAAACAATATTGCCCAGCTATGCTTTGCTTTGCCAGTTTCAACTTCTTTTTTGACAAATAATGTACATGTATGCAAAAACTCAGTTTTTTCCCCACTAGTGTCTTTTGCCTTGACAATTTTGGAAAGTTTTCTGCAGAGCATGCATCACAGTCATATTAACCTCGTTCCAAATATGAATAGAGGTTAGGTCAGAAAATGCATGCATAGTTAATGCATGGGGCTGTGTATAAATCTTGCCAACACTTTTGTCAAAGTACACAGAATGAGAAAAAAACTGAGTTTATGCATATGTTATTTATCAAAAAGGAAGTGGAAACTGACAAAACAAAACACAAGTC
>OX419340.1:28703388-28748388 GCA_948470475.1 Galaxea fascicularis | reverse complement strand
TATTTCCTAACACACACATTTTGTTTTTAATTCTAAATTTTAATTCTAATTCTAAGAGTTCTGTACATCTTCACTCTTTTACATTAATTGAACTTGGAGTTCTTTTAATTACTAACACGCGCGCTCTTAGCATTTTCAAGTTATTTACTCGGCACACACACATAGTATTACACATTAAGTATAACACTCTTCAAACTAGTTATCGTGTTCTGAACATTGAGCTTCGAAGTTACTAACACGCACACTGTTGTTAATTGTCTATCTAGTCATTTACTTACGCACGTTTTTAATGTAATATTGAATATAATCCTATCCAAACTAGTTATATCGAGTTCCCCTGGACATTCATTTGTTTGCACTGAGCTTCGAGTTTCTTTAATTACTAACACGCATGCACACGCCCTTGTCAACACTTAGCATTTTCAAAACTATTATTCATCAAGTTATTTACTAACGCGACCATTGACAATAAAGGATAATCCTCTCAACTTGTTATACCGAGGTCTGTCAGTGCACATTTATTCCTTAGCATTAACTAAAGCTTGGAGTTATTCATAATTACGAACAAGCGCTTATTCTTGATAACATTTAACATTTCAAAGCTATTTATCACTGGAGCCATTTATTTTCAAGCACATTTTTTATATTAAGAATAACCCACTTTAAAATATCATTTCTAGCACACACTCATTCTTTTAATCTAAGTACTAGTTTTCCGAGTTATTTTTCAGTAATTACTAACACGCCCTCTCTTATTAACACTTACAGCATTTTATCACGTTATTTATTCACCAACACACTATTAAGTGTTACCCTTTTCAAGCTAGATGTATTCAGTTCAGTGTACACTCATTATTTTAATCTAAGTACTACTCTCTCGAGTTATTCTTCAGTAATTTCTAACATGCCCTCTCTTGTTAACACGTACTTAGCATGTTATCACGTTATTTACTCACCCGGACAAGATTAAGTATTACGTTATGTCCTTTACAAGCTAGATGTATCCAGTTCAGTATACACTCATTCTTTTAATCTAAGTATTAGTTTCTCGAGTTATTACTAACACGCCCTCTCTTGTTAAGTCGTAGCATTTTTAAGCCATTCATCAAATTATTTACTGACAAGCATACGTTTAAAAAGTATTACTCTCTTCAAACTCTTATATCGAGTGCAGTATACACTTATTCTTTTAATTGAAGCTTTATCCGTCCTTCCTATTCTATTTTCTAGAGTTATTTTTCAGTGATTACTAGCACGCGCTCTCTTGTTAACACTTAGGCATTTTATCACGTTCTTCACTCACCAGCACACTATTAAGTATTACCCTTTTGAAGCTGACATATCCAGTTCATTTCACACTCATTCTTTTAATCTAAGTACTACTCTCTCGAGTTATTCTTCAGTCATTACTAACACGCACTCTCTTGTTAACACTTAGCATTTTATCACGTTATTTATTCACCAACACACTATAAGTATTACCCTTTTGCAGCTGACATATCCAGTTCATTTCACATGCACTCATTCTTTTAATCTAAGTACTTCTCTCTCGAGTTATTCTTCAGTCATTACTAACACACCCGCTCATGTTAACACTTAAGCATTTTATCACGTTATTTATTCACCAACACAGTATTAAGTATTACCCTTTTGCAGCTGACATATCCAGTTCATTTCACATGCACTCATTCTTTTAATCTAAGTACTTCTCTCTCGAGTTTTTCTTCAGTCATTACTAACACGCCCGCTCATGTTAACACTTAGCATTTTATCACGTTATTTATTCACCAACACACTATTAAGTATTACCCTTTTCAAGCTAGATGTATCCAGTTGAGTATACACTCATTCTTTTAATCTAAGTACTAGTTTCTCGAGTTATTTCTCCGGTAATTTCTAACACGCCCTCTCTTGTTACACTTATAACATTTTATCACGGTATTTACTCACCAGCACACTATTTAGTATTACCCTTTTCCAGCTAGACATATCCAGTTCAGTTATACACTCATTATTTTAATCTAAGTGTTAGTTTCTCAAGTTAAATTTTAGAGCACGCACAAAATTTCTCTATTTCTGAGCATTATCCTCAAGCTTATTGGGCCATTCAGTGCTAACACGTACTTTAATCTCCTAGTACTAAACATTGCAAGATATAACGGGAGAGTGATTTGGCAAAAGGCAAATTCCCTAATGCTACGAATTATCCATTTGAAAGTTGGCTATCTAGTTATTTACTTAAAAGGACATTCTTTAGAACAAAATGTTGTGCTCTCAAAACTAGGTAATTATAAGGTTACTGTTAAAGTACACTCCCAGCCTACACTAAGCTCCCGTTTATCTCTTCAAATTAAATTATGGAGTTGGTTTCCATTATGCGCTCTCTTGTTAACATTGAGGATTATCAAAGTATTTATCGATTTATTGAATAATACGCACACATTTGTTAAGATTAAGAATGAGTTATTTGATTTTCCTCCAAGTCTTTCTCAGTTTTAGTCGAAAGTATTCTACCAACGTAATTATTCGCACGGTAGTTAGCTATCACGTGCACTGTTTGATCAGATTTACCAATGATACACATTTATACTAAGGAGCCTTTATACTTACTTATTTGAGCGTGACGTTATTCATCAACATGCACCATCACTCAACTCACACAAGACATTCTCAATTTACTTTGCAGCTAACCATTCACACTCGAATCCTCGTTTTACCAATAAGCATTAGTAAACTTTAAAAATACCTTAGTGTTCTTGCGGTCAAATATTCTGCATACCTGAACTCAAAATTGTTTCGTGTTCTAGAAATACATTTACGTGAGTTTAAAGTTCCTGGAGGGTATACGAAACAAGCATCCATAGGATGAAAAAACCCCACCGTGCCTGTTACGGTATTAATATGGGGGAAAAATCCCAGCCCTATGGATCGTACTCCCTGACCTGCTGGGCTCGGTCTACTAATATTGTAATAAGGCACTAAAAAAGCAAAGAGTGAAGCTGTCCATGATTTGCATCCTCAGTCAGTTGACCTCTTTCCTCTTTAGCCTTGAGAAATAACAGTGGCATCTTGATTATCTTTGTTCCTGGGAGCACAGTTTCATCCACCGTGGAGTATGAACCGAAAATAGCTTGTTAATCCATTTTTTCCCGTAAACTCATCATTGGTTTAACTGACGGAGAGTCATAATGTAACTTGGCCAAGCAATGGTGTATCATCATCGTCCGGCTGAGTGTAATCCTGAGAAGGGCTGTTTTGGTGATACTGGTTGTCGATTGTCCTCCCGGACTCATTCTCCTTTCTTGATATTCTGTAAGCCGAACAGTACGACCATTAAGGATGAATTCAACTATAATTAAGACTTGAAAATAAAACGCCCTACATGATTTGTATTAGTCTTGGAGTTAAAGTTAAAGTGGGAGTTATTGCATTCATATTTGTCATTCCGCATGGACGCGCACCATGCATAAAAAGCTCTTTAAAGATTCTGCGTCACTTAAGAACGTTGATGTTGGCGTATTCCTGTCTGTTCTGCACAGTATCAAAAAGTTGTGAAACAAGTGATATACTTCTGGCGAGTTAACAGACACCTGTAAAATCCTTTTAGAAGCTGTATGTTAGAGCTAATCACCTGGACCGTCCATCGTCCATATCTTGCCTCTCCTTTATTCCTCCTCGCTCTTTTAACACTTCCCTGATGAAATACAATGTCTTAAAACTCTCCAAGACCCGGAGATGCATTGTACGCAAATGCGTGTAAAATGTTCCTGAGTGGCATCGCAAAGGGCAGTATTTCAATACCTGAATTACAGCGCGCATAATCAAACTCTGTTGCTGATATAACATAGTTACCTGTGCCTTGTGTCCCTGTTTAGACATACAGTTTTCAGCTGACACGTGAGGATATTTGGTTTCCTTTATATCTCAGTTCTTCAGGAAAGACTTCAACCTACAGGGGGTTTCAAAGTCATCCATGGCAACAAAATCGTAAAAACCACATGCATATATTTTCAAATGTAACAACCAACTCCTTAATTAAGTTAACTTATTTAGCACTAGGTAATCACCCGAGAGCCTCGCGCTTTCTCACTCACAAACACACACTCGCCACAAGTCATGTACAAACACATACACAAACTACAACAATAACAGTAATTAGTTGATATAAGAGGGCAAGACATTGAAGGAAGATGTAAGAGGCTCTAAGTAATAAGCAGAATCGAGCCTTCACTGTAGCAGTTGAGTGCAAGAGCATCTTTCTCGCTCAGTGATCGAAAAACAAGAAATAAGGAGCAATCACCATGAGAAGAGAAAATGAGGTGGTGTGAAAAAAAGTTGACCAGGAGGTTTTAAAGGAACTGGGTAGGTATAAATCAATACAAAAATTTGATACGTAAACTGTGTGAGTGCGTAAGGGTATTGAGGAGTTGACAAAGAAGATTGAAGAGAAAGGAAAACACGTGTTAACATCGCAGAAAACAGCAAAAAGTAGCCTCGACAATGGGACCCACCACTGGTGCTGTTTCAAGGTTCACAAGAGGTTCTTTTAAACGTCGAGGAATCAGGGTCCACGGATCCATGAAAAGAATGTAAGTTGCTCCTTAACTCCACCTCAAACATTACAAACTTGATTCATTTTCTGCCCCTCTGGCATGTTTACCACTGTTTTCTCCCAGTATCCCTGGCCTGTGGCTTCTAAAGTCTCCAAGGAACATTGCTGATGTCACTCGTGAAACATGCCTAACAGGACTCACATAAGTTTTTTTTTTTACCCTTTTACTATTTACTTTTTTAATGTTACGATTTTTTTTTCTTAGCAGTAGGTTTTTCACTCAGTGTTCTACCAATTAATTTGGTTATTACGGTAATGCGCATTTGAAAACCTTTGTATAATATTTACGTAATATACATAAACTTAATTAAATTAAATTAATTTCCTTCCTGTTGTACAACTGCTGTGCGATAGTTTCCTTGCATTCATCTCTCGAGTTGCAATAAAGTGAAATCAAGAGCTACATGATTATTTGCCCTTTGACCGTACGCTTCCCTCCAAACAGTCAATTTTATGCTGTATAGGATTGGAACTATTACGGTGCTGGAAGTCAATTAATTACTCTAACCAGCCGAATGCACAGAAAATAAAACAAGCCGAGAATGATAAAGCAAGCACGCTATTGAGCCGAACACCCGTGAGCGATGTACTCCAAAAAGGCTGACACTAAATCAAAGCAAAGTTGTCGGGAAAGGACGAGGCAATCGGTCCAATTAAGAGAGAAAAATAAAGATACAAGGGATGAGAGACAAGCTGTTTGAAGTCAGGTAATGCAGGTGGGTAATTTAAGCAAGTGCTCGTAGTTCGGTTTCCTCTAGTGGATGCGAGTAGCTTACATCAGCCGAAGAGACCCCGTGTCTTTCCAGACTAGGTCTGCGATTGGAGAACGAAACAGTAGATGACACAACACAAACAATACCCCTAGCCCTGATAACAAAAGAAGCTACAGGTCAAAGGGACCAATGAAAACAGAGGTCTGGAAGAGCTCCAGTATTACTCCGAACTTGGGGTGTGCGCTTAATTAACCTAATTACGTGGGAGACCAACGTACCCTTTAGAGAAAAAAAGGAGCAACGTATTGAAGTTGATCATGCAGTGTGCGCAAATGGATGAGAGAAATGATAACATTGAGGAGAGGTTTTACAAACTAAAAAGAATGCAATGCGTTGTTCATGGACAGCTATTGGAGCAATAAAGTACATAATGCGAACAAGGGCAGATTCCAGCTTCCACAGCGCCTCCTGTTGTATGTCGGGTTTACGTCATTTTATGACTGAAGTTGACAGTGATTCACGGTTATAGAAGGTGAAAATCAATGCTGTGTTACTCTACGATCTAAGATGACGAAGATCAACGATTTCGAAAAGTAAAACGGTGCTGTATTGTTCCAAGCGAATTGAAGTAGACGAAGGTTCACGGTATTGTAAGTACGGAAACTATACTTCGAAACGAGTCTTGTTGTTCGATGTATTTTCAGTGAACGAGGATTCGCGATCACTGATCACAGGAGCTATAAAATGATGACATGTCGTTCGGGGACTGAAGTGGACGGAGATTCAATATATACAACCTGCGACACGATGCAATGTTGTTTTAAACTCCGTAGCAGGTGACGCAGCCATGAATATATGTTGCATTAGTTGGAGCGAGAACGAACTTGTGCGGGAACCAACTTACCACTAGTGTGCACAAACAAGCGACTGACGTTGAAGATTCATGGTTACGAATGCTGCGAAAAAAGTCGTGTTCGAAAAGGACGAGAGGTTGTAGATTCCGTTGCAGGTGATGACCTGCGGTAAAAAATGACATGATGCGAGTTGGAGCGGGTCCCAGCTTGCGAAACATATAGGTCCCGCTGTTGTGCACACACGATTGAAGTTGACGAAGATTTACGATTATGAATGCTACGCTGGAAGCGGTGTTGAAGTGTTCGAAGCGGACTGACGTTGGCTAAGAATACTTCGGAAACTACGAATCAGTGTTGTGTTTTTTAATGCGCCGAATCACCGGAGAGGTGAAAAACGATCGGTTGAAGGAGGTTTAACGTCGACGAGTCCTCATGATTAAAGAGCCGAAAAACAATGCATTGTTGTTCGTAGAGTTCGCAGCTACTTGAGAGTTGGAGTGTCCCAGATCTGTCACGTCTGGTATACAATATACAATCTATTATATTTAAGTTTTAAAATTCATTGAATTTTCAAAGTTACGAAGGCTGAGAATGGCATACCTCATAATAAGTTAAACTAAGCAAACGGACTGCAAAGGATGTGGTATCGCCTACGCCAGGTAACGGCTTAGACTGCCGCAATAACTTGCATTGGGAGAATGGGTTACGTCTTGGCATGTTGTTGAAATGGTTTCCTGTTGTAGAGATCGTCAGCACTACAATAGTGCAGCCACACGAGAAGGCCTCAAAATACAACTAAACAGAGAAACTCCTAGAACGACACCCTCGCCTCACTTTCTTGCTGTACTTCTTGCTGTTCGTAATTGTTATTGTTCTTCTTCTGTTGTACTTCGTCTTGGCCTAGCTACTTGTTTTTGTTGTTGTCATACTTCTTGCTTTACTTGCTTGTACTTGCTGTTGCACTTGTTCGATCCTCTTCTTGCTGTACGTCTTTCTTCTTCTATCTTCATCCTTCTTCTGTAAACTACCTTGATCAATAATGATATAGAAATATTGAAAGGCAAGATCCTTTTAACCATAAAAATAATCGACAATCTGATCTTTTTCAGGAAAATTTAAATACTAGTAAATGAAATATGCAACAAAATGCTGTAAAGTCTTTACTAAAAAAGGATACGTGTTTCCTTCTTTTTCTGCCTCTTGTTCTTCACCTTCTTTTCTTGTTGCTGTTCGCTTCCCTACACCTCTTCATGCACGCAATGCTCAAGGTAAAACACGGAAAAGCCACATCGCAGACAATTAAAAAAACGAGCCAATCGCGGAAAAGGTCAAATAACTGAAAAGAGCCAATTAAATCGAATAATGAAGCGATCGCAGGAATAAAAATCGTCAAAACTAACAAGCGGCCATGGAAGATATTAACTTTCATCTTGAAAGAGCGTCCATTCAAAGCGTATTAATTACCCCCCTCCCCCTTCCTTAAATAACCCTGCCCAAGGAAAAGACAAACAAGCGTACGATACCAAGACCACAAAGGTCTTCGACCAAAAAATTCTTTTGTCCCTCTTCAGTGCTCCTTCACAAGAGTCCGGCCTTTGTGAGGATTCCAAGCCTGGTGTTGCACTGGATTTTTCTGCTAAGATAAAATGCGTGCGATAACTGTTAGACGAGGTCAATTTCTGTAAACCTTTTTGAACCCTACGTATGGTCACTGTTTGTGTGTGTAAAATGTTATGTGAGCAGTATATACACAACACATGCTTTCGAGTTTGTGCGGAAACTAGGAGTGCGTAGCTTTCAGTTTTAGGGGGAAGGGGTAAATAGCTCTTCCAAAATGAGAATAGAAAGAATCAGAATAATTAGAATGAAGTAAATTTGCCACAACAAAAAGAAATACATTCTGAAAGCGGAATGAAAAACTCACCTCCTCAGACTGGACTCGAATGGAGTCGAGTAAAAACTCGACAAAGTACTTGCTCAATCAGTTGGTTCCACAACACACAACCGAATAACCGGAATGGATTCTAATGATTTTGTAATTAGAAAACACAATGTAAAATTAAAACGTATAAAATGCTGTCCAATTATTTCCATACCAGAATTTCTCTCAAGAAAACGTGCCTCAAGTAGCTTTCCTTACGTCACTTGGTTCATAAGGCGTTACATAAGACCCGTTAAACACTTAACAAGATTCACATCTCATTCACGATTTGGATGACTAATGAAGAAGACATCTTATGTCCATCAAAGTTTAAACGAGCAATTTCTGAGATTATCTCAGAGTTATTCGCTTAGTGCTTGAGCTTTCCTCCCCTACTGATTTTTCATTTTACTGGTTTATGAATTACTATATTATAAACAGTGGAGCGTTCGAGTAAACGTTACACGGGGTAAACATGTGGAGCTAAAACTTTGAAAATAATACACTACACAACCCAAACGTGTCTTACCTGAAAACTTGATCTTTCGTTTCAAAAGTGAGAAAGGCAGGGGAACGTTCAACTTCTTCTTCTGTTGGTACGTTCTTAAGTTGCTCCAGGCCCGCTCCACAATTTGTCCGCTGTTCATTCACTTTATAAGAAACGTCATGACTTTTTGGCTTAAGGATTTCTCCTGGAAAAACAGTAAAAACACGTTAAATAAACAATATACGGAAAAGCACGCGAAAAGGAAGCAGAGTATGTGACGTGGATTACTGAAGCTTCCTCGTAATAAAACTAAGTCACGAGAAATAATAGAAGTGAAATGAACGCTAAGGATCTTTACCAATAAATATACTCGAGAACGCGCCCTTTTTTCAGGAAGATAAAGGGCCAATGACAACTAGGCTTAACTGATAGTCGACCAATAACATCACGACTTCGTTGACCAATCACATCAACGACCAGAGTACTTATACCATCTACTGACGTTACACAAATCACTTGACTCTGATGATGACTTCCGCTCAGGTTGTCGAAACGTCAGTCAATGTCACCACAAACAGTCCTCAGGACTACACTCACCCGGACGATCGTACTTCACTTAATTATGACATGACTCCTGGGTTCAAACCATTTACGAAGATAAATCAATACCCAATAAAACCTGCAGAATAAATCCCTGCCAAGAATCAAAGGATACGTGTTTACCTCGTGCTACTCTCCTTCTCTTTCTTCTTCTTGTTTGTCTTCTTCTTCCTCCTGGTCTTTACACGCCTTGTTCTTAGCTGTTTCCTTGTTCTTTCATGGGTTTTCTTCTCTTTTCTTTCTTCGTGGTCTTCTGGTCTTCATTTAATACATATTACTAACACAAGATCCATTTTACGTCGTGAATGCGCGCGACCAGTCCTTGCAAAGTAAGTTTTTCCAAGAACTCCCGCAGCGTCATATTTATTACAGAGTAAAAAGCAGAAGCTTTATTTTAAGCGCGACCAGTCCATGGAATGTTAAGCATTTCATGAACTCCCGCCTCTCTTAATTAGACTTTACAAATAATTCCCTTTAATGTCGTTTAAAAAAAGATAGCTTACTCCTTTTCTGTTACAACCAACTATTCCAACATTTCTTCACGAGAAAGTCAATAGCTATTTAAGTCCTAGGTTAATCATTCTGTAACTTGTCACTTAGAATAGTACTCTATGCTCTAATACAAGACATGTGCGTGTGATACGTCGTACGTCTTATACTATTATAAACACAGCAAGAACATTAGATACCTAATATACTAACTTTGTAATCCACTTCGCACGTACATCAGTAATCAAAGGAATAGCGAAACAAAGAGAGGTTTTAAAAACGTAGACGTCTATTGGAATATAATGACAACACCACGTCGGCGAACCACCCACAACAAAGAAACTATCCGCAACAGAATCAAACAAAAAACAACTTGTAGAAGAAACACGAATCATCGAGAAATGAAATCGGTAGCAAAAACGATCGAGCTCGGAACCAGCGAGTCATCAAAAGCCGGCGTGGCAGGAAGCAGAAATTTTGCATGGTGCATGGACCCAATGCATCGAAAAAACAGTGACCTCACACTCATCATCCAATCGTACAGCTAGAATACATTTTATTCAAGCTGTACAGTAATTCTGCTTGAACGCTACCAACAATAAAGAAAGAGGTTCACTTACCTGTCGGGTCCTGTGCAGTTAAATCTAACTAATTTTTTCCTAAAAGAATTTGTTTCTGCACAGTCCCCATATATCAAGTTTCATTTATGTCATGCATGAGAGGGAGGGTTCATCTAACCAAGCACTCTCCCAACCAAGATCACTGTCAAGATGAACCAAGTTGAAAAGTGCCTCATTAAACGCACCTTCACTCCGTAAAAAAACGAAGCTATGAACATGACAGAAAACTATCGAATGAAGGATAAGTTCTTAATAAACCCTTTTACTGCCCACTGAATACTCACACCAGTTGGTCCCAGGATTCCATCTGGCCTGATGCACTCAGTATAAAGCGTTCAAGCAATCACACTTGTGGAGTCCAGACCCTCAAGTGCACTTCGCTCAGGAAGATGGCGTCGAAGGGCTGAACTCAACTAGAAATCTGAATGGACCATGACCCTGGCTGGCTTATTCCAGTGGCAGAGGAAAATTCTACCACTGGAATGAAACCGACATAGCGCGAAAGTGCATGAAAAAGCGCTAAACCAGCATCCGCAGAAAGGCGCGTAAATACACCGCGAAGAACGAAACGAAACGTGGAAAAAAGTGGGGCTCAAGAAGCCCAAACATCGAAAGAGTGAAACACCCAAAAAAGTCCAACGAAGGCCGAAGAAGCCAATTAGCAGCCAATCAGTGAAAAAACGAGCTAATCGCGGAAAAGGTCAAACACGAAAAAGCCAAACAGCAGCCAATCAGTGAAAAGAGCCAATCAAATCGAACGATGAATCGATCGGAGGAATAAAAATCGTCAAAACGAACCGGTGATAGAAGATATACTTATATAAGATGTAGCATTAAGCGTTATTTATATAGGGTCCATTCAGCGCAACTTACTTACCCCCCTTAAATTACCCTGCCACAGGAAAAGACAAACAAGCGTACGATACCAAGACCAAAGGTCTTCGACGAAAATTCTTTTCTCTCTCTTCAAGAGTCCGGCCTTTGTGAGGATTCTAAGCCTGATGTTTCACTTGATTTTTCTGCTGAGGTAAAATATAAGCAATTTTTATAAGACGAGATGAATTTCTTAGAAATCTTTATTCCTCTACGTACGCTCACCGTTTGTGTGTGAAAACTAGACTAACAACAGTATACACAATACATGTATAGACCGGATACGAGTTGTGCGGAAAGTAAGAGTGCGTACTTTGGTGGTGGGGGAGGGGGGACAGGGGCGGAGGTAGGGAGGAGGGGGAAGGGGCTCTTCCAGAATAAGAATAGAAAAAACGAGGACACAACAAAAAGAAATACATTCTGAAAGCGGAATAAAAACTCACCGCGTTAGACTGGGGACTAGTAAAAATACGAGGACGAACTTGCTCAATCTGTTGGTTCCACACGACGCAGTCGAATAACCGGAACGGATTCTAAGAATTTTGGAATTAGAAATTACAATCAAATTATGCGCCAGAAATACATTCCAAGTACTTTTATTCCAGACTATTTCTGTGAAAAAAAGCGCCAAGGTTTCAAATCTCATTCACGATTTGGATGAAAAATGAAGACCTGTATCTCTTTCCCTATTTTCTGAATTATAAACAATTATTGGATGAGGTTTTGGTTATACCCAAAAAATCAAGGTCGAGGAAGAACCAAAAAACCAAATCTGATAATTGTTTAAGTATACATCGAAAAAAAAATTAACAACAGTAAACATTCTTTTTTAAACGTGGACTGTCAGCGACGGTAAGTTACACAAAGCGCGCGAACTAGACATGATTATTTGTTGAAGTCGATTTTCCTTCTCGCTCAGTCCTCTCAACGGGAGTAAATGGTTCAAGGGGTAAACTTGGAGCTGTTTGTAGTTTTAAGCTAAATAACACATTATACAACTTAAACTTATCTTACCTGAAAACTCGACCTTTCGTTGCAAAAATGAGATGGGTGAACATTCAACTCCTTGTACGTTCTTAAGTTGCTCCAGACCAGGTTCATAATTTACGTGCCGATTATTCAGTTTATAAGAAACGTTGTCAGGGTTATGTAGCTTGAATGTTTCTGCAAGAAAAATTGTATAAACGTGATAGAGAATGTGCGGAAAACGCGGGAAAATGCTGTATGGGGCTCTTCCAGAATAAGAATAGAGAGAATGAATTTTAGAATTTGACACAATAAAACTAAATACATTCTGAAAGCGGAGTGAAAACTCACCTCGTGAGACTGGAGCTAGATGAGTAAAAACATCAGTTCCACACCACGCAGCCAAACAACTGGAATGGATTCTAAGGACTTTGGAATTAGAATAGACAATTACAAAAAGCGCTGAAAATAAATTTGTAGTACTTTCATTCCAGAATTTCTCTAAAAAAAGCGCGCCCTTAGTGGCTTTTCTTACGCTACTAAAATACCCGTTAAGCCTAGTTTAAAACGCGAACTTGAATTATAACAGGATTCAAATCTTATTCACGATTTAGATGACAAATGAAGACAAGTCTCTATAACAATTTAAACTAACGATTTCTGAATCATATGAATAAGTGGTCTGACACTTGAGTATCTTTATGTATTCATTTTTCATTTTACTGGTTTTTGAATTACTATTACAATCAGTGCAGTGCTTGGAGAGCTGAAGTTCTCCCTGAATTTGACTATAAACAAGAGACAACAACTTTGAAGTAATAGCTTTTACAAACCAACTTATACCTTATTCTAAACTTGCTCAATAAGGCAAGCAAGCTATAGAATCATTTCTTGGGAGTCAATTTTCCTTCTCGCTCAGCTATGCGTGAGTAAACGTTGCACGGGGTAAACATGTGGAGCTAAAACTTTGAAAATAACACAGTACACAACCCAAACTTAAGTTACCTGAAAACTTGATCTTTCGTTGCAAAAGTGAGAAAGGGGAACATTCCACTCATCCTTTCGTTGTAGCGGTTCTAAGTTGCTTCAGGCCCACGTCACAACTTGTCTTCTGCTCATTTATTTTATAACAAACGTTGTCATGACTTTGTGGCTTGAGGGTTTTTGCTGGAAAAACAGTAAAAACACGTTAAATAAACAATATACGGAAAAGGGCGCGAAATGCATGCAGAATGTGTGATGTGGATTAGGCTTCCTCGCAACAAAACTAAGTCATCCCAAATAATCAAGTGAAGTGAAAGCAAAGGATCTTTCCCCAATAAAAATATACTGGAGAATGCGCCCCTTTTTTCAGGAAAGGATAAATCAGTAGCCAGTGGAACATGCAGCAAAATGAATCCCTCCTAAGAATCAAATAATCGATACGTGTTTGCGTCTTTTTACCTCGTGTTCCTCTCTTTCTTCTTTTCGCCTTCTTGCCCCTCCAGATCTTCTTCACGCCTTGTTCTTAGCTGTGTAGCTTTTCTTTCCTGCGTTTGCTTCTTTGCTTTCATTCTTCGTGGTCTTCACGGTCTTCATTATTTAGTACACATTGTTAACACAAGATCCATTTTACATAGTCAGTGCGCGCGACCAGTTCTTGCAAAGTATTTCCAAGAACTCCCGCACCGCCATACCAGTTATTACATAGTAAAAAGCAAATTTAAAGCTTTATTTTAAGCGCGACCAGTCCATGGAATGTTAAGCATTTCATGAACTCCCGCCTCTCTTTATTAACTTTGATATATGCTTGATAGTCTTTGATGACGTTTAAAAAATTAAGTAACTCCTCTTCTGTTACAACTATTTCAACATTTCTTCAGACAGAAAGAAAATAGTATTAAAGTGCAGCTAAGTTAATGTTCTGTACATTGTCACTTACAAATAGCGCTCTAAACCCTCAACACAAGACATATTTGTGCGATGAGTTAAACTTTTTAATACAACAAAACTATGGTGCTATTATAAACACACAACTAAGTTTACATAGCCACTATACTAACATTGTAATCAACTTCGTACGTACAGTTATCAAAGGAATAGCGAAATAAAGACAGCTTTTAAAAAATAGACGACATTAGGAATATAATGACAACACGTTGGCGAGCCACCCACACCAAAGCGACTATCAAACAGAATAATAATCAAACCAAAAAAAACTTGAGGAGAAACACGAAATATCGAGAAATTGAATCGGTAGCAAAAACGATCGAGCTCGGAACCGATGAATCGCCAAAAGCCGACGTGGCAGCAAGCAAAAATTTTGCATGGCGCAAGGACGCATGATGATGCATGAACATCGAAAAAATATCGAGCTCGTGCTCATCATCCAATCGTGCAGCTAGAATACATTTTATTCAAGCTGTACAGTAATTCTGCTTGAACGCTACCAACAATAAAAAAAAAGAAGTTCACTTACCTGTCGGGTCCTGTGCAGTTAAATCTAACTACTTTTTCCTGAAAGAATTTGTTTCTGCACAGTCCCCATATCTCAATTTCATTTTTGTCATGAGAGGGGAGGTTCATCTAACGAAGCACTCTTTCAACTGAGGTCACCCTCAAGATGAACCAAAGTTTAAAAGTGCCTCATGAAACGTACCTTCACCTCAAAAAGAATGAACATGAACATGAAAGAAAACTATCGAATGAAGGATAAGTTCTTAATAAACCCTTTTACTGCCCACTGAATACTCACACCAGTTGGTCCCAGGATTCCATCTGACCTGATGTACTCAGTATAAAGCGTTCAAGCAATCACACTTCGAGTCCAGACCCTCAAGTGCACTTCGCTCAGGAAGATGGCGTCTAAGGGCTGAACTCAACTGGAAATCTGAATGGACCATGACCCTGGCTGGCTTATTCCAGTGGCAGAGGAAAATTCTACCACTGGAATGAAACCGACATAACGCGCAAGTGCATGCAAAAGCGCAAAAACAGCATCCGAACAAGAGCGCGTGAATATATCACGAAGGACGGAACAAACTGCCAAAAAAAGTGGGAGTGATGAAGCCCAAAATCGAAACAGTAAAACACCCGAAAACGTCCAACGAAGGCCGAAGAAGCCAATTAGCAGCCAATCAGTGAAAAAACGAGCCAATCGCGGAAAAGGTCAAACGCAGAAAAGCCAAACAGCAGCCAATCAGTAAAAAGAGCCAATCAAATCGAACGATGAATCGATCGCAGGAACAAAATCCTCAAAACGAAGCGGTGACGGAATCGAAAATATACTAATATAAGATGAAACATTAAGCTTTATTAATATAGGGTCCATTCAGCGCAACTTACTTACCCCCCTTAATAACCCTGCCCCAGGAAAAGACAAGCAAAAGCGTACGATACCAAGACCACAAGGGTCTTCGACGAAAATTCTTTTTCTTTCTCTTCATAGCTCTTTCGCAAGACTCCTGCTTTTGTGAGGATACCAAGCCTGGTGTTGCACTTGACTTTTTCTGCCAAGATAAAATTTATGCGATTATATTGTAAAACGAGGTTAAATTCCTGGTAAACCTTTTCGAACTTTATGTACGGTCACAAATTGTATGTGAGAAATAGAATAAGAATAGTTTATGCAATATATGTATACGCTTGATACGAGTCTGTGCGGAAGCTAAAGGTGAGGTGTTTCTGGTGGAGGGAGGGAGGGGCTGGAGGCTCTTTCAGAATGAGAATAGAAAGAATGAGAATGACTAGATTGATAAAAATTTGACACAAGAAAAAAAAGATTCTGAAAGCGGAATAAAACTCACCGCGTAAGACTGGAGACGAGGATAAACTTGCTCATTCTGTTCGTTTTACGTAGCCCACGCAACAGAATAACCAAAATGGATTCTAAGGATTCCGGAAGGAGAAAAAAAATGAAAAGACGCGCCAAAAATATATTTCAACCATTTTCGTTTCAGAATAGCTCCCAAAAAACGCGCCCCGAGTGCCTTTCCTTGCACCACCAACCTCATTCGGTGTTTTAACATACCCCTTATGCCAGGCTAAAATGCGAACTTGAATTAGCAACATTCTTATCACATTAACCATTAGGATGAAAAATGAAGAAAACATGTATCTCTATTAAAATTTAAACTAGCAATTCATCTTCTCTCTTCGTGCATTATTTCTTGATTATTTGTCAGGCATTTGAGCTTTCTTGCTGCATTTCCATTTTACTGGTTTATGAATTACTATTACAAACAGTGGCCAGAGTGCTTGGAAAAAATAAAAGACAAACTGGTTGAACTAATACCTTATTCAAGCCAAGTTATACTTTATTCTAAACTTGTCCAAAAGCCAAGAAAGCTATGCAATTTGTTGAAAATCAATTTTCCTTCTCGCTTAGTTCTCTCTACGCTTGAGTAAATGTTGGACGGGGTGAACTTGGAGCTGTTTGGAGTTTTAAGCTAAAAATCTTAACATAAGACAAAACAGACCATAAACGTTATTTTACCTGAAACTTGACCTCTCGTTGGCAACTAGTAAAATAGGTGAACATTCAACTTCTCCTTCCGTTGTACGTTCTTAAGTTGCTTCTTGCCCAATTCACAATTTGTCTTCCGCCCTTCAGTTTATAAGAAGCGTTATCGTAACTTTTAAGGTTGAGCGTTTCTGCTGAAAAAACCGAAAAAAACACGATAAATAAACATAATACTTTCGATAACGCCAAACTCTGGTTACGGAAATGAAAGCGAAAAGGCTGTAGAACGTGTGACGGAGTAGGCTTCCTCGTAATAATTTTAAAACGAACTCAATAAATGATAAAGTAAAGTGAAAGATAAGTATATTTTACCAATAAAAACATATTTTCAGGAAAGGATAAATCAATTAGTAGGTAATGGCACCTGCAACAAAATAAATCCCTACTAAGAATCAAAGGAAACGTGTTTACGTGTTTTTACCTCGTTTTCTTCTCTTTCTTCTTGTTGGTGATCGTCTTCTCCCACCTCCTCCTCGTCGTCTTCATGCCTTGTTCTTAGCTGGTTGGTTTCTCTTTCCTGCCTTTTCTTCTGCTTCTTTCGTGGTGGTCTTCAGGTCTTCTTCATTTAAAACATACTCTAACTAACACAAGTTCCGCTTTACGTAGTCAATGCGCGCGACCAGTCCTTGTAAAGTGAATAATTTCCAAGAACTCCCGCACCGCCATATTTATTACAGAGTGTAAAGAAAAAGCGTGACTTTAATTAACAGTAACTTAGCTTAATATTTATTATGACTAAGCGCGACCAGCCCATGGAATATTAAGTATTTCATGAACTCCCGCCTCTTCTAATTAAAATTGACAGAAAATACAGTTTGATAAACTGAAAAACAAGTTAAGTTACACTGTTTCTGTTTTTACTAACTATAACAGGTAAAGACAACAGCTATAAAGTTCCAAATTAAAGTTCTGTAAATTGTCAATTACACATAACGCTCTAATGAATTCTTAATACAAAGCAGAACAAATTAATGTGCGGGTGACGAGTTACTTCTTAATACAACAACACTTATCACCTCATTCCATACATGCTAAACATTGTAACCGACTTCGCACCAACATCTATTATCACAGGAAAAGCGAAACAAAGGGGATGTTTTAAAAAAAGCAGATGCCTATCGGCCGAATGACGACAAAAACACCTTGATGAATTGCCCGTCCCATAGTAACAGTCCATAATAGAAGAAAGACCAGAGAACGAGAAATCGGAAGCAAAAACGATCGAGCTCGGACTTGACTAGTCACTAAAAGCCGGCGTGGCAGTAAGCAAAAATTTTGCATGGCGCAAGGACGCATGATGATGCATGAACATCGAGAAAACAATATCCTCATGCTCATCATCCAATCGTGCAGCAAGAATATATACATTTTATTCAAGCTGTACAGTAATTCTGCTTGAACGCTACCAACAATAAAGACAGAAGTTCACCTACCTGTCGGGTCCTGTGCAGTTAAATCTAACTACTTTTTTCCTAAAAGAATTTGTTTCTGCACAGTCCCCATATCTCAATTTCATTTTTGTCATGAGAGGGGAGGTTCATCTAACGAAGCACTCTTTCAACTGAGGTCACCGTCAAGATGAACCAAGTTGAAAAGTGCCCCATTAAACGCACCTTCACCCCGAAGAAAACTGCTATGAACATGACAGAAAACTATCGAAATGATAAGTTCTTAATAAACCCGTTTAATGCCCACTGAATATTCACACCAGTTGGTCTAAGGATTCCATCTGGCCTGATGTACTCAGTACAAAGCGTTCAAGCACACAGCTCTCAAGTCCAGTCCCTCAAGTTCTCTTCGCTAGCGCTCTGGAAGATGCCGTCGAAGGTTTGGACTCAAGAGAAATCTGAATGGACCTTTATCATGGTTGGCTCATTCCAGAGGCAGAGGAAATTCTTTCTCTGGGATGAAACCATCATAGCCTGCAAAATGTAAAGGCGCAAAAAGCAGCGTTCGAGCTACAACGAGTAAATATATGACGAAAACCGGAACGAAGAAATCGGAGTAAAATACCCGGAAAGTCCAAGAAGGTCGAAAAGCCAATTAGCAGCCAATCAGTGTAAAAAAAAAAAAGAGGAAAAGAGTGGAAAAGATCGAACAGGGAAAAGCCAGATAGTAGCCAATCGGTGAAAAGACAAAAGCCAATTAAATGGAACGACGAATCGACGGCCGGAAAGAAGTATCGCCGAAATGAACCGGCAGATCCTGGAACATATACTGATGTCAGTATATGATAACAATAAACATTATGGTTTATTGCAAGAGGGTCCATTCAGAGGAGATTAATTTACCCCCCATTAAGTAACCCTGCCCAAGGAAAAGACAAAGAGTACGATACCAAGACCACAAAGGTCTTCGACGACCATTCTTTATCTCTCCTCTTCAGTGCTGCTTCGCAGGAGCCCAGCATTTGTTTAGATGGCAAATCTAATGTTGCACTTGATCTTTCTGCGAAGATGAAATTATGTGTTTACAGGCTACAATAAGATTTCTCCGCAACGTATGAGTATAGATGCATTTCCGGAATCGAGCCCTACGGTCACGTTTGCGAGTGAGACATCTCCTCTTAAGCCACAATACGACGCCCTTTCACTTTGTTCAAACATAAGTTATACTTGGCTTACAAGCAAACTTGAATGAAAAAGATCCGTATCGTTTTCATGATCAGGGGCGGATCCAGGGGGGGGGTGGATTGGGTGGCTAGCCACCCCCCTTCGGAGAAGTCCACCATAAAAATCTAATTCGTGAAAAAAGGAAATACATGCATGGGTCCCAAAAAATATAGTATAGTTTGGTGGCCGACTGTATCAGCCACCCCCCATTAAAAAATCCTGGATCCGCGCCTGCACGTGCACGATATGAATGAAGCCTGAAAACCAAGTATGTATCTGTATGAAAATCTAAGGCAATTGGGTTCAACGGTATATAACGCCGGCGGTTGACGAATCAACCGCGTGCACTTTCATCCTGTATTCCACTTTTAGCTCTTGCTGGTCTGTTAATTACGCCAATAGCATTGCACTTGTTCGAGAAACTGAGCAACAATCCCATATAAGTCTCTTTTTTTTCAATATTCCTTTCATTTTCCTTTAAGGTTACAGGTTACTGTGTACACTCTCTTTTTTGAAGAACGTCAAATTTGAAAACTGAGGCTTCACGTTCTTAATATTTTTTCGCGATTTGAGCCTGAAAGTCCTTAAAGTGTTCTTAAGTTACATAGTATAAACACGATGTCGCGCCAACCAAAAAGCAAAATAAAGATGTTCTTAGCTCTCGGCCTGGGTTATGTTCTAAGCATGTTCTTAAATTTTGGGTTAATCTCCGCCTCAAAGTGTAAGTTTAGAGGGAGGTGTCTCGCATCCAAGTGATATAGATATAAACCCCTATGTCAAAATAAAGCTCATAGAGCTGACTATCAAACTGTATTACGATGAATTACCGAATTTCCATGACTTCTAAATGCAAGCGTCCGAATCACCTCCTTCAAAGCTAGAAGTCAAAGCGAATTTAATTTGTTCCTGAGTTTCCAGACATAAAGCGCTAAAAAAGACCTTGTCTGCGATTTGTCATAGTCAATTACAGGGAAAAGTGACAGAACATTTTCGAGACACAAATCAGGCCATGTCCACACTGATGCGTTTTTGTTTGAAAACGCATTGATATGTATGCGTTTTGGCCTCCCGTCCACACTGATACGCTCGAAAACGCTGAGCGTTTTCATCGAAAACGGATCCTTTTGAAAACGCTGTTGAAAGTGAATCGTATTGAAAACGCTACGGCATCCGTATCAGTGTGGACGCAGATCAATCGATGCGTTTTTACACCTATCGAAAGCGCATACAAACAAAAACGCATCAGTGTGGACATGGCCTCAGTGAGTAGTGATCGTACAAAAATCTCACTCCGAAAAAAAATATATTGCCAAATAAAAACGTCGCAGACATGTTTTTCTTGTCAGTCATATGTTAAACTATACTTTCCAGGTAACGAGCAAATTCCCTTTGAGTTTTAGCTCTTTAATTAAAGTGTCCTCTTCAAGCCAAAAAAATGATTCGAGAAAACAGCCCTAAAAATTTTAATCAATGATATCGATATTTGTTTTTCAACATTTTTTTTGACCGTTAGAAATCACATTTCGACCATAATCCGAATTGAGCTCAGTTATCTTTGTTCGTGAGTAAACATTTAACGCCAGCAGGTTTGTCCTGTCGTTTGTAGTTTTAACACAGAATCTAAGACAGAATCTAAATTCATCTTACCTAAAAACGTAGCTGTTCGTTGCAAAAGTAAGAGTGGTGAACATTCTATAGCTTCTTCTCGTTTCGTCACAGGTTCTCAAGTTTCCCACGGTGTTAGAACTGTTGCTGCAGTTCGTATTACATGCTTGCGTTACATCAATTTATACCCAACGTCCACGGTCGTTTTTGTCTTCATCAGATCCGAGAAAACCTAGAAAAGCCCGTTATAACAATGGAAATAAACACTATAATACTTTCACAAAACTCAAATAGCTTAAGCGCGTTCGCACTTCGTCGACGCTGGCGAATGTCAATATGAGCAGACAGCTTACTTCTTACCTTGGTTTCACAGTAGCTCTTTCTTTGCTCTCAATGTAAATTCAAAGCTAATTTCGGGCCCTACTAAAGCTTTTTTCCATCTATTTGATAACAGAGAAGCAGTGACTTTTGTAATTACGCCGCTTGTAGTGAACACAGGAACTCCGTCTTCCCTGAGAAGCGTGAACTACTAGTACTGTTTGAAATAACGCGCTCGAATTCGAAATGCAAATGACGTGTGAAGATGGCCCCAAATTTTGGGGCGTGCTGTTTTAGGAATTATTTGATTGGTTCTCCAGCTGTTAGCCTTTTTTCTATTGGCCAGTTAGTGACAGCTAAACGACAAGCCTTGTGACAAAACGTAATTTGCCACAAACAAGTACGCTCTAATTGCACGTGAGCCTCGTACTCTGCGAACAAATCATACATGGATATAGTTTAGTGTCCTTTATGAGAAGAATTTTGATGGTTCCTGTCGAACAGAAAATCTGAAATCAGAACTGAGACACTTTTAGAGAGGGTTTTATTTGAGAATATGCTAAAACGTCCACGGCATCCCTCGGCAAACTCGAAAATAAGCCACCCCGTTTTCAATCGATGAAAATGTAGACGACTGCAATCAACTGATTTACGTCCGCTTTTATGCAAATATAGTCAATATGAGATTGAGATTTTTGCAGAAAATCAGAAGGCAATTCAAACTCATCTCCAAGGCCATAAGCTTGAGTATTGTATGCGAATTATTACAGATATTCAAGACATATTTATCTGACTTATTTCATGACGCTCGTGACATAGGGTCAATTTGTTTTTTCAAGAGTAAACGCGCCAATCGTAAACCATCAGTCACTTCCCCCCGAGGGGAAGGGGGTTTACTTATTTCAGACGCTTTTGCGGGGAGGGGCCTGTGGTTGCGTTTTTTGTTTGTTTGTTTGTTTGTTTTTTGTACCTGCGAAATGGCCATCCTTTTTTTTTTCTTACTGAAAACCACGTTAATGCGGCGAATGGCCAAATGGCCGTGTTCCTTTATAATTTTACCACATTAATAAACCAAATATGCCCTCTAACGGACAAATACTGCAGTGGCAAATCGTGTGAAAGCAATAACGACGTTTTTTTAAAATTGAGTTCGGGGTTTTTGTTTTTAAAAAGAATACCAATTTATAGCATTCTGTTCTTCACTAAAAATCCAGTTATGCTTTTGTCACTTGACAGAGATCGGCCAGGATATTTCGCACTACCCCCACCAATGTGGCCACCCCATATTTATCCGTCTTAATGACGTTCCTCTGTAAAATTGGGAGTTTTATCAACTAAGACGGCAACGGCAACGAGAACGCGATAAATCATGAGCAAAAAACAGTCGCTCTGCACATGCATTTTACATTTTGGTAGTTTCTTTGTCATCCTCTGCCGTGAAATAGCCGATGTTTTCTTGAGAACATGAGCGCTGAAGGCAAAGTTTTTTACTTTTTCCTTACTTTAACGCCTTTTATAGTAATTTAGTCCCAGAACAGTTCGCGAGCATTTTCCAAGTTAAACAAATTTCAATAATCGCAAAAGAGATACAGAAACGACAAGTTATACTTTGAAATGACGTTTTCGTTGCTGTCGCCTTTGTCACTTTAAAAACTCGCCAATATCAAGCCCATTTTGCGCCTCACTTTTGGTGAGCACAGCTGTCAGCATCATATACTACCCTACTGTTACAAAGCGTTAGAAAGACGGATCAGGTTGAGCCGTTCATATATTAATGTTTATTTCTGTCATTATTTTTTATAAAAACATTCTGAATTAAAAAAAAAAAAGAAGGACCCTGGCCAACTCGTTCGAGGGTTACACCCTCACTCGTTCAGACTGGAATTTTAACCTAACGCGCGCAATGCACCTGGCAGAACGAGGAACCACGTGGGTATCACGGATGTCCACAAATGCTTAAGTTGATGCAACCATTAAAAGAAGTTGGAAGTAAGGTGGGAGTAAGCTAGCTAACGGAACTTCTTACCCAGAGTCTTCTTTCATGCCCAGTGCTCGGAAAACGAATCTTTCGAGCAGTCGCCCTTGTTTGTTTTTAAGCTTGCACAGGAAGAAAAGACTACATTCACTCTTCTTTTTTATAAGAACGTTTAAGGAGCAAGGGTGGCACAGTCGGTTAGTGCGCGGCCTTGGTGCATAAGGTCCCGAGTTCGATCCTTGGATCTCACATCCTTTTTTCGACTTCTTTCCTTTCAATGTAGCTTACGTAGCTTTAAATACCCTTAAAACGGAGCACTGGTGGAAAGACGGGGGGTAAAATGAGCGCACCGTCGGCTTCCTGGGAGAATACTCTCTAGAGAGTAAAGGAATCACCGACGTTAATTAAGGTGTACCTTTACCTTTACCTAACTTTGGAGCTGAAGCTAAACTTTCTTACTTTTTCTGCGATTTGAGCCTAAAAACGTTCTTAAGATGTTCTTAAGTTGCAGTGGATAACAATGAAAGAAGGAAGAAGTGGTGAACAGAACATGGTACAGTATTTCAATAAAGCAACAGGGCGTGACCAAGAAACCTATAAAAGTGCATTCATCGTGTTTGCGGTGATGCGGTAAACAAGTTACTTGTCACATGCTTGTGCGCCTTGCTCTGATGCCGCGAAAAACTGAGATGTCGCGACAGCCAACTCTTGGTCAATTTACGCTCGATTACCAGCCGCTGCTCGGAGAGGAACGAGGTTCGGACTCGAGAGAGCGGCGAAGATCGAGCCTAATTTGGCTTCCCAGAAAGTGTTGACCATGAGATGTTCACAACGCGACAAAAACAATTAAGGAAAATAAAGGCGTTATTACCAACCCTCAACCTGCGCATGCTCTTAGCAAATCTTAAAATTTTGGTTAATCTCAGCTTTAAGGTTCTTATAAAAAAAATCTTACAAAAAAAAAAAAAAAAAGAAGAGTCTACGCCATGTAAGAGGTTGTGTGGAAGTGAAGAAAAACACCGAAAACCCAAATTAAAAATAAAAGGTAGCTTCTGAGTTTCCTGAGTCAAGTTGGCTAGTGATTGCACAAAGTAATGTTTGCTCTATTTCTTCTGTTGTTTAGTTAAGCGGGGATCAATATGATATTTCTAATACTATATTATCTACTTTAGGATCATTTTATAGTTACGTACAACACATAAGTTTTCGACATACAGTGTAACTACTGGTCGTAAAATGACAGCTTAGAGTGGTCTTCAATCGCGTGCTGTAAAACCAAAACATTCAGACCAATCACAGAAGGATACCGTGTAATACACCAATCAGAATTGACAGTAAGCAAGTTATGATTCGTCTCATTGGTTCGCAAAATCGCGCAATGTTTGGCCAACCAATCGTACAGCTTGGGAAAGGATAACCGAAGGAAATGCGAATTTCTTGCGGCATCGCGGAGTAAAAACCACTCTGTTTGAGGGTAGATACTTGGCTTTAATTAATCCCATACGGAATGTCGACATAATAACATGCATTATTTCAGAACTGTCTGCTTCGATCAATTCTGCGATTGCTGCTGACAAATCCTAATACGACACGATTCGAAAAATACGAAACGATTTCAGTGGTGGACCAAAACCACATTCGTTTCGAGCTAATATATCACACTTTTTTGTTAAATTTAGAGACTAAAGTTCCTTTCAGAAAACTTTGGGCTAAACGAGGTAGCGGATCTAGACTTTGATATAGGAGGGAAAGGGGCACTCTAAAAAATTCTTTTGGCTCTTTCGCGGGTTTCGGCGCCTCTCGGCTTGATTAAAGAAATAAAGGGGGTGGTCTCCGCCCCCTTCACCCTCAACCCGCGCCCCTCACCGCCCTCCCCGCCCCCCTCTTGATAAGATAAGATAAGATAAGATAGGATAAGATAACTTTATTTAGACACGGTAAACTTATCAGTCACAACTATAAAAACCTACTTATTTACAGAATTATTGCAAATTATGCAACGACTACAACTACATTATTCTAAAATTACTCTAATAACCACTAAATAACTATAGTATTAAATGGTAAAATGAAATCTGCTTTACATGAGTGTCGTGTGTAAAAAATTCTAAATTTAAGTTGGTGAAAAGAAACGCTCGCAGCCAGCCCAGAAAACTCTGAGGGAGTCAGCCTGCCGCAACTCGATTGGTAAACTATTCCAAAGAACTGCTCCAGAGTAGCTGAAGATATTTTGCACGGACGTTGTTTGTGGGCTGCTCTGACTGGACTGAGACTGTTTTGACTGGACAAATAATGATCCAATTTGAGTTTCGTTAAAGCCTGATTATTGAGTAAAGATCAGCGCCCCTACAATCTTGAAGCCCTTTCTAGATTTGATCACATTAGACAACCTTCAAATTTTGTGGCTTTCAATCGCTACGCTGTATATACGTAAACGCTAAAGAAATGCGTAGTTTTACAACCCAAGAGAAAGAACAAATTTCTGTGTAATAGAAATTAGCTGCACCTTTCGATTTGCGCTCTTGACCAGTTTTTCTCCTTGCTAACGCAGAACTCACACATCCACAGATATTTACATAACTCTACTCTTGAAACTCTTTTGAGGTGGACTTGCGAGAGGCTTTCTTCCTTTTGCGAGATCCTTTTGGATCCTTGACACCAGATGGTGTCTCTCTTGAAGGCACATCAGTGCCCGGAGTCTCTTGAGGATTTGGTGATTGGGATTCCTGTGCACCCGGCCCTTCATAAACCTGTGGGCTGCTGGACTCATCTTTTATCTGTGTATCACAACCTTCATTTCCCTTCATTTGGGATTCCTGTGCACCCGGCCCTTCATAAGCCTGTGGGCTGCTGGGCTTATCTTTTATCTGTTTATCTGAGCCGCAACCTTCACTTTGACGTTCAGATGGGTGCTCAGACTCTCCTGTCTTTCGGTAGGAGACTTCTACGCGATCTTTGCCCTGATTTCGATAGCCCATTTCCTTGAAGTAAACACAGAGTAAACTGATCCACAATATAACCTGTCAAAAGAAAAAAATACATTT
This sequence comes from Galaxea fascicularis, assembly GCA_948470475.1. Classification (NCBI taxonomy): domain Eukaryota; kingdom Metazoa; phylum Cnidaria; class Anthozoa; order Scleractinia; family Euphylliidae; genus Galaxea; species Galaxea fascicularis. The sequence goes on along the minus strand of OX419340.1, from coordinate 28,722,198 downwards.
AGTAGAACAGGAATTCTGCTTCCTCAAACCGTCAGAAATTCATTATTCTGGTCAACATTATTTGTTGGTTTTCACTGAATTACCTCAAATATTCCTAACACGAGTCCACCAACACCTACAGTCTTTAACCTCCTATTCATCTGGTCTACACCAGCCATAAAACACCCCTAAAAATAAAAATTAAAAATTAACAGAATCAAAAAAAAGTTCAATTTCCATTTTCCCATCCCTAGCCTCCAACGCAGGCGTTTTGGGGGAGTCGTGTTTTTCCTCCTTCCTACAAATGCCTGCTTACCCGAAAGTAACATTCCCTTCCCACCATTTGACAAGCGAGGCGTCCTTTCCTATCATGATTGAGTCGTATCTAGCGACGGCCAGTGAATTCAGTTTTTATAGAACGTGCTTTCTTTTAAAAGTCTGCTTTACTACCGAAACTACAGGCGCACAAGGCGAAAAACAGTGTAAGATTTCCGCACAGCTCCCTCCTCAATATACATTCATTTTCTGACTCAAACTCTATTCGTTTTTGAAACAGGGTAATTAAGTATGAAAGTGATGCATATATAATTAATGTAGGGAACTCTCCAAAAAAACAAAGCAAGTATCGCCTTTGTCACACGATATAACTAAAAACGACTGAGTAGGACGCTGCCCGCTCCCTGGATCCCTACGAATCTCGGAAAATATCTGTTCGGAAGACGATTTGAGATCTAGAATTTTGGGGACATTTGTTGTAAAATTTCTTGCTTGCCTGCCTCTCCTAGGATTTTCGAACGTCTAAAAAAATGGTATAATTGCCCATTTTTAACGGATTTTTACCCTAAAAAGGTCACCTAGAATTTTCGGGAGCCTTATTTGAGGGGAACAAAACGACCAATTTGTTGAAAAATGTATTATTATACCCCAGTTAATAAAACTAAATGTTATTCAGGCATTTTCAGGTCTTTTTTTAATATTGCTGGGAAAAAAAATATCTGTTCCTTTTTGCCAGCAAGACACACAAGATATTTCCCAGCCAGCTAGATAAAATTGGTTGGTTTCCCAGCCAGGTGCAAATTGAGCACCCTGCACGACAACAAAAAAGACAATTTCATAGCTCGTAAGACAAAATGGCCGTGCCAAAACAATCCACATTTCGCCAGCCAGCAACACTCACACTGCTAACACAATTCAGAAATTACCTTCAGAAACCATCAGCAGAAAGAAATTTCATAATATTTTGCCAACCAGCATAATACCTCGGGGGAACAGATAAAGTAAGGAACAGATTCGTTTTGTGCCCCTTTTATTTCTGGCTGACATTTTCGACAATGTAAGTTTTTATCCCTATCATTTTCGGATCACTAAACTTTCAGCTAGGAAATCCGAACAGAGGAAAAATGCTTAAGAGATAAAAATATGCCTATAACTACCGTTTAAATACTAAAATACGTTCAACAATGCTATGTTTAGTGGTTTTGAACTATATTCTCGTTGGGTGCCCCTGACGAATTGGCCTTTCCAAGAGGGGCGGAAGCAAAGTTTGCCGCCAACAATGGCCGACAACTTATGTTAGCGATCGCCATATTAATTCGTACGGTGTAGTATTCTCTGATCAGATGGCTTGCTAACGACGCATATTGCGATGGGATCTTTTCAACTGACACATGGAAAAGATTCGTCGAAAAGATGCTGAAATTTCATGATCCACAGGTTACATACACCGGTGACAACATTCATGCCCAGAAAGGTAATACTGAAAAAAAGCTCCGATGCATAATTATGATTTCTTAATGCATTTCTTTCCGCTCAGCCTCACACATCAAAGCCTGGTTCCCATATACCACTGACCTAGCTACCTGCGACATAGCCACCGCTAATGCCTGCATGCATGATATAAAACATTATTGTTCCAACATATGAGAATATACTCCGCCGGCATCAACAACAATCACAGGTGTTTAATAATATTGACGGCCCGCCTGCGAACACTCTTAAAGTAGGAATCCTTATTTCAAGAACACTGGTCTTGAAATAAGTAATGTTACTCTCATTTCAAGAACATAAAAGCTAGTTTTAAGCCACTAAGATCTTAAAAGAAATGTAGATCACAGAGATCTTAAAACAAGCGCCAACGTAATCTAATTTCAAGAAATTATTATCCTGTTACTAGAAGTTAAATTCTTATAAACGCCAGACCTCCAAATGCCAAAGGAAATGCCTTCATTTCCATCAGTGATCATTGTACAAGTCCATGATATGACTGGAAATGTGAAACTTTATATAACATGGCATTATGTCAGAGAAAAGTTAATGAGAAAATGATAGAAACAGAAACAAAAATAACTGCAATTCGAAAGTTTAATTGTCAACAATAGCAACCAAATTTAGTTACAGTGTTGCACAAAATTACAAACTATAGCGGGGTAAAACATAATTCAAACAGTAACAACGAAATAACTACAGATCAAAACTAATTTCCCGTGCTTTTCTCTCACGTGCCTTGCAAAGGTGTTGGCTTTTTCAAACCTTTGGTCACATCCATCGATTCCACAAAACACGAAATAGTCTTTGTCATCATTGTGTCCCGTATTTATATGAGTTAACAAAAGATGTAGCAATATTGTTGAGAAGACACAGACATATAAATTTTCCACCATTCTCGCTTTTCCTGTCCAGTGACACTCTTTCGTAAACTTGAAGTTTATTACAACGTTTCTTATTGGGTTATGAAATCCGTCTCTTTCATTGGATGAAAGTGACACGTAACTGGGTCATGTGAGACTGCAGTGCACGTTGCAAACCGTGTAGTCGCAAAAATGGAGGAAGACGAGGAGGTTGAGTTGTTGATGCAAGGATCGGTTACGGGCCTTTACAAGCAAAGAATGGTCGCACTTTTTAAAGAAGAAAGGTTTCCTTGCGGATCAGTGTCGCATTCTTAAAGGTATGTTCCTCAGCCATTCTGTTTTGACCGTGAATTCTCTGTTGAAGTGAAAGCATTCTTCCCGCCAAAAATGGCGCTCATTACGCACTCATCTTTTACATCAAAGTTTTCGAAAAAGCTTCGCTTGCAGAAACGTTAACTTCATAATTTTACGGAGTTGAAGCTTCTCACTGCTTATATGTAATTGTTTTGGCTGTAATTTATGTGATTTTACACTCCAAATGTGATTTCATCCCGGTTGTTCATAGTCAGCATGAGATTTTTTCATGTGTCAGTCAATTTATTTAAAGCTTTTGGTTTTGGTCACATCTGAGACGTCTTTTTTTTTCGGTCCTCAGGATTGGCAAGAATCGTTTTTTTTTTTGGAGGGGAGGGGGAGAAGAAAGACTTATCTGAATTTTCATTATTTAGATCATTGTAATTTTTTTTTTGTATAATTATTATCCATCCCCTGCCCCCTACCCATTCAGTTTTGCGGAAAAAAAAACAAGAGGGAGATGGGAAGTTTTAAAAGCATAATTAAGTCTCTATGAATGCCTCCATGAGAAAAAAGTCGTGAAAGTGACTGCACTGCTTTTGTGATTTTATGGTTTGTTTCATTGCATGTCAATATTTTCTGTATATTCCTCTTAACATACTAGACAATCAAGTGGATGGGAAAATGTTTATGAAATTGACACAATCAGACTTAATGGACCTCTACCCTTCAGATTTTTTAGCAAGGCAGAAATTGTGAGACTTATACAAAATATCCTGTTGATTGGATGAGACTGATGAGATGAGAGGCAAGAATATATTTTTACAGTGTTGGATAATCACCTTTAAATAATACAAACAACTTCTAGTTTAACATGATGTTAAACTAACAGACAATGGTCTGAGGTTTACAAGATCAAGATAGCCATGTGAGTTAACATTCACATCTTTTATAAATCTTAAACCCTGAAAGATAATTTCCATACAAGTAGTAGAAAATGTTAAATATCTTTTTCTTATTTCTAGACCTCCTCTGGCCACTGGTCACCAAGAGGATCTTCAACCCCAGTGTCGAATGTGTAAACTTTGAGCCCTTGCAGCAGTTCATTTGACGAAGACTTGCCTTTCACACAGTCCATGTATGCCTCTAAGCTGGCTGATGGTAGTTCATTCTTACAAGAGTGTTAAATGGATTTTTCAAAGAAAGTAGATGGTGTGGTGTAAGAATAAAAACTGCCATAAATATACTGTTGAAATGCTTGGCAGAGGATTGTTATATACATGTATGCATGTAGATTTGATATGACTTTGGTGGTGGTGTAAAACAAACTTCTAAGCAAAATGAGCAATGTCAGTGCACAAAATATCAGTAGCTAACCAGTTGGACAAGTTCTTGTCACAATATATGTTGAAAAGTTTCTAATTTTACTTAGCTGACATGTTGTGTATTCATGTTTCTAAAGGTTTCAGTAAGGTTTTTTGCACTCTCAGATGCAAAGGAGGCAGTTTCATGATTAAAAATGTTGTCAGTTTTATGATCAGTAAGAAAGTAGGCAACAAATTAACACAAACTAAGCTTGACATGAAGCAAATGTTTAGTTCCCAACTCTTATCAAAGAAAGTAGATAGTGTGGTGTAAGTAAAAAAAGAGAGTGCCATGAATATGCTGGTTAAATGTTTAGCAGATGATTAGATATCTAATTACATGTATGCTCATACAAGTTGCAGCAGTATAAGAAATAGCAGTGTTATTATTGTGAAGTTTGTTGGAAAACGTTTAAGTAATACTAAGTAGTTAATATTTTGAATTTAAAACATGTTTTAGTTCCATGCCTGTATATCAAGTTATGGACATTTCCTTACTTTAAGGTAATCAGAGCTCATTTCATAAACGTAAAGCATTAGAAACAATTCTCTTAGTTCAAGATATTATTACTTGTTAACTGCATGTTTTTACTGCTTAAAACAAGAGGCAATTTCCTTGTTTCAAGACACTGGTTACTTGGTTTCATTAACTTAAAATAAGTACTAATTTCCTTATTTCAAGGAAATTTTTCTCCTTTATTTTGTACTTAGAATAAGAAATAAAGTTCCTGTTTCAAGAAGCCTGGTTCTTGTTTTGAGAATTTAGAGTACTTGTCTTAAGCTTTGCAGTTTCTTATCTCAGGAACTTAAAACAAGATTTTTTAATCTTATTTTAAGGAAACTCACTTTAAGAGTGCGAAGTTGACTTGATCGAGTCCAACTTTGCAGGCATGCCGGCGGTAAAGGCCTGCGATGATTTTTAATGGAGTGCTTGTACACTGATTGCTTGTGCATTTGTACATTGCTCACTTACCTTTTGGTTTATTTTACTAAGCTCAAACTCAAACCCGCAGGCATATTCTTCTTCCTTGCAACAACTGTCTGGCACTTTATCATATCTGTTGCCTGCGTATAGAGTGTTCCGCCAATCCGCATAGTTGATCACTCCACAGCATGCATCCTACAGAAAAACAAAAATTCTTGTGACAAAAATAAAAAACAAAAGAAAACAAGAATTGGGTTGGCATACATACTCTACACACAAAATGTTTTTGTTCCTGGTTTTTTTTTCTGGTGGTCAAAGCTCAATCCTTGTTGTGAAACTTAGATTTGTCTTGTTTGGATAAGAATAACAAATCAACCAGCTAGGGGTCTTTGTTCTACTTTATTCTTTCTCCATGCTACTTTTGATCATTAACTCTCCCATTCCAACAATACAATTATTTATGATGACAAACTTTACCCACCTCTTTCTGTACCCTGTCAACATTGGCCAGGATCTCATAATGTCCAGTGGTTCCATACTTTTTCATCTTGTTGTACAAATCTTCTTTGTATTGATCACTCAACTAATTGGGTGGTAATTTCAGAAAAAAAGAAAATAATAATAATAATAACAATAATAATAATAGTAATGACTTGGATGTAGCCCAATATAACTAATGCACAGACCCTGGTGGAAGGTGTATGAGGAATACTGACAAATATAAAATAAGTGTCTTGCATTCTGATTGGCTGTATTTTCTATGGCATGGTATAAACAGAAGTAATACTGACCATACCAGTACCATACCATAACCATATCCCATGCAATTCATACAACTCTATCACAGTACACACATTAGCATAGCAAACAATACCACATTAAGATATGCCATACCAGCACTACAAGCAATTATTTTGCTTATAATTATTAAACATTATCACTAAGTAATGAGTATGAAATAATCCCCTGGTAATTATCAACAACTTTTCAATCCTGGCATGTGTGAATAATGCACATGTTATGGCATACAGCTGTACATTCATAAATATTTTAAACATACTTTTGCTGCATAATCCATTCCAACACCTCCAGCAACTAATGCAAGAATAGAGGCCAGGGCAAAGAGTACTAAAAACTGAAATTAAAAAAAGTAATAATAATAATAATAATAGTAAGAGTAATATAAGTAAAATAATAATCAATAGTCATATAAGTATGACTTTAATCAGTTCATTTTTAGTAACAATGAACAATAAATAAAAACAACAATAAATAAAAAAAACAGTGATAGTTATTATAAAATTATTAAAGTAACAACACAGACTGACTCCTAGTCAAAGTGGCATTGAATGTAACCAAGATTAGTATTCATGAAAATAATTATTACAGTGATAATCTTAACACAGGGTATCTTTTTCAGGTTGCAAGAGCGCTTAGCTGAAACCACAGATTTAAACAGACAGATTGTAGTGCTTCTTCTCCCTTTCTGACCATCAGCAAAATTGTGCAGAGTGTGTCAAGGGATGAACTACATGGAGAAGGTATTTGGCTAAGACTTGCCTAGTCCCAATCCTTCCTGTTCTTGTCTCCTGTTCTAATTTCTTGGAGTGTGCTATTTTCAAACCACAACAGAAAATTCAAGAGTAGCTTGTTCAAGATAATAATTTAGTGTACAATGACCCGAAAAAAATATTTTGTGGATTTGCTCACCCTAAATATGAGAGCCTGAAACAGGCTAATTCTGAAGAAAACTGGTGCAGTATACATATAGGTATGAAGAAATGTTAACTTTAACTTCAGTTGTGAATAGTATGGCTCTATAAATTTGTGTGATGTGTGACATTGTTGTGCAACACATATTGCATCACTGAGTTCCCGTATTATCAGCAGCTGAGAGCACGACTGCTCACAATAAATGTAGTCTGTTGTTTAACCTCTGTTAAATCACCGAACATATCTTGATACATGACGCATATCAGGGACCTCAATAAAACTTTGAACAGCCGTTGCTGATGTGCTATTTTAATAGGCCATATTCGTATTCTCAGTATTGAACTGGATCTAGCATGAAGTGGAGGCTCTTGCGGGGGAATCTTTTCATATGTAAATGTATTCCCCCGCAAGAGCCCCTACTTCATGCTAGATCCAGTTCAATACCGAGAATACGAATATAGCCTATTCAGCTGTAACATTGAAGCAAACAGCCGAAAGATCGATGTAGCTCAGGCCCTGAGAACCCTTCATATATAAAAGTAAAGAAGTTGTTATTTACATACATTAAGATTGTGGAGAGGATGCTTTAGATTTGCTTTCAAGAAACTGGACATTGAACTATGGTGTATTTACTGAATTTATTAAAATACTTTTAATTACCACTTTCAGTGCATTTCCCATATCCCTTAGGTTTGGTTCATTCCTGTAAACTGAAAAGAGTCCAACAAATCCCACAAGCAGGCATAAGATCCCAGCAGTGACTAGAAGAATAGGGGGTGTCAGAATTGGCATGCTTGAAATTGCTGCATGGGTCTTTCCTCTATCAACTGCCCAAGCACCAGCTCCAATAAAAAAAATAGCTGTCACCTTTAACATCAAAAACAAAACATGTTAGGGGCAATAACAAGTACAAAACAACTTAAAAATCGCTCAGCTTATAGTCAAATAAATATGGTAAGATAAATTATAATGAATGATTCTGGTAATCAGTGATCAGAACTGAATGTCAAAGTTCAGTGTGAGGAATGTTCATTTTAATAGGCTGCCACTGAAAGCTTGTGCCATTTTACAGTATTAGTTAATCTTTACCTTAATCTTTTATCTTTGTTAATATTTTAATCTAATAATTAATTATATATTTTGCATATATATGATTAAGCATCAAATTATTCATTCACGATGATCTGAATTATCTTATATTTTAACCATTAGCATTAGTTATTTGTTTAATATCCTGTTGTTAAGTCTTTTGTGTTCTAAGAGGTCTCATCTGTGAAGCACTTTGATGATATAAATACCTAAACTAAAAATGATGATGATGATGATGATGATGGTGATGATGGAACATGTGAAAGGGTCAACAAAGAGAAGGAGATGTGAAGACAAATCAATTTTTGTGTGAACATGAAAAGGTAGAAAAAAAGGTAATAATGCATCACAATAATTATTATTTTTGCATGCATTTTGCAACAGAAAAATGTATACATTTTGTATGGTACTGAAAAGGAAGGAGAGAGAACAGCAAATGCAGACAGAACCGGGTATGAGATGTCCAGACCCTCATTTCCTTTCACAGAGAAACTATGGAACACTGATCACTTTTAGGCTGCAGGGCGCATCAAGGTAAACAGTCTTTTTCATAGTTTCTCTCAGCAATATTTGATGCACATGCAAAGATCATCCTATGAATAGTTTTACACCCAAATGATTCCTATCAATTTTATGTGACATTATACAGTCCCAGCAATATAATTAAGAGGGTCCAATTACATTTCGGATCCAGGGGAGGTGAAATGGGTGAATTTTCACACCTCCCCCCCCCCCTTTTTCTGACAATTTGTCAATCATGCTGATGCACAGACCTCAAACACCTCAACCAGGCTTTGGTTCTATTTACATTATTACAAAAATTCACCCCATTTCAAAATCCTGGATCCGCACCTGGCAAAGCAAAGTGGGAATCAAATTTAATGCAGTAAGGTTGATCTAAAGTCGGACTCTTGATCTAAAGTCTGACTCTTGTTGGGGGAACTTGGAATTTCTAACCATGAGACTGAGAGTGGCAGGGGGCTGTGGCAGGGGGCTGTAGGAAGAAATAGGCTCCTCTCAAAATACCAAAATAATTCAGCTTGATAGCCAGGGTCTTGTTCCGAGGGTCTCTAGTCTTCCTGTCCTATGGGAATGAGGTTGCTTGATAGCGTGGCTCAGAGGACAAAAATGAAGGAAATTGAAAGTTACTTATAATAACCTTTCACATGTCTTTTCTATTGTTTTTGTCCTGTGGGCCAGCCTTGTTATGAACCTGAATTTTGATTTTGTAAGTAACTATTGCATCAATCGTTATTTTGATCTTGCATGATTGTAAGTTAAATATTAGAATTAAGTAATTCATGTTTGCGCGGGGCACACAATTATGGTATTCTAAATATATTTACAAACATTTTTACCAAACAAAAGGATTCACAGTCCCAAGTCTAGCAATAACCCTTTTAGGGGATTAAACTAATAATACTTGATGTGCAAGAAAACCTAAAAAATGTTATGTTCCGTGATGCAGTCAAAGACTTACCAATACAAAGCCAGTTATGCATGGCAGAAACCTTTTCATAAGAAACCTCTCCCTGCTACCCACACTTTCCATTGTAATCATAGGAATAACCTACAATAAGAAAGAAAGAAAATAAGGATCCTATTTATGTAAGTGACTGCATGAGATGAGAAAAGGCCATTTCTTTAGAAGCGAAAACCATACTCAACCTGTTTACCCCTAAGGGTGACCAATGTTAAATATCTCCGTATAGTAACACGTCTGCTCAATCAAACAAAAAGGTGGTGAGAAAAACGAGATCACAAAGGTCTTGATTGTTGAACAAATTCTCCTCAGCATTACTATACAAAGTATATGGTGAACTGTTTGGAGATTATACATGCTGATATTAGGGTTTAAGAGGTTAAAAGCAGCCAAGAAGAACATCTCTTAATACAGTAACTAATATACAGTGGAACCCCGACATACGACCTCCCCGTTAATACAACCACCTCGTTATTACGACAAGTTAATTTGTGGCCCCAACTGCATATTTAGCCCACTCATTTCTTATTTTGAAAGCCCTAGCCCCATTAATCCGGCCACCCTGTTAATACGACCAAAATAGAGAGCTTAGGCCTGGTTCAAACGTCAAACTTCACATGCATGTGCCGAATCTAATGCAAATGAGAAAAATCTATTGTTTTCCATCATTTGCATTCGATTCGGCACATGTGAGGTTCAACGGCAACGAGAACGTCATTTCAAAATATGACTTCTCGTTTTCGTAGCTTTTTCGTGATTATTCCAATTTGTTTAACATGAAAAATGCTGGCGAGCTGTCCAGGGTCCAAATTACTGTGATCGGTGTAAAAGCAAAGAACTGAAAGAAAAACTTGCCGTCATGCGCGCTCACGTTCTGGAGAAAACCTAAACTTTGGTCATTTCACGTTGTTGTTTTGCAGAGGACGGCAAAGAAATGTACCAAACTGTAAAACGCACGTGCAGAGCATTGGTTAGCCTCTTGTTTTGTGGCGTTCTCGTTGCCGTTGCCGTCCTCGTTGCTTATAAAGCTCCCTATTTCATGGTCCGACGGTGGTCGTATTAACGGAGTTCCACTGCAGCCTCTACTTGCCAAATGTACAAAATGTTCATAATACTTTTCGAAATGAAGCAGCTTACATTTATATGACCGAAGATTTAAGGGTTTTTCGCCCGTCACTTGCAATTTAGTTATACTCCTTTTGGGATTATGAGTAGCGTACTGTAAACAACTACGTGAAGTAAGCGTTGAAATAATTATGACACGTACGTTCTAATTGCAAAGACGTGCATGATGGTTAGAATTTGTAAGTGTTCTCGGTAAAAATTTGTCTTCTGACATTTGGATTGATTCTATATATGTCAGCCACAACGAAACCCCGTCAACTACCACATCTTAGACTAAAAAAACGACTTTTACTGGCGCGTACTGTTTTGGGAGGTTCAGTATACCATAGCAACAAGCCGACATGGACAACACAGATACAAGGAAGTAAATAAACATCCCCAAATTGAGCAAGGCATTTTTTCCTGGAGCACCCAAAGTTTGCGTAAAAATTGAGACAAAACACTAAAGCAGATGAAGAAAGGGTACCAACTGATGAAAGCAAAATAATAAAGCCAAATTCGAAAGTCGTACTTACGCTTTCCAACGGATCAGCCTGTCTATGCAGGCAGATCCTACCGAACTAGCAATGTCTTTGTTACCAAGTGGTGATATCGCTTATTCTCGCCTCATTCGGGGCGAAAACAGTGGAACACCGCTAAGATAGAAGAGGATTTAAAGACTTCCAGTGAAAGCAAAGGAAAGTACTGAAGAAGGAAACATCGACCGCATTGTTAGTTGATATCTTCATCACAACACAGACGGGCTGACGGGGATTATAAATTCTAGTGTTGCTGTCAAAACGTTGAATTTGAACAGTGTCAAATATCCAAATCTTAGGGCGTGTGTATTTGCATTTATTTGACAAGACTAAAATAAACACTGTGCGCCCGTCGAAAAATCTTGCTTAGTTTAAAACTAGATCTTTGAAGAGAATCTAACATGAACGTTGATCCAATTCCGAAAGGATTCTGAAACACGCCACAAACATTGGTCATCAGTTGTCTTGAATAAATCATGACGGTTTTCAGGATTTATTTACCTCAGGATTGCGTGATGTATTGGGACCTTGCTTATATGTCTCCAGAAAAGAAGCGCACAGTTATTTAGTATTCACGACCAATAGTTTTCCTTTCAGAGAGCTGTGCTCTTGCATGTTGTCTTAAATATCCCGTGACAAAATTAACATGTTAATAAATGATGTTATAGACATTCTGTAATTTCACTTTCCAACGTACACGTTAACGTAGTGCCGGGCAGCATGAATTGCTCCTATGTACGGAGTCAAGCGACACACACTTGTTAAGAACAAGGCAAGCAAATCCCCTCTAGGCTGCATGAAAAACGCAATGACATGACCGATCTAAATCCGTTGTGGAATACACACTGTCAATACTTGCTACACACACCCCTTTGTTTCACCGCCGTCTCAATACTGTACTTCTCATATCATCTGCCCTCTCGCAGTGATTCTAATCTCAGGTTAGATTATTAACGCCGAGTTCAACACAACCCCAAACACGATGCCCTGCTTTTAAAATAGCAACGAAGTATCCGTAACGCGTTCGATTTCCTTGTTGTTTCAGCTGAAGCAATGCTAAATCACTCGACTGAACACATGTTCACGAGTCCATGACAATTTCCTCGTAAATTTCCCTTCAAGCCAATTGAAGTTTACAGAGTCAATATAAACGAATATGGGTTCCATACCTGTCAGCTAAAGATAAAAGTTTGGTTGTTTCAAAATCAAACAGACATGTCTGATATGGGTCTGGTACAAGGCTTCCAATGCCAAGATTCAAAAGATCCAGTTCCGGTGTTCCCAAGATCCCTTTCTCTCCAAGCTATCTTGTCATGTGATCCGATAATTCACACAGCCTTTTTACCTGCTTCTTATGAATAACAACTAATTGCAGTCACTAAAAATGGAATCTAGCTACATCTGTCAAAGAAACACATCGATATTTTGGTAAGCATCACCGGACCGAGCTCAAGACAGGGCCACTTTCAGCAGTTTACCAGAGGACTTCAGCGCTCATTGTGAATAAATTACACAAAAAAACCCGGAAGTGCGTGCATTGCATTACCAAGTCGGGTAATGCCAAAGGGGACCCAGGTCTTCTGGATCAGAAGGAGGTGATTTTTTTCCAGTGTCACAAATGCTTGCAGCTTTGAGTCAGTTCATAAGAGCAACGTGGCCACGAGGATAGAAAAGAAAAAATAACAAATGATAAATTAAATTGAGGCCGCCTTGTATCTGTTCTATTTATCAGAACCAGGAGCCCATTACTAGGAGCGTACAACTGCCCTATATTCCTGTCACGGCGTTTCCACAGACCGATTTATTTTTAGATTCAATTTGCCCCGAATATGGGACTCCCTCAGGAGCCCATTCTCTCGTGCGAAACTTTTCCTCGACCATTCTTTTGTTCTAAAGTTTCTCTGCGAAGCTAAGAAACTTTAGAACAAAAGAAAGATGATGATGATGCGGTATCACGTGTACCTTTTTTCACGGGAAAGATTGTCTAAAAATAAATCGCTCTGTAAAAACGCCGTGACATAGGCTTAGTATGGGAGTTGTACGCTCCTAGTGATGGGCTCCTGTCAGAACTGGTCCGCTACATACAAGACCCAACTGACTGGTCAGGTCTCAAAGGAGTATATCAATTAAAAGGGCTTCTTATATCCCAGTTCTTTTACAGAGCTATCATTTTAAACCCTGATTGACCCTTATTGGTAAGGGTGAGCTTGGGGTTCCACTATATATCCTTTTGGTTTTAAAGTCCACACCGCTGTACTCTGTTTATTAATGGGCTAGTCCCAGTCGAGGACAGATAATGCCATGCTTATTTTCTACACATGCTTCCGTAGAAATAAAAAAAGTACAGTTTGTAATTTTATTTCAAAAATAAAATAAATCTCTAACAATAATCGATGAACGAAGACGCACGTTGATTCAGTATTATTTGTTAAAACCTTTGTCTTTGATTGACAGCCAAGATTGAACAATTTTCTTTGCCAGGGAGACTGGCTGTTTTTATCTAATTATGCTCTTTTTTGAACAGTCGGACTTGCTATGGCGAAGCGAATTCAAGAAGTTGCAGTGCAACTACAGTGAACCGGGGCCCGAAATGTGCCTTTGCGGAGCAGAAATGCGGCAGTGATTCAAACGTCGATTTTTGCCACGCCAGGCGAATCATATTACTAATAAGTGGGTTTTCATTAAAATAGGCAAGCATCATTTCTCGATATGACGACACAGAGAGATTAAGCATGACGTTTACGCCAAACGGCAAACGTCGGAGTGACATTAGGGTTTTGCCAAAAATGTAAGAACACTGCTTGATATTAGTTCACTTCTGTCCTGTTAGCTCCAGACATAAAGCAACTTCTCAAAGGAACGAGACAAGTTAAAATGAGAGAAATTTCACGCTTTTATGATGAGCAGGAGCCTGCCGTTTCCCGTTTGCCGTTGGCCGTAAACGTCATGCTTAATCTCTCTATTGAAGGAGATTTGACGTCTGAATCAACAGTCGCTCTTTCCTAACGTTTAGTTAGCATAGCGGTCAGCTCAAGTGTGTTCGACTCATAAGAATCGTGATGGCCTGGATGATATGGCAGGCATTCGAAGAGGTAGGAGAAGGTAGGTCATGGCGTGCGAGAGCGTGCACAACGCGGCCGTCGCGTTCTCACGCACCCAAAATACCCCTTTCCCCTCCTCTTAGAACACCTGCCGCGCCACACAGGCTAGAAACGAGACATCACAGCACGGTTGTCGCGTGATTTTTCTTTACCCCATTCAATTTTAGTTGTTTAGTCTGACCAAGTAGTTATGTAGCTCGTTCTGATTCACCTCAGTAGTAATAGACGGCCGTGCTTTGCTTTACTACGTAGCCTACGTAACAAGCGTTCCCGTTAGAACACGTTCATTTTACCGCATTCTGTGAGTTGGCCGCGCGAAAATTGGGGAGAGAGGAAGGGGGTGGGAGCGGGGAGAGAAGGAGACAAGTCCCCGCCCCTCTCCTCCGTCCTCTCTTTTTTGCTTTTGCCCCAATTTTCGAGCGGCTAAAATGTGAAAAACGCTTGCCAGGCAGGCAAAAACAGCTATAAAGGCGCGTTTACACTACAGAAAAATTTGGGTCTGGACCCGTCTAAAACGTTTTAGTACAGACCCATAACTTTTGTAAAGAAATACTGGAGTTTCCGCGGGACCATAGGCGCCTATGGCCCTGCGGAAACACCAGTATTTCTTTACAAGAATTATGGATCCGTACTACTTTTTTGACGGGGTCCGGAACCATTTTTTTCTGTAGTGTAAATGGGGCTTAAGAGTTGATTCACGGCACCAACTCGTCGGTAATTTAACACTGTGTCTTCGCTGTCCACCTGAAATTCAAGCTCGTCAAGGTAGCAGGATTCTCTCCAGAGAGTTCATCGTCTTTAGCCGCAACAATTTCCAGAAAAAAAAGAAGAAGAAGAAGAAGAAGAAGAAGCAATTTGGCTTTTGAATTACGCGTGTTTTTGTTTTTGCATGATTCCTAATCCGCCGGTGGACATTACGGGAGAGTAATGCCCTGACAATTAGCCGAACACAACGCGCGTTATGTCGGCTACAAGCGCCAGCCAATGTAACAATAGAAGTACTTCGACTCCAATGGCTCACTCCTTTTGCAGTGCCGGTTATAATAGCGTCTCTCGTTGTATGCTGCTGTTATTCATCGGCGAATTGACAACGATGCTGGTAATTTGATACAAGCAAAAGCAGTTAGGTTTTGATGTGCTTGGTATTTCTTCCTTCAAGTCTCAAACGTTTGTTCTTCATAACCTTCTACAATTTGCAAAGCATCGCCACAAGTCGGGATCGACAGAACAATCTTACTTCTTACAAAAAGGATGACGCAATTTTGTTCCTCTTTCTCTTCAAACGATAAGAAAAACGCGACCTGTTTTGACCCAGTTTGTTCGTCCTCCCCTTGGAAGATGCTTGTTTCTCTCCTCTTCAAACCGAGAAAGGTGCAACACATGCGTTGTCGGAAGTCATTCTTCTCTCCTCTTGAAGAAGGTGTATAACATGTGTTGTCGGACTTTGCTCTTCCCTCCCCGCACACGGCCAAAACGGCAGGTGCGTGATATGCGTTGACCTGGTTTGTTATTCTTCCCCTTCTAACCAAACAGGAAAGGGGGCAACTCACGTTGTGGTAGTTTTCTTTTCTCTCAGTTGGAACCAAACGGGGGTGGATCATATTGGCTGGATATGTTCCTCTCCCCTTTGAAACGTGTCGACGGTCTTCCCATCAGAGTGTAACTAAAGACCGGAATTTCCAACTTGGACTTAATGGATTATCACAATGAAGAGATGAGATTTCTACCTTCATCTTCTGTGGAACTGCTCTCTGATATCCGGTTGTTATTGTTGGCATTGGTGCCACTGCCGTTGTTGTCCTCAATGACAGCTTTACTGAGAATATTTACTAGCCTAGTCTCCCACGTAGACGTGTCGGTGGGATTAGTAAAGTCAATATAACTTCTGTTCAGTATGGTGGCTGGTAAATTCCCGACACCTTCGTTGTCTAATATAACCACAATCAAGCAGTCGTCCCGTTTATTCATAAGTCTAGTCACAGCTTGTTGCAATTCATAATCGCAGGTTTCGCTCTGCATAAAATGGGAAGACACGACGGCAATGATCTTAAAGCTGTTGTACACACTTTCTACAATACTCTCCGCGAAAACCCTGCCAGGTAAAAAGTCTCTCCAGTGAACGCAACATTTAAGACCGTAGCTTTCGAGCGCTGCGATGAGTGTGTTGACCGTATCGGAATCAAACATGCTGTAGATTATGAACGCGTGGTATTTGAAACCTGTGTACATAGAATGAAAACCAAATAGACAATGAGTTAATCGCTGAAGTGATGATGAGCCAGCAGGAATTTCTTCAATGCATACAAAGTAGCATGTCCCTCCTTTCTGTGCTCCGAGAAAGTAATCTAACTTTCTAGCAATTTAACTTCGTAACTTGTGTTTCTACATTGTGGGTTTTTGTCTCAATCTCCACTTGTAGTGTAGCTAAATGAAAAAGAAAAGATAACGTGTGTATATTTTCACTTACGTCTCGCTGTACATGTGTCCTGTCTTAAGTTCGGTGATGGTTTTTTGTACCGTCGCCAAAGTATTATTGCCACTATTAGAAGAACTAGGCAGCTACCCACGGACAGGAACACGATCTTATAGTCTAGACTTCCTAGATACGAGCGAAAAAACAAATAATCAATCAATCAATCAATCAATCAGTCAATCGATGGATCGATCTATCCACCCATTAATCAATCCACCCACCCATCCAGTCAGTCAGTCAGTCAGTCAACATTGTGAATAAATTTGTAAATCGCTCTCCTTAAGCAACTGCCTTCTTCATAAGCTGCTTCGTCGATGTACTTACTTGGTGGCTTTGGCGAAGGCCATGTCATGGGATCTGCGAGGGATACAAAAAAGAGATCATCTTAATTCAAGACTGCAGGGCAACGGAATGGAATGGCTACGGAATTTAACTACAAAACAAATTGTGCATTGAAGATAGGCTGAAGCTCAAGGCAAATACCAACGTGATCGCTCAAGAGGTTTTGCCATGAACGGCAGGGGGGGGGGGGGGGGCGGGGGAAGCGGGGGTGGAGCCAAAATATTAAAATATCAAAATATCAGGAACAATAGAAGCACTATGAGTGATTCGACCTTACAATTGTTTTACATTACTGTACTTTGGCAATGAAGACTGGCGATTAGAGTGGCTTGGGAGATAAATCATACGAAGGTGATTGCACGACACATTTAGCCTTTGAATGAAACGAACCTGGTAGTTGTGGCGTGGGCCGGGTTGGTGGTACTGGATAAAATGTCCGCATTTCTGCCGTTTCGTATCCTCGAACTGGATATGCTGTCACCTGTTAGTATAAGCAAAAGTTAGAATGCTGCCACAATACTCGTAGAGAAGACACGTGGTATTAACGAGCTAAACGCCGCCTGGTTAATTCAACTGGGAGAGCACAGGACTGCGGTGCGGGAGATCGAGAGTTGGTGCCTCGGACCAGGACAACACTCATGGTCTTAAAATAATTGACTAGAGGAGAATGTGCTGCCTTTGCAATGACATCTGTACTGAAATGGTTAGACATTCTAGATTATAAACCGTTGGTCTTGTCTCCTGCATCTTCAGTGTTACGTGGTTAGCAGGGGACGTTAAAATCGAAATGAGCAAGACACGGAACTCCAGGTGTTGTGGTCTGGCATTATTTCACGAGTTGGTGCTTCACATAGGGTTAGCTCCATTGCACCCTGCCCGAGGAAAATTATATGAACTATTTACTGTGGGATGCCTCTAACCAAGTTAATCGACCGAAGAGGGGGCTTGAGAGGGTGTTTGGGGAAGGCAGCATTCTTAGAAAAAAATTAACGGGGAGATGCGAAGGGCCATTCTAGGTTAAAATTTGCTATATTAGGATTTTAATTTGGCTGGTGAACTTCCTCGAGCTTCTTTCATTTGTTATAAAGTAACAAAAATAACGCAGTACTGAATTTAAAGGTAGTAAAAGGAGCGTTCTCTCACATGTTGACTTAAGGCTTCAAGTACTTTCTTTTTCCCTTAGCATACGAAGGACTCGTTGGATGACAACCTGGTTCCCAGGGCTTTTCTCCCCTCAGCGGAGAAAAGCCCTTTTTGCTCCGCCTAACTTTCCTTAGTAAACTGAAAGAAGTCTATTCCGTCTCCTCTTTTATCACTAAGGGGCAAAATTACTGTACGCTGATTGGCTGAGACACAGGGCGTTTTTCTTAATCAAAGGCTTTTCTAGTTATTAAGTGGGCCGATTACTATGTTTTTTGCAAATCAGTTCAAACAAACTTTACAATGGAACGTGCATTTGAAACGAATTTTTTTTTTCTCACTAAATCGACTGATTGGATGGTTAGATTTGACTGACATTTGTATTCGCATTAAGCTGGCTTCCAATGAGAAATGAATAAACCGCATTCACGATTCCCTAATTAATTTTGCCCTTTTAGCGCGACTCGGGCAATTTCGGCAACTTCTGAAAACACGCTTGATGATTAATCCTTAATTTCACTCGGCCCCATGCGATTACCTATACTAATTCTTTTTGCTCGCGTGATGTGATAACAGTACCTGCAAGGGCGCAGTTTTTCTATGATTGTCAAGAGGTGGTCATAAGATAGGGTTCTGA
>OX419340.1:28683388-28698388 GCA_948470475.1 Galaxea fascicularis | reverse complement strand
TATGTGTACTCAGATCTTCACTGATTTTTTCATGCTCACGCAGTAAAGAACGCCAAGGGGTTTGTTGACTCGGTTTAAAAGGTGAATCGAATTACGAAATTACCTTTCTGAGAGTGCGTCAGATGCAAACTCTAACAGAGTCTTTGTCCTAGGGAATAGTCTGTCAAATCCTAATTTTAGCTGCAGTAGCCTGAGAAATGATACTTCTAAAGAACCCTATAGCTAATAAAATCTAAGCCGGTATTTATTACGTCGTAAAATCCGAAACAGTCGCAGGGGTGACTGCCTTGCGCGGCTATGGCGAAAAAGTAGTTATCAGCACTTACTTTGGGAAGAACGGAACAGTTTACGTGGTTTATCCTGAAAGGGCCCGCTGGGAGCACTGCCAATGTTACCAGGATACCAGTCCAGCTTCCGTTAGTATCTGAAAACAAACATAGACATCATGATTTCTTGTGATTTTTAATTGACGCTTTATTTACGAAGTCTCTATTGGTGAATCACACCTATTCAAAGTTGGTGGTTAAAAAAGTCTGAAACAAACCCCTTACCGTTCAAAGCAGTCCAGGACACATTCACATACCAGTGACTGGTGGTTTCGTATTGCCCAAAGGTTACGTCTACTTCTTTTGGGTTCCAGTCCACAGTCTGATTTTGTGATGAGTCTGGGCAATCTAACATAAAATGAAACATTAACTGATTAGACGCAACCACTGACTTCTTGATTTAAGTTGAACCAATGTTACCGAAAAGAGGTACCTTCATGTACCAATAATAATTTTCACCATAGCTTCTTTTGGCTACAAGAGCTATGATTCATTCCGTTATTGCGTCAACGGCGGGAGTGGCTCTGATTATCACAAAAAAGCAAAACTTGAAGGATTCTGATTTTTCACATGACGTCACGGCGGCCATGTCCCAAAATAAACCTCTTAGAATTGCATTATGCAAATATAGCTTCTTTTGTTTCAGAAAACCAATATGGCTGAAAGTCACGTGAGTGAAAACATTCTTTAGTCAAATGCCAAGATCGTGAAAATATGTCACTGGGGCCAGTAAACCAGATGGTATTCCACGCAAAGTGGTAGTAGCAATACTCGTATGGTCACTACGAGTTGTAGTTTTATTTAAACAATATTTTTGTCTCAGTATTTTCTCTGAGAGCACAAAATGCTCATTGAGACAGTTAATGCCGTTGTGCCGTTATGCATGGACTATTTAGGGATACAAGTGAAGTTCGCCTTCGATCTATCTGTCTTTCTTTCACTTTTTTAATCATTACTGCTGGCCAAAGCTTATGGGATTTATGAGGGTAAAGATTGCTGTACAGTGGCGGAATTGAACTCAACTGAAGATGAAGGATTACTCGATCTTAATTATAATTGCGGTTTAAGGTTTGGAAAACTTACTTGTATTTGGAGCAAGTGCCTCTCGGGTTCTCCGCCTCTGGAAAATAGTTTTGGACAAAGCTTGTCTATGTCTTCCTGAAAAAGTAAAAACTTAACTATTGTACCGGCGTAAAAAATATCTTTTTAGCCCTGCTCCTATGAGCATAAAAGTATCATACATACTATTGTTCTTATCAACCGAGAGTGAGGTCATTACAGGGTTATCTCAGACTGAGGCCTTGATTTATTGACCGAGCAATAGCGAAGAATCGAGGCTGTGACTTACCTTGTTTAGTCTCGTTCAGGCATTTGTGATAGCAGGAGAATAGTCTTGATACCTGATGTTCAAAAAAAGTAGATTTATTAAGTAATTATTTAAATATTTCGTGACGCAGCAATCTCGGAAATTGAAATCATGTCGCGTGTTTTGCGGGTTATAAATGGAGAATACAATTTCAGTAATAGTTCGATTCAGATTTTTTTGGAATCATAATATACACCTTGGCATACTAAAAAGGAAAATGTCAATGTTTTCTGCTCCAACGGACAAACGATGAGGTAGAGCTTGTTCAGTCGAAAGCGCTCAGAACTCAGAGCTTAGTCATGAAGTGTTCAGTTGACTTCGAATTCACCTTTCCCAAGGCGCGCTGTGCACAGTTAATAATTATTCACCGAAGTATATAGTATAAACAGAGTCTCAGAATCTAGATCTCTAGTCGTTCAAAACTAAACAAGTGAATTGTCTAAATTCTCCCCGCAAACACTTTGAAAACGCGAAGAAGCGGCCGCCATTTTGTTGAATCAGAGACCGGCATTCGTGATAGAACGCTAGTAGATTTATACTAAATACTAATGCGCATTATCAAAGAATCAAGCGTTTCAGATCTGATAATTGAAAATAAGAAAGAACTGATGAAGTTCTGACAAGAGACAAGCAGCAAAACCAACACAAGTTTGTAACTTGCGCGTGGTATTCGACACCCTGTGGTAACCTAGGAGACCCTTGTTGTCACAACTGCCCTTTTTTCGTTCCAGTCAGTTTCATCGTCAAAAAAGTATTTTATCATGGATTTTTAAATAAATGAACAGGAGTGTTTTTTCAAGTTTAAAACCGACGAGGCGCAACCCGGAGTGCTTTAAAACTTGATAAAACAGGAATTGCGAATTTAGTGAACTGCTTCAAAAACTTTACTGTACATATATCGATTCTTATACTGATATTTAGATCTTGGGTTATTATGGCCTAGAAAATATGACATAACATATAGCTGTGTCGGGGAAGGAGCGTCTTGTCCGATTTCTTTGAGGAGAAAGGGCGGCTGTACACAGGCTATGTATTTCCTTCATGTTTTTTGAATTATCTTTAAAGTTCGAAATTTTCGTGCGTTAAGGCAATGATTAGAGACACCAGATATACGTTGTCTCTTGGGTACGTCAGATATAACTTCCTTCTGTTTATGTGCACGCCTTATGCGTGACGCTGTCCCTATGATTTTGCTATTCTCTCGCTTGCTCAGTGAGGTGTGTAAGTGGATGCAGGTGAATGGTTTGGAAAATGTAATGTGATACGAGAGGACGAGAGGGTGAGGCATTCAACGGTCTAATTTTAGAATCCCACTGTACTCGTTTAAAAGGTTATGAGCAAGAAATTTTGACAGGAACAAGAAAACAGCAGTCTCCAGAAAGAATGATAAGATGACGTGGCCTCAGCGGATCTTTAACTGTTTCCGTTTCCTGACTACCGGAAACAATCTTTTTGTCATTATTTCAAAAGCCTTTAAAAATTGCAGCCAACGACGTAATTCCGTTTTTGTTGAATCTCGGTAGCAAATAAAATAAAATAAAGATAAAATACGAAAAACAACATCGGACACGGGGGAAAAGGCGAGTAAAATCCTTCATGAAATGAAATTGTTAATGTTACGTTTTCCACTGAAATCATCAAACCGTAAACAATTCGAAAAAATTAATCTTGACGTAGATAAAAAAAAAAAAAAAGATAAACCCTACCTATATTTCATGTATTCAAGAAGAAAATAATTACTTTGAATTGTTTCCGTTCTAATGTCTAGTTTAGGAAACATTGCTTCGTAAACAATCCATGCGAATGAAAAACTATAAAATTTTCTTCATTAAAAGTCAGATCACGAAATACTGCTACATTTTTTAGATTCTTTTGTGGATGGTCTTCCATAAAACCCAAACAAACACTCCTCTTACAGATGCACAATTTAACTAGAGATCAAATCATCAGCAGTATGTCTTCTCAACGAATTGAAATGGGTGCCTCCTTGCCGTCCTTTTGAGCGAGAGTCAAGTCGTCCCTTAGTAGAACTCTCATTATGCCGAGCTATAAATTAGCTTAACAGACACGGTTGGGGAAAGGGCTTCAACAGGAAAGATATCCAGTGAGAGAGGAGGAACATGTTTGTTTCAAGAGCTCACCCCGGCTTGAGGATGAAATCTTTGTGGTTTTGTTTGCGAATAACCAATAGCCAATAGTTTGTACAACAAAGATTTCTAAGATTTGTTCAGTCATTTGAAATCACCATGTTCTTTTGTTAGAGGCATACTCTCATGACTCAGTGATCGGTTCGCCAGCTACTTTGTTTGTAGATCCGTCTAAGACGGGATACCGATTAATTAATTTTGGAGCAATCACACTTTAACAACTTGAGTCGAGGGAACTACACCAGACGCTCGTATCAAAATCGCGTTATCCTTCAATTACACACGTACGTCAAGTTAACGCGTTAAAACCATGGGTCACCCTAACATTTTTTAAATTCTAGATTTCTAACAACGACTTATTGTCAGGGGCTAGCAAATTATGTTTTTTTCAATACAACTGTGGGAAATGATATGCGAAATTGTTTTAATCTGTGAAATCGTACTCTAAATTGCGAGCATACTAAAGGAAGATTTCCCTGACTAGCTGTCGCGTAAATGCGTAAATGAAATACTCAGAAACGATGTATCGGAAGGTCGCGCGTAACCGTAAAAGTTGAGCGATCGGTTCAACTTTAACGTTTACGCGCGACCTTTTATAAATCGTCTCTATTTTATTTACGCACGTAGAGCCAGTTAAAGTTTACGTCTGCACGCACGTAAAAATTACGCGACAGTGGAAACGAATCCACCTTAACTGCCAAAACGTCGCCGATTTAGCCCCACGGTCACTTAAATCTGTTCACCTGTTGTGACATCTAAAATCTTACAAAGCTACCACGGACGTTTTAGGCGGTAACTGTAATTTACACACTGGCATCCCAGTTCATTTTTTGGCGTGTGTTATTTTGGTGCTAAGCTGTTGAACCAAATCAAGACTTCTCCCAGTCTAAGGAATTCACATCGTCATCAAAAGCAGGTTTGAGTGCTATGACCATATAATGACTATGCAACAAGAAGTGAAACATACCTTCGTGAGGGAGCTTTCAGATCGAACCAGACATTTTCGAAGGCATTCTTCGTGCCTCTGTCTGGAAACAGATTGATTCGAGTTTTCGGCCGACGCACAGATAATAAGAACAACCAGCAGTGAGGCGAGTGCGACCTCGCAGAAATGTCTATTTCTCTTTTTAGGCATCGGTGATGCATCAGTCGAGAACTTTCGTTAATGGTGGCGATTCCAAGGCTCGTTTTAGGTCTAGGCATTTCATATTGCCGAAAATTTAGACCCTCTCACACTCCGAACGTTGTAGAAGCATTGATTATGATGCAAATTTCCAAAGCTCTTGTTTTGTCAATAACTTAGTCTAAATTGTCGAATGAATCACAACATGCATGCATCTTATATACATATCTTTTCACGCTCGGTCACGTTCCTTCGCGGTCGATAATCAGGTACAACAAGAAAACACAAAATATGTCACCTCGTAAAAGGGCTTTTTTGGCGCAAAATCAGCAACATTCAACTGTCAAATCAGGCAACTTGGAAGTAAACAGACATTTTATTTTTAATCGTGGCGTGACTGCCATCATGGAGACAGATTATCCCGTGACCACTTAATTGATCAAAACGCGTGAATGTATTAACTCACGCAACTTTTTTCCTTGAAGCTGTTTAGCCTTTCCGAGAAACCAGAATGTCATTAAAACCTGACTATCCTGTCATAAAAAATATCGTTGGGCTAGATAATTGGCTCGTCGAGTGGCCATCAGAAGACAACTCTGAGAGACAACTGTGACGATATTACCGTTTACTGATGTATTGGCTCATTGGTGATCCTGATCCATACCAGGTTCCTAAAGTTCAGTTTCAAATTAAACGTGAGGAAACAAGCTCAGTAAATAGAAAATTTACATTCAGAAAGGCAAGCTGTATTGTTATTTGTGGATGGAGTTATCCCTTCTACAACAAGATGACGTCTTTCAACTTTTGTTTTCCTCGAAATTTTTTTAACTCTCCGAGGAACCATAGTATGAGTAAAAGCTAAAAATTATATATGGAAGTAACCCGGTATATATTAAAACGTTATTTTTTTGCTATCATGTTCCGAATCTACGTTACTCTTCAAAAATTGCCACTTTGAATTTTGCTAGCGTGGTGCCGTCCTGGGACCTGTCAAACAATTTTTCTACAATTCAAATCATCAACAGTACAATGAACCATCTGCACAGTATCGCGGAATATTTGTACTCGTGATAACGCAATTATTAGTGATGGTAACGGTGTAGTGTGCCCGTGAAAAAGGTGATATATGCCAGTTGCTTGACAACGGGCGGAAGGACAACTAACGGAGTTGAATAATATGATGTATAATGTTATTGAAATCATTTTAGTTTTTCTGAGACTTGATGATTCAGATGGATGATGTATTAAATATGTTTTAGAAAAAGAGAAAATATATGTTGACAAAAATTGTAATCTCCTGTATCAGGGTTACTTCTGAATTTAAAATGCGCCAGGCAGATTATATTGTCTGCCCCAACACGTTCCAAAATGTTGAGGGATATTCTAAAGTTCAGTTTTCGACTGAAATCTCTAGTTAACTACCTTTTTAGCCCGACTTTAAGTTAAAATTCGGTAAGAAATCTGTTAACTTTAATTTATTCTTCCGTGATTTGAGTTTTCCGCAGAAATCGAGCTGTAAAAGGTTAAAATCATCCGACTTTCAATTCCTATAAGGCCGGCTGATTTTATTAACAGTTAAGCGATTTTGGACGTAAGAGCAAAATTTTAGTTAAGACGCAGTTCTTGACTACTTTTTTTCGGCCGAAATTAGACTGACAGTGATCATTTTTGACAGAATGGAGAATTTTCCGCCTGGAAAACTACAGTTTGTAAATTTCCCTAACATAACTAGCGGTTTCCAAAATTCTGACACCAAGCACACATTAACATCATTTAATGGGGAGCATTTTGAGATAATATTTGTTTAAGAATGGTTTTGGAACACTGTCAAACACAATATTCATGGTTTCAGTAATTTCTGAAGCCAAGCAAGCATTATCATCATCTTTTAAACAGCAGTCAGTTTTTATACCAGATTGGTATATGATCGGAAATCGTAGTTGTTGGTTTCAGAAATTTCTGAAACCATAAATATTTATGGTTTCAGAAATTTCTGAAACCAACAACCACGATTCGTATCTTCAACGAATAAGTCAAAGAGTTTTAAAACCAACTAATAAAAACTAACGAGAAAGGTTTCAGAATTTTCTGAAACCATCGGGCCCGAAACTAATTGGCATGTCACATTTTTTCTAATTTTGCAAAGCAACAACTGCCAGCCAAGTGGTTTCCGAAATTTCTGAAATTTCTGTTTAAAAATAGTTTCAGAAATTTTCCATACCACTCTCCTACAGAACTGATGCTTTTGCAGATTTCTAGAACAAACTATTAATATAACCATAAGTTTAGTTAAAAGATGAGATTTGTTTTGCAGTTATCACAAGAGGCTATAAAATCACACCGCAGCACAACCGTAATCACATTGAGTACCTAAAAGGCAAACAAAACCACTTTAATCACGCCAAATCAACTGAATAGGTTTATATTGATAAATGACATGTAATGAACAAAGCAATGGAAAAATAATAAAGAACAAGGCAACTGAAATATCTAGCTAAAACTGTCAAATAAGTAGTTCCACTGAACTGATGTGAATTCTTTATAATGATTAGTTAATTTTCCTCGTTGGATCATTCGCCAAATAATTAGCTTATTACGTTTTACGTTTCCGACGAATAGAGAGGAAACGTATCTTTGGCAAATAAAAAAAAACCGATAGTATTTACAATCACTATCTCGCAAATTAAGCTCTAGCCGTCGTTAGTTAAAGCTGCATTCTGATTATTTAATCTAGCATACTCCTGTAAATATTTTCTGGTAGATGGCAAAAGTTTATTCTCATCTGACAGAGAAAATGAGCAAAGGATGACACACGTTTTAGGAAGCTCGTCTACCCAAGGACTGCGGCTTCTTGGAACATTCTGAGGCCTAAACTTTCCTTTGAAAGATCCTTGCCAGTAGTGAACCTTGATGGTTTCTTCTTTAACCTCCACGGCATTTCCAATTACTGGCACTTTATCCCAGTTATCTACGTGAACTGCGACAAATGTTCCCACCGTAATTTCTGCCAAACAGTTTTCTTCAATCAGAACAGGATTTGCTCTTTGTTGTTGAGGAATGTACCAGTAATGACTAAGGGCACCCCTTTTTTTATATCAATGTTCAAGACAGTGGTTTGGGAAATTTCTGAAACCAACCTTGACAATACTGGTTTCGTAAATTGTTTTTAGAGTCGCAGGCGAGTGCGTGTGATATGGTCTACGACGAAATAAACCGTTGATCCCGTAAATGTTACATTAATGTTGGGCACTTAGAAAATTTTTTCCATCAAAAAAATACGAGGGAGGGGTTTTCCCAGCCGAAAGAGCATTTTTGCTGGTCAAATAATCCATTTTCCTTACGATAACCGCCGAAAATTACAATTCCGTCAAAATTTCAACAAATGTTTGCCATTTTAGCCGCTTTCTCTTAACTTTGGAATATCCCCCAAGGTTTTAAAACGTGATAATACTTCTTCGTGTTCTTTCAGTAGGCTGTCTTATTTAGTAACAGGAAATAAAAACGGACAATTTTGATCCACGTCGTTAATCCCATCATTAAGTTGCATGCACACCGTCTTCTCCTGAATGGCTGAGTTCCGCTCCCAATGAGCAAAGCTCTATCGCTGTCGCTATTTTCGCAGTTCAGCTCCACAGCTTCGCCTTGGATTGTTTCCCATTGAATATTGAGAAATCTAAGCAGTTTTTGTTCCCAGAGAAGTCTTTCTGATGGATTAGAGTAATCGATAATATTTATTTTCCTGAACTCTTTTGGAAGCTTGCGACAATTTTCGTTGTCAGTTTTTATAACAATAGTCGATACTTTGCGATATTGAGTTCGTAACTACGGTAGTCACTCTTGAAAAAATTGCTTGACACTACAGCAATAACTTTGTGGCTTCTGTACACACTTTCCTTCATACTTTCTTCAACGGGTTTACCAGGAGCAAAATCCCTATGATGCACACAGCATTTGAAAAGATGTTTGTCTTCCAGGAACGGAAGAAGCTTCCTAGTGACCCATTCTGAATCGTTTTGGCTATATATTATAAGTGCGTGGTAAAAGAAATCTAAGGAGATAAAACAAAAAAATGCACCAAATTATTGAGTACCTTCGTGAACCATTTGCATCGCACTCGTCCATGGGGGAACAGTTGGAGGAGATCAATAAAAGTTTTACTTACCAAAGCTCAAAATTCGAATTTCGTCTGAAAATAAGACGAAAGAAAATATTAATATCGGGAAGGTGTTTTACATTGTGGTTTGACATGGTAGTTGAGTTAATTGTTCCTCTCCGATTGAGTGACATTACATTTCGCGATCGTGAGACAGACGATTAACTACGTTCGCGCTAATTGTTCACGTGCATCCCTACTCCGCACGAAATCCATGTCGCAAGGCGATGCCACGTCAGCCATGACAATGCTCAACATTCGTTGATCAACAAACGTTGATCAACATATTTCAGCGGCATATTTCAACGTTCAACATCACATGATCAACATTTCAACATTTGTTGAGCAGCAGCTGCAACATTTGTTGCTCAACAAATGTTGAGCGATGTTCAACTTGTACGTTTGCGGGCGAGCTTTCATACATCGTCTCCAACCTCGTTCCCAGGGCTTTTCCCTTTGAAATCGGGAGGGGCGGGAACGAGATTGAGAACGAAATAACATGACATAGCTCCTTCAAGAATTTTTGAGAAACCAGGATATCAGTGAAACGTGACTATGTCCAACAACATAACAGTTCGTTTGCTTGCCGTGTGACACAAATTGAAGTTTTGGACCTGGGACGTAGACAAACCATTTTGATTGCTGTGGCTTTTTGCTAACCCTACTCCGAAATTGACACGAGTCATCCGTCAAAATATATACAAGTACGTAATTTGAGATTAAGCATAAATGGGTAAATCAAGTTAAAATCAAAATGAATATGTACAAGCAAAACGATTACATAAGAAAAGGGGTACAAATACTATACGCGCGACTGTTGGTACCACCTTCAATAAAATAAATAAACTGAAACGTGAAGGCGTCAGAAGACAACTCTGACCATATCACGGTTTATTTATAGAGGGTGTTCGCTCATGTGGTCAGCCGCCATGTTGGTCTTATTAAACAAAAGAAAGATTTTGTAATTCCCAGACGACTGGTTTACTCCCCCAACATGGCCGCCGTTCCTTTGTTTTGCTTCTCCAACATGGCTGTCTTAACGTCATGTGAATACACTATTGGTTCATTGGTGATCCGCACTGTTGTGTCCCGAACTGGTCGGTGATAAGAAGGATTAAACCGGATTACATCAAACAACAACGATAGATTTATTCCGCCATGATAACTCGTGTTCGACTCCTCTTAACCAAGAGGGTCTGGGTAACATAAACTACACCATACAGGAGGGGAACTGGGTCCTAATACACTACACGCACCAGGTTCCTAAATTAGCTTAAATTTAACGTGGACAATCCAGCTCAGTTTAGAAAATTTCCATTCAGAATAGTGAGTTAATTTATTATTTGTGGACGGGGTATACGGGACGCAACTTTTTCCTTGAAACTACAAAAACTTTCCGAGAAACCAGAGCTTGAATAAAAGCTATCAGTTTTAAATATGCATGTTTTGAGTATCAATGTTAAAACGTCAACTTTCTTGCGCGTCATGTTTCGAATCTATTTCAACACGGTGACGTTGACCTGTCAAACAGGCTTTCTACTGTACAAATAACCAACAGTACAAATAACAAGTTGTACAACGTCGCGGAATATTCTTGTTTTTCACGTGACGTCATAAAAAAAAACTAAAATAAAAAAAAAATAAACAGAATTTTCAGTTTTTATCTTCATCAGAAAAAATACATTTTTAAAAATATACCGGCTTGCATGTTTTCATCCCGGTAGCGCGCTTTCTTTTGAAAAGTTTGAATTTCAGATTTTTCAGAGTACGTGACAAAAAAATGGCTGCTGAGGAACACATCACGTACATGAAAACGTCGATTCACTCTGTGTTTTTGAGGTCGGAACAACCAATGTGTTAAGAGAAGTGTCTATGCGAATGTTTGCAAGTTCAATAGAGAGAAGGTTTTAACATAGCCAGAGTAAACTGCAGATGTTTCCAACGGTATCCGGCCGCCATGTTGGTGCCAACAGATGCACACCAACACGGCGTCTACATACTGTTCTCTGTAATTTTGAGTGATACATTTTGCCGAATAATTCAAGTACGGGATATCGCATGGTCCTGAAACTTTGACAAGCCATTTATTTATTACTTTTCTACTACAAGTAAATTTCTTGACTTTATTTATTGAATAATAAGTGATTTTATTTTTTACTTTGGTGACTACGTAAAAAACCAAGAATTCAGTTCAATTTAAAAACTGCCAAATGAAAAACAAACATATGTGAGTAATAAATATGAAATGAATTATGGAAATAAACTGCGGAAATGGAATCAAATGACTGATCCTCGCAGGCGACGTCGAACGTTAACAAATGCGAGATTCAGTCTTCAGTGTTACATCAATTTATAATTTACATGATTATGAGGTTGTTATTTTGTAACCGTAAACACTCGGCTGCTAGCTTACTTGCACTACGGCTTGTTTTACGCGCGATAAATGAAGCATTGTCACTATTTGAGACGTGTCTAAGTCATGTTTTTTTAGGTAACTCATTGGCAATGGCACAATTTGCAGACGTTACAGAAACTGTTTTAAATATATTAGTATCAGTGCGCTCTGCATTACAAAGGCCAGTATATACATGTTCACAAAGAATCTCAGTCCCTTGTATCCGGGTTACCTCTGAACTTCAAACACGCCATGCAGTTATAGTACTGTTTCGTGTTCTTCTGATAGGCTGTCGTATTCAGTTACAGGATGCAAAAAAGGACGATTTTGGCCCATGACGTTAATCTCACCATTTATTTGCAGACCTACGCAGCTCAACCCCCCTTGAAGTCCTATATTTTTTTCAGGCTTCTTTACGCAATTGTAACTGCGACGATCATTCTTCATTTGATTTCATATCCGCAGTTCACATATGATTCCTTTCATATCCATAATTCAAAACACGATTCATTCAACATGCGGTTACATTTTAGAATCAGGTTTGCGACATTCATTTTCTGACCAGTAAGCGTTTTGGAGGTATAGGGTTTAGCCATTTAGTACCTAAGTTTTGAATGACATTGCAGGGACCGCGGCAGCCATTGTAAAGTGATAGGGCTGTTACAAGAGTATGAAACAACCTCCCGGAAACCACTGTTGAATGGAGTATCTGCTCGACTTTTCCAGAGGTATTTTTTTTTCAGTTGCGGTGCGCCGCTGATCGGCCCCTCGACCCCTCATCATTTGGGAAATATGTCTGTTTGACTGTTGTTCGCGTAAGCATTTAATGCAAAAAAAAGGGCTGAAAAATCTGGCCAAGACAAACAAGCAAAATTCATACGTTATCCATGTCACCTGGAGTCCAGAAAAATCAACCCAAGCAAAAAAGTGGTAGGGCTATATATACAGCCCTATCAGCTCCTCTTCCTTGTATTGCCTCTGGCTGGGCAGACATTACATACACACTTTGAATATGCACAACAAATTACGAAACAAATTGGGTTAATATAATTGAACATTTTTTTCTATACATGAGGAATTTTTTTCATATAAACTGTTCGTGTTTCCACTCTTGTTTATACATTGTTAGAGTGTCAGGGACAAGTCATTATATCTAATTATTCAATAAAGAAAATGCAGTATAATGTAAAATCTTCTTTCATTCGCTTTAACCAAAGGATGATTAATGTCCACTATGCATTATCCAACATCAAGTGTGCTATTGTCGGGTGGAGTACATTGCTAATACATCTTCCCACGCAAATGGAACATTTCATTGTCTTTCAAGATGTCGCTGCTTTTGTGGCCACACACAGTAGTTGTAACGGAAGTTTCTGACAAAAAGATTAGTTCAGAAACAAAGTGCACCTAGAGTGAAACTTATGCTCTCCATCGAAATTAAATCAATCTGGTTCAGTAAACATCAACAGCCGATGTGGATCACGTCCCAACTAAACCCGAGCCCGTGGTGTCTTAAAATCGCAGATATTGTATTGATTACTCCCTATACGGAGAAGCCGTGATAGGACTGCAGATTATTCGCCGAATTAATTACTACTGAAAACACTAAGGATACCTGCTGGTATTTAAAGATTTAACCAGCTTTTTGGAGCTCAAATTTGAGGCTGACAAATCGTCATAGGTCTTGAGTCAAAATGAAGTTAATCTGTTTAATTATTCTTGCATAGCATGCAAAACGTTGATGGTAGGTACAGACCAAAAAAAACATTTTTTTTGCAAACCGGTGAACTTCCGAACTTTTGCATTTTATTGTATTGTTACCTTGTTTGAAACTATCGCAGGTGTAATGTTTAAATTATCGTGACTTTGTCTTTCCACAGAGGACCTAAGGTATCACGAGAGTAGAGTTCTCGCGAGATCTGGATCTCATTAATAATTCGCCGTATGATCGAGCTCATTTTGTTATTTCTGAGGCATGATAATAGCAATACGGAAGTGGTAATATTAAAACATTGGTGTTCTTGCCTTAAATCTACGGAGATTATCTCGACGTACCCAAGGCCAACATATTTTTGTAGACTGATAAAGTTATAAGTCACTGTTGAATTGATATTGATTGATGATCTAATTACCTGTTTCTTGTGGCAGCAAAATTTGCACTGGCCGCGGTTCTCTGATCGCTATACATGTTTCACAAAAGGCCAATGAGAAAACAACATGTTGATAAGAATTTGAGTTTCATGTATCTGGGTTACTTTTTAACTTTAAATACGCCAGGCAGATTAAGCTATGTACCCAATACAGCGGATAGTTCTTTGGCCGGCACGAAAACCAAATCGGATAGGGATTTTGTTTACACATAAAGCGCTGATTTCGGGACGATTTTTGTAACGGAGCGAAGCCGCGCCGCGTCGATCGTGAAAGTGAATCGTCACGACTTGATCCAGTTCTCGGCCGTTTCTGTTCATGCCAGGCCGACATGATAAGCTATCCGGTAAAGTGTAGACAGCCTTATAGTACTGTTTCATGTTCCTCTGAAAGGTTGTCGTATTCAGTGACGGGACGTCGATTTTGGTCCACGGCGTTAGTCTCGCTATTTAGTCGACCTCCTCTCCTAGGGAGCAAAGCACTGCTGTTGTCGGTATTTTCAATTTCGCAGCTCAACTCCACAGCACAGTCTTGGTTTATTTCCCATTGAACATTGAGAAACCTAAGCAGTTTTTGTTCCCAGAGAGGTCTTTCTAATGGATTGGAGAGATCGATAAAATTTCTTTTCCTTAACTCTTTGGGAAGCTTGCGACAATCTTCATTGTCAATTCTTATAATAATCAAGCTGTCGTCTCCTTTGTTCAATAGTCGATACTTCGCGATATTGAGTTCGTAACTACAGTAGTTACTCTTGAAAAAATTTCTTGACACTACAGCGATAACTTTGTGGCTTCTGTACACACTTTCCGCCATGCTTTCTTCAAAGGGTTTACCAGGAGCAAAATCTCTGTAATGCACGCAGCATTTGAAATTATGTTTTTCTTCCAGGCACGGAAGGAGCTTACCAGTGACCCACTCTGAATCTTCTTGGCTGTAAATTATAAATGCGTGGTAAACGAATTCTAAGGAGACAAACCAAAAATGCGCCAAATTATTGAGGATCACCGAGGAAGATTATGCATGGTTCAATTTTTCCTGTTATCATGCCCACCCTCCACCCCCTCCCCCCGCTCTCTCCCCTCCCACCCCCTCACTTTGAAGGCAATCCCCGAAACAAAGTTCACCTTTCAGGCACGGTGGTGGTGAATTGCTTGCAGCGGTGTTGTCCCGGGGGTAGGGGGACTGGGCACAACGAAAATAACTTCTTGATGCTTGCTATGAAGTACTTCACTTCTCGGTTGACGCGGTGGCGCTGGCCCGTGAGGAGAAATACCGAATACTGGCCTGGCGGTCCATGGACTTAAATATTTTCGTCTGTCCTCTGGTTGTACAAAAATGGCAG
>OX419340.1:28650888-28675888 GCA_948470475.1 Galaxea fascicularis | reverse complement strand
ATTAATAGTATAATGCACAGTAAGTTATACCATGCCATAGGAAATGTTTCGACAATTTAAGCTAGCTCTGAACCTACAGGACACATATTTTTAAACTTGCAGAAGGATAAAGCTTGATATGCTGATTGCAATTCAATAATGAAAAAAATGAGGGTCACCGAACTAATTTTTGACGGTTCAGGCACAAAGCTAAAATTGAGAGTGTTTCTAAAAGGCTGTAGTGGTAACATTATAAGTCCTAAAAAAACGATCACAATGTATTGAGAAATAATTGGGCATTTTTTGGTACCATTGTCAAGGAAAGCCAGAAAGGAAAAATTGAGGAAGTATCAATCCATCAAAGAACTGGTGTTTAAAAATAACGAAACCATTTTGTGCCGCCTTAAATCAAAATTTATACAGGAGCATTCAGTTTAGCATATGCAGTTTAAATGGGGCCCTGATATAAAACAAATCTGACAAAATTTACAGTGAGATAACGTGAATGCACTATAGACGTAATTTATAATGCATATCTACATAGCATATGGCTACATAGCTTGTAATTTCGTACAAAATATCAATGGTAACAGGTATTATTGCTTAATAGGGTGGAAAATTCATTTCATTGTATAGTTTGGCAAACTAAAATAGATAATTTAAATTTGATTGTCGTTTGTACCTGCGCAAATCGTGACGTTGCACGATGTTGTCTCCGTGTTGTTTCCCAAATGAGAACAGTCATCTCCATAAGGACCCGGTGGAGGATTTGTGCAGGAACGGTTTCTAGAGCGGCTTCCAGCCCCACACGGCACGGAACAGTGGGACCAAACACTCCACTGAGAATAGTTGCCATTTACTACACAAAAGAAAGTAAAAAAGTTATCAAAACATATGCATGATTTAATTAGTCGAGAGTGCACTTCTGCTAGGCGCCTTAATGTTGGCGAGGCTTTAGTTTTGCGCTTGCCTTTTGATTTGCAAAAGCACCGTGGTCCTTCACCAGATATATTAACGGAAAAACCAAGGTCACGTGACCAGATTTGTGACACTATCACTCAGAAGCAATACTCAAGCATTACTCGAAACACATGTTGGAGATAAGATTGCAGGTTCAGAGATAAGATCCAGGGTTAGTGTTGAGTTATGGGTCTTAGGGCGATGTTTGTGTGAGGGGTAGAGTTTGGACGAGAATAAGTCACGTGAAAGACACGCCCACCTCAGTGTGATACTATGTGATAAATGCTTGCTGTCCTCCAGCTATCATAAGCCTAAAAGGGTTTTCAGCTGCACGCGCGCTCGCAATCTACGCACGCCATAACTAAGATGCACGCGTCAGCTGAATGAATCAAAATCAAGCACACCGGAAGTTAAATACTGCGTGAAATCGCGGAAACCGGAAATAAAATCTGCGGAAAACATTTGTTTTTTGCTCGAAATTTTGCTCGGTGACCTATCTTGATTTTGTGCATGCGCGTACCATTCACGATGGCACTTCAAATATAACAGTTTCGAGGAAAATTATCTAGTTGAATTTTGTGTAAGCCATAAAACGCGTTTTTTTTTAAATGTATACGGCCTGAAAAGTTAAAGAATTTAGGGAGCTTTCCAACAAAGAAATAAAAACGATAGGGCACCGAATTAGTTTTTCAGATAATTTACAAACACTTACACTTAGAGGACCTTTTTGTGGACCTGGCGCGTTGCCATGGTAACTGATATGACGTCACAGCACCCTTAAAATATAGCCCAACAATAGAGTTCCAAGGAGACATATAGTTTGCCTACACCATTAAATATCCTTCTTTGCAATCTTTCATCGTTTCGCAAACACTACATCAACGAAAAATCCTTTCGAGCATTTCAAGATAACCACCCCTTCTACACTGGTTTCGCCCTTTCTTACAATTTTAGGCGTTTTGTGGCTCATGTCAGCTTCCCTCCCCCTCTAGCTCTAATTTTCTAAACTCAGATCTGTATAAAACTTTGCAAAAATATTAATAGCAATCGTGTTTACCGATTGGCATGGTTTGAAATTAACAAGTGGCTGACTACTGAACAGTATTTTTACTTAAGGTTCCACTAGCTCTGACCTTTGAGACTTGTCGTATCCTGGCCTTAAGAGAACGACTAAGCAGAGTATCAAATACAGGAAACAACAGCTCCTGACTCTTCCTTAATCTCAACTTAGTTGATAATACAGAAAAAAAATCGTTTTCGATCCGCAGCCGACTGTGATAGAAAACAAAGTTTATCAAGAAACCAACCTCATCTAAAATCACACGGTGGTGATAAACTAAGTTTAATTAATTTCTTTCTCGACGTTCAACATTCTAAGAATCAAGTTCACCAGAAAGCTGTGCTTCCAACAGTTTTCATTCTATACGCATGCCATACAGATTTCACTGAGTCGATTATAGTAGCTTCAAAATTTATTTGCGTTTGTGCTATCAACTCTACATACTACCTGGACAACTTGGGAGGTTGCACCGCACAGTTTGGGAGCTGTTTCCCAAGTGCGAGCAGTCATCTCCATAAGGACCCGGTGGAGGGTTTGTGCAAGAACGGTATCTGAAGCGGCTTCCAAGCCCACAAGTTACTGAACATTTGGACCAATCGCTCCACTGAGAAAAGTTTCCATTCTCTGTATAAAGGAAGAAATCATAATAAAAAAAAAATCGAGGGTTCGAGGCTGGCAATATGTTTGTCGTTTCTTGTAAGATCAGGTGATCTTGTTAAACATGATGGAAAAAAATGTTCTTACCTTTCTTGCAGCCATACAACTCTACCCTCAAAGCTATTTGAAAGTTCCAAGTATCTGGAATGATTCTGAGGTACCGTGCTCTTATGGGTGGTTCTATCTCACGACTAACGGTATTTTTGTTGTCTGTGTTACCTGCAAAACGCTGTTAACGGAAAAAAGGTAATTAAGGATCTCCGCTCTACCGTGGCCAGTATAGGGTTGTTTATAAGGTACATAAGACCCTAGCTTTCAATAAAGCTGTCAGATTGACGAAACAGGGCATGTAGTATACAGGGTGACTGAGCCACTGGCAAAAGCATATGAGTGTTTCTTCATTTTACTGGCCCAGGCTCCCTCGCCTTTCTTTTCTGCCCAAATTGCTGTCTGCGTAATTTGTTCATAACAGGCTACAAGCTAGGATAATAAACGAATTTGTAAATTTTGTTCTTACCATCGGTTGTTTATCTGATCCATAAATTTTGAAAGAGACCCCGCTTTTACTGTATGCCAGGAAGTAACTCTTTACCCAGTAATGCGCGATGGGGTGACCCTGGGTGGAAATGCCCGTGAGTTGCGTTTTATTTCCCACGTCGACTTGAAGCCATTGGTTTTTGTCACTTATTCGAGGTATCCAAGATACCCTAGTCGAGTGAAGCCTGGCGCTTTCAGGGCCGTTAAACGGCGATATTTGAGAGGACGCTGTGATGGACTCTTTTGAAATGTTTCCATTTTCCATTCCCAGCGGTGTCCTACAGGTATTCATTTTTGGAACTGGAAATCCTGTGAAATGTGAACAAACCATCAAAAACGACACATTTCGAGGAAAAGAGTGTCCTTTTGGGGGAGCAGGGATGGCGGAGTGGTGAGAGGTCTTGCCTCCCATCAATGTGGCCCCGGGTTCGATTCCTGGTAATGCCATAAGTGGGCTGAGTTTGTGTTGGTTCTCGACCCTGCTCCGAGGGTTTTTCTCGGGGTACTCCAGTTTTCCTCCCTCAGCAAAAACCAGCATAAAGCTTATTCGTATAGCGGCTGCAAGAGGCGCCTCGTATATGCTTTCGGTTCGACCTTGTTGAGCTGCGTCCTTGCTGTACTTTGCGAGGCTGATTAGCTTGACATTTATGTAGTTATTTATTAAATGAAAACAAAGGCCGATACCAGAGTTCCGTCACCCTTCACAAACCGACCAACCAACTAAATCAGTGGTGTTATTGAGCACCTATTTTCATGAAGAGGTGGCAAACATGTTTTGTACAACCATGTAAAGAGTCATGCATGCACTCGGGAGATCAAACTTTTAAAGAAAAAAATGAAAAATACCGAAGATCGAACTCGACAGCCGAGAGCAGCTCCACCTTTAATACAAGAAGTCGGAGTTTCAAAAAACACTTGCGCGTGTCGGGATAAAATCAAGAATATATTAAAAATACAAAGGCTTTTGAATGCAAATTCGTGAGAGTATTTTGCATGACAAAAGAAGAAAATTATATGCTTCTTTTTATCCCGACGCGCGCACGTGTTTTTTGAAACTCCGACTTCTCGTATAGGTCTCATAGTCCTTTCAAAATGTATCCCCTACGCGGTGGTGCAAAGATGTAGCGTACAAATTTGAAATATCTAGGTAACCTTCAGAAGAACCGACCGAAATGCCACTTTGTAGAAGCCTCCGGTCAGCGGGTACTGTTTGGACTTTTCTCATTACACTTATCAATAACCATCTAACAGGTGCTGATGCTAGCTAGTCATACTTACAAGCTATGAGATGAACTTCTTTCCAGGAACGAATTATTGTTACCCATTTTACAGTTACATGCTTTCTGGTCTGGCTCTTAGGTAAAAAGGAGGCTGGAAATGGCCCTGTTTTGACGCAATGCTTATAACGAATAATTTGGAAAAAAATAATTTGCAAATGCACTTACCGGATTTGCAACCATAGAAGTCAGCCCGCAATGCAATGCCGTTGTGGTAGTTTACTGGGTTAATGCGGATGTACCGTGTGATAACGGGATTCTGCAGCTTGTGACTCATAACTGTATACTGATCACTGTTACCATCAAACATCTACAGGGAAAACACAGATAGTTTCACCCAATCCGAAACATATTTAGCGACAAATCAGTTAGCATGCATGATAAAATCGTTTGTAGTAACTCCTTGGAACACATCAAATCCAAGTCGTTATTACCTTGGGGTACTCCTTAAAGAACATTCCGTCAAGGGAATATGTGACAAAGTACTTCGTAACCCACTCCGGCCGGGATGAATGTCCCTGCGTTGATATTCTCGTCACTTTCGTCCAGTTCCCAAAGTCCACCTGAAACCAGCTGCTTTCCCGTGCTCCAAACCCTGCCTTCCAGCCCCCAAACGTTCTGTGAGGTTTACTAATTGTTACAGGTTTACGGTACAAATGAAGCCTTCCATTTGCGGGTGTGAAAGGCTCCAACCAACTGGAAGCCGTTACGGACGAGTCGGGAATGGAGTTGCTTTCCAATCCCAGTCCTGCTTCACAAAGTGGAGGCTGAGGGGTTGGAAAACCTAACAAACCAAAATACATGCAAGCTTACGCAGTTATACTCTCCAAGTGTCCGATTAAATTCCATGCATACAACAAATCCACTTTGGTTGTGTAGAATCATGACATTTAATAAGTTTTTACATTCGCCTCGATGCTATAGGATTTTATAACAACCGAACCAATTAAACCCAACACGGCTCCATCACTACATTCAATAGTTTCCGGCAAACTCCCGGTTAACTTCCGGTCCAATACATTACGGTTTGTACTGTGTATCATTTATAACATAACTAACGCAAAGCGCGCGCTCTGATTGGCTAATTCAGCATCTACTATTTGCCCATGGGTGTATGCTGCTGACGTACTCAATAACTAAAGCAAAGCGCGCGCTTTGTGATGTAGCTCAATTTGTTGTGGACTCACTCGGCATCTTGACCACATTCGATTTGTTTTTTACCACAATATCAAAGATAACGAAATCAATATTTGTCTTGACAACTGAAAACACCGACTCGGACTTGAAAGTGCACGATATGCAAATGAGCTGCTTGTACGCGTCAGACTTTCCTTTTAAAAAACTTTTACAAACTCGCTTAATATGCAGAAACAATACGAAAAAAATGTTTGGGAAACGAGTAATAACATGTACTCGTTGTCGGTAAGAGTACAGACCACGATAAACTACATTTCGCTTTGTTTTTTACCACAATATCAACGTCAAAGAAAATGTTTTTCTTCAGAGCGCGAGTTGAAAAGGCATTGCGTGACACATTGTTGTATGGACTCTAAAAGACTTCTGTTGTTTCAATGTCTCAATGTTATGTTATAAAACAAATGGTAAACGCCATAGCGTGTACTATTGAGTTATGGATGCACTTGGGAGGTTTGCTAAGCACTCAAGAACCTGGAGTCGCACTCGGCTATCGCCTCGTGCAACTCTTACGCTTCTTTCGTGCTTAGCAACCGACACTGAGGTGAATAGTTGTTTTAGTATATACTAAAACGGTGAGATAATATACACCACAAAAAATTGAATTAAATTCATATATTCCAGCAACGATTGCAATATTTTCCCGCGCGTAAAATCTGCCGTCTCGTTTTCTCGCTGACAGATAAAATTTCTAAAAACATTTGTTTGGTTCTGATGACGACATTTCTTCAAATGGAGTTGCAAACCCTCTCTGTATTTGAAACCATTCTGTAAAAAATATCATTCAACTTTGGTTTTCAAGTGAACAAGTGAGGTTACGCAAGATTAATTTGCACTTGCAAACAAAACCTTTCTCGTTGGTTTTTATCAATAAATTCGGGGTTAAAAACATAAACCATAGAGTTCTAAAGTGATGACGTCACAAAAATAAAATTTTTGAAATTATGGGATATGATGCCATATTCTTATAGAGCATGCTAATAGACGTCCTCATCCCAAAAATTAGCTCCGAATTGCAATTCCCGGTAGAGATATAAGGGATCAAAGTTTGATGGCATTCCATACAAACCCTTCAAAATTTGTTTCTATTCCTTCAGTTTAGAACAGACTCAAAATTAGAGATTTATATGGGGCAATATCAAATTTCAATCCGTCATATTTCAGCTGGGAATTACAATTAAGAGCTAAGTTTTGGCAAGGAACCTTTTTTAAGGATACTCCATTCGAAAATGGCGCCCAATCCCATAATTTCACAGATTTCATATTTTGTGACGTCACACTTTAGAACTCTATTGCCTTTAAATACGGCCAAACCAAATTTAGTCGCTTTCTTTGAGTTTCCAGGGACTGCTTTGTCGTTTATTTCTTGGATGATTTCTTCCCTTGGCACGAATGCAAACCGGGACGCCATTTTTTCGAAATTCTCGCGAGTTGCTCGGAGGTAAATAGCAAAAGATATTCGGAGTTTGACTAGCCAATCAGTGCGCGCCTTCACCTCTATCCACGTTTTTAGTATATACTAATTAATAACTATCCACTGAAGTGGAGCTGGCTAGTGGTGAATATTTACCAAGCCGCGAAGCGGCGAGGTAATTAAAATATCCACCACTAGCCACCAACACTGAGGTGAATAGTTGCTTTAGTATATACTAAAACAGTGAGATAATATAGCACAAAAAGATGATTTTAACTCATTTATTCCTGCAAAGATTACAACATTTTCAGTCGCAAATTCTGCGCGAATTGCTCGGAGGTGAATAGCACAGGATATCCAGAGTTTGAGTAGCCAAACAGCGCGCGCGTTCAAAGCTATCCACTGTTTTAGTATACACTAATAACATCTAACTTCTCCTCGTCATTTCAGCTGCTTGTCAAGTATACAGGGCTTGAAAATACAGGAAATAATCAGCAGGGATCAGTTGAATCATGACGTTTCTACATTTTTTTTCTACATAGAGAATGTTAAATATGTGGGAACGGTAAAAGAAAATCGGGGATTAAAGGAACATCTTTATCACTGCTGCATCTCCGATATATACCATAATCGTGAAGAGGGCAAAACCAACGTTTATTTCATATAGATGCCACCATTAAAAACTTTATTGTAGATAGATTGTAGATACAGCATTAGCTGCACTCCTAATTTTATAAACTATGCAACTTACCCGAGTGACAGCCATAAAACTCCATTCTCATTGCTATGCGTCCATAGTACTTTACTGGGTGAACACGAATAAAGCGAGCCACGATAGGTGGAGTTAAGGTGTTGAAAAATGCATTATTATGGTCACTGTTTGCTCGAAGAACCTAGTAAAAAGAAGGGAATACCATTCGTTTAAATTCACTTTCTGCGGATTACTTCAAAGAATTATTTTAATAACTTTCCCACGGCAATTTATCAACTTAAACTCTCCTAGACGAGCGAATGAGTCCGGGCACCTGGCTGGAGCATCTCGGGGCCAGAATTGTAAGGGTAAGATGCTTTCGTCTTGACCCTTACTGTATCGAACAGACAACGGTTTATTTTACTTGGAGACGGTACGCTTAAGACTTACAACCCCAAGCTTACATCCAAACCTGAAGCTTCAGATTAAGCGCTCATACCCAAGTGATAATTCTCAATTTAATTCTTCCAATACAGAGATTCAGAATGTTTGTAGTCTAAATTAAAAATGTTTCTTCTGAATTGCCTTCCCCTTATTTTGTTTGTTTTTGTGCCCTTGCTTTTTAACCTAGATGTATTTATAAATTACATAAGGCACGCCTACAGTTTGTAATTTCATAGTTGTATTTTTTTGAGGTGCGTAAGCCCCAATAGTTTCTATATGGGCATCCTCGCCTTATGTTTTCTCTTTTCCTTGTTATGTAGTTTAACATATATTTATCTTGCAATTTTAATAACAAAGTGTAAAAAAAAAACTGAAATAGACTAAACGATATTAGGCCTAACAACACCTGATCAATATGTTACTCTTTCGCCAGTCTGCGGTCTCCAATTATTGGTCTACAATTAGTAGTCTGACACCGAGTTTTGTGTTGGTCTAAATCCTTCTGCTCGTCTATATTCCCCAGCAGCGCCTTGCAATTTCAACACTCGCGCATTTTACCTTGTAAAGTCCTTTTTCTGAGTCCGTTTGATAAGTGGAAAAATAACCACCATTGATACTGTATGAAACCATGTACTCAGACACCCAGTGTTTCGCAATTGGACTTCCCTGAGTTGCAATCTTCGTGACCATGGTAACATTGCCCAGATCCACCTGAATCCACTGGCCTATGTCCAGATATGTTGGCAACCAAGACCCGTATTTTCCATCTGCCATCTCATTGAGTCTTGCTTCGTGGGGTGATCCGATCTGAAAGTGAAGTAATTAAGGTAACTTTAAAAACGTCTTATTAGAGGCCTAAATGCTATGCTGGACCAATTATCCAAGATACACCGTAGCAATGGCGAGTTTGAGCATTTCACGTTCAGCGTAGACAAACCCAGATCTGAATTTCAGGAGTAATTTCTATACTATCCATACTGTATTGTCCAAGTTGCAACAAAACGAGTGACCGAGTCAAACAACCTTTCAACTAAATTATGTATTGTCTCGAATTCCATACTTACTGATGTAGTGGCTTTGATAGCAGAGTCAGGAATTGTTCTATTTTCCATGCCCAAGGGAACATCACATTCTGGATATGTGTCTATATTTCACGTGAAGAATAAAACGAAATTAGGGGACATGAAGACA
Organism: Galaxea fascicularis; assembly: GCA_948470475.1. Lineage (NCBI taxonomy): Eukaryota > Metazoa > Cnidaria > Anthozoa > Scleractinia > Euphylliidae > Galaxea > Galaxea fascicularis. The sequence goes on along the minus strand of OX419340.1, from coordinate 28,666,484 downwards.
CTCCTTGGAGAGTAATCCTGAGCTAGTAATATTAAAAATGGCGATTAAGTCAGTCACCCATGATTATTTGAAATGCATCATTCTCCAGATAAAATCTTTTGGCCGGAGTAGAAGCCTTGGGTGTGCGGCATGGGCCTTTGATGGTCATGGTGGTTAGTCCTTGTACAGCCAAGAGTGACAACGGTGACCTTAAATGAATCATGCCAGACTTTTTATGGCCTACCTGGGCAGCTTGTTGGGTAACACTGTTCGGTCGCAGTGGTATTCCCCAAGCGAGAGCAGTTATCTCCATAAGGACCAGGTGGGGGATTTGTACAAGTACGGTATCTGGAGTGAGTTCCGTTCCCACACGTCACTGAACAAAACGACCAATTGCTCCACTCAGTGTAGTTACCATTCCCTTAATGCAAGAGGCGAGAATAAAACAGAACATTTACAATGAATTATTTTTCCTTAAATGTGCTCTTTCTTTTTATGGTTTGTTTGTTTCATTGAGTGGTCACCAAGAACGACTCTCTTTACTGATTTCACTGAATTAAATAATAATTAATCAAAACCGCAGGTACACTTTGTGATTCATGTTCAGTGACTGTTGTAGTGTCATCGGGATTTTCCTCAGTGATTGTATTCCTTGTATATGTGGCTTTGGTTTATGTAAGTTTCTGTTGGATGTTGTTAACCTTACATCGAAAACCTAGGTCATTGGAGAAGACGGCTGATTGACAAACTTCGTCTTTTTTAATGATTCACTTAAATGAAGAAAATCTTACTTTTTGTGCAACCGTAGAACTCCACCCTCAAAGCTACGTCGGTGTTCCATGCCCTTGGAATGATTCTGATATACCGTGTTTTTATAAGTGGCATCAACACATGACTTGTGAGGCTGTTTCTATCGGTGTTTCCCGGAAAAGTCTCCACAAATAAAAACAAAGCAAAACATTTGAGTTGAAGAGAACTTGGCTGGTGTCTATTTTAAAGCTTCACTGTGAAGGATCGAACTATGCTGTGGTCGATTTGGCACGAGGAGAATGAATTGCCGTACGGTGCTGACAAGGGTTTATCATAGTGTTTACCTTGCCTAAAGTGCAGTAGGCAAGCAAAATAGGAAAGTATAAGAATAGCGAAAAGGCAGTACCAAAGCAGATAGGTTTTCTAGCTATGAAACAAAGGTTCCATGCCCAAGATGTCCCTGACTTTCCACTTCTAACGATACGACTCTAGCTCTGGACCTCCGTGTCTTCAATTCTCCGCGATGTTTTATTTTAATCTTTTAAACCACTGTAAAAAAATCTGCGGAGAAAACGTTTTTAAAGCCTACAGCGCACTGTAAGTTCTTTGTATTTATCAACAATTTACGATTCAACTGACCTACGTACGCTGGGCAGTCACTGCTTACCTCGTTGTGTAATTCTGATTGATACTCGTTGAAGTAAAGCCCATCAGTGCTGTAGTTCAGAGAGTAACTCTTGATCCAATAAGGCTTCAGGTGGTGACCTTGAGTAGAAATGCCGATAATCTTGGTGTCAGTTCCAAAGTCCACTTGAAGCCATTGGTTCTGGTCACTGATTTGTGGTATCCATCCTCCTCCTCTTCCAGGTGCTCCTTTTTTAAGTTTAAAGGCAGAAGTTAAATATATTAGGTGACAAACGAATCTGTTGGTTTTCAATGCGAGTCTGCACGTCCACACAGATTCAAACGGCTATGGATCAATGGGGTGACATTCTCTTGGCGAAGAATCAAGAATCAAAGACAAATGAACCAATGATACTTGATTCCCACTTGACTTAAGTGAAAGGTGCAATGTCACAAATCGCGTGCACGAGCGCCACAACTTAAACAACGTCATGCCGACTTCTGTCAAGAGATTGGGCATTGCTGTAGAAACTGAATTCGATGCCTTCCACACGGGTAGTGTAAGTTAGGAAGGACTAAATGTCCTCGCCGAGCGACCCATGTTATCACCAAGGAAGCGTTTCCCGATGAAGAAATAATTCTTGGAGGACAAAACGAAGATCATTTCGATTCATCGCGAGAACTTTTTCTGCGAATTCTCCTTGCAAAATACTACAGGTTTGAAGATGAATTTTTACCACGCTCTATCTTTAACTCGCCGATTCGTTGTATGTTAACAAGTTAAGCATAAAACGTGCTCAGTTCATGTCAATAAAGTGACTCACAAACTCGGTTGCAATCGCCTTCGCAAAGTTATACTCGAGACGAAAATTGAACGCGTTTTGCTTTTTACGCGTACACACCGGTTGTCTAAACAATTTTTTTGTTTAGGAAGGGAGAGGACAAAACACGGAGTATTATAATTCCATGGAGTACCCTTGGATTACCTATCTGGAGTACCCTGAAAAATAGTTCGGGAGTCATGCCTTGCCACGTACCTTTATTTTATTTACTTTATGCACACCTCGCCCAGCTCAAATGGTATTTGGCAAGGTCGAAGCCGCCATTTTGGAAGGCATCAATAATCCGCTGGCCATCTTCAGTGCAGGCTCCACAGCCACCAGTCACCTATCAACTTACCCATCACGATTAAATTTATACTTTTCGGATCGCCATAATATAAGTCGGAATCTAATGTGCGAGGAGTGATGTTGAGTGTAAAGCCGAATAGTGTGATTTTTCCTATCAGTCCTCCTCTTCGTTTTCACTACCAAATGGAATTACAGCATCGTTACCAACCCATACTAGTCTTAAGAAATGGGTGCGTCTTCTAAAACGTTTCGGCCAAAATTATACTAAGGAGGGATTATTTGTGACGATCCAAAAAGTATAAATCCAACCGTGATGGGTAACTGGTGGCTGTAGAGCTTGCAGTGGAGATGGCCAGCGGATCATTGATAACTTCCAAAATGGCAGCCTTGGACGAGCCTTGGACAGCAACAAACACCGTTTGAGCTGGGCGAGCTTAAAGTAAATAAAGGAACGTGACAAGGTACGTAGATTTAAATGACTTTCTATTTTGGAAAAATCATTTTCCTTGACTCCCGAACTCTTTTTAAGGGTACTCCATTTTAGGTAATTCAAGGGTACTCCGTGTTTTGTCCTTTCCCGCTTGCATTGGGAAAACGTATTTCGTATTGTCTTCCGTTTCTGAGTATCTGAAATCACGAAGCGATCTTACTCACAAATACCAAAATCCTCGAGCCTATATTCATTATATTAATTGGCAACAAGAGCAAATCTTCTCTGCGAAGTTTTAAAACTTTGTGCAATTTTATTTAACCTGATAAGCAACTTCAAAATTGGATTTCTAACTATTCTTGACAAAAAGCATGTTGTTTCTTAACCCTGTTGCGCATTGGGTTGTTTATATCCGATTGGTAAAAAATCTAAACATCGCACGGTAAACAATGCGTTGAAGTAAGAATATTATATTGGCATAAAACATCGATCATTGTTTGTTTCGCTCCCGGTTTCACTCACGCGGTTCGACGCCGTCTTAAAGTGAATTTGATCAATTTAATCGTACCAAACAGTCCAAATAATACAACAAATTTTCCAACCACTCTCCTTCTTTTCCTCCCTTGTCGTCGAGAGAGAGACCTTGGTTGGACCTGATCACGTGACCAGTAAAAAACAACAATACCGCAGGGTGGGCGGGTCATTAAGCTGTTTTGTGAAAGCGAACAGTTTCTTGACTTTGCCACCCCTCTCTGCCATCTCTGCCTCTCCGATGACAAGGGAGAAGATGCGACTGAATTTTCTTCGAAGTGCCAACTAAACTGTTGATTGGCCCTTGGTCACTTTACGAGTCTACAGTAACTTGGCCTGCGGTATTTATGCTGAGTAAAGTGAGTCACGCATAAACAGGAACAAGAAAGCGAAAGAAAACAAAATCATACGTTCAAATTTGAGCTCCTCTGGACCCTGTGCCGGCTTCGCAGTAAAAGACTGAATTTTATGAAATTATTAACCCCTTTAAGTCACGGGCCGTTAACCCTTTGCCAACCAAACAGCACATTCTTTTCACAACCTTCAGTATTCTTTTAGGATATGATCTCTACAGATGCTCTAGTTGGTCCTGCACGTTACCTTTAAAATGAATCCTGGCATTTTCAGGTCCATCCATTGAACTTCTGTTAGAGGAGGCTGTAATGGATTTATTTTGAATTTGACGACTTTCCATCCCCAAAGGTTTCCAACAGTCCTTGTCGGGAACTGAAATTCATGTGAGTAGGCAGTTTTCGGCAAGACAAATAAGTTATATTGTGAAACTCCCATTTTTTTTTATAAATTGTGAAATCCAGTAGCTTAGATTCTATGACATGGTGAGAAAGGCAAGGTATGAGATAAACATTTAGTATTGAGGTTCATGAAATTTGCAGTTAGTAACTCATTCAGTGTTATTACTAACCTAGAAATTTAACGGTGATCGACGACAAACCATCGACATTTAAAAACGACGTCAAATATACAGACCTTGCGTAAGATACTACAGCATGTAGTCAGCGTAAAGCGCTGGAAAATGCGCAGGTGCAAGTATCGAATGGCTTTGCTTTTGTTTTTCATTGATTGTAAACGTGGCCCGAGTTTGGCTGACCAATCACAGAGCCGTCGAAGCATCTGAAGCATTGCGAGACCAAAGCAAACGCAATTTATGTTTAGTCTATGCTTAACTGAAAACCACTCTAACAATAACAATACCTACCAGATTTACAACCATAAAAGTCTACTCTCATAGCGATCCAACCATGGTAGCTTACTGGAATGATTCGTATGTAGCGGGTGATAATCGGGTTCTCCAGCTTGTGACTCACAACTGTGAACTGATCACCGTTGCCATCAAATACCTTGGAGTAAAGAGAAGAATTGTTTTGTTTTCAGTTTAATCCTTTATCTATTTGCCGCTTGGTATATACCCATGACGATTCATCTTCAGCATGAGTTATAACTACTATCAACTGCTACCATTCAGCATATTACAACACTGTTTACATATGGTCATACACACGATATTCGACGTACCGTACACGACAGATACTCTAGGCTATAAGCAATTTCGTATGTCGTGGAAAAGCTTTTCCAGGTTTTCTGTGGTAAGTTCTTCGATCAGAGAACAATGTTTGTTATCAATGCGTTTAAAAAGCAAACAAATTACCCTGCTCAATCTCTGATTTTTCTGAGCTAACTCGACAGACTATGGTCTCGTCGGCAATTTTGCAGGATATAGCCTCTTCGGTAATTGTGAATTATGATAAACTGTTATCCTACAAAAGTGCGATGAATGGGGTCTGATAAAGCCGAAGGTCGCAATACAGCCTGGACTTGGGTTTCATTTGATGGTCAAGTTTGGTGTTTGTTACAGTCATTGTATCGATTGGTTTCTCCCTCTCCTCAAAAACCACTTATTATCAAGTTCCAATTCGATGTGCGCAATCTCCTCTGCGCACCACGAAAAGGCGATGTCTTATCTGGATGGTGTCCCCAGTGAGCACCCAAAGACGATATAGTATATTTTTCCTTAATTAGCCAATACTGCATTTGCTTCTAATATGTCTGCCTGTTAAGCTAGGCCCAATCCAAGTGAAGTTTATTACCGTTGGATAATCTTTAAAGACTGTTCCATCGTAAGAATAAGAAACTTTATATTTGGTCACCCACTGAGGAACATCTTGTCTGCCCTGAGTAGATATTCGTGTCACTTTTGTCCAGTTCCCAAAGTCCACCTGGAACCAGCTATCTTCGGTTTCATTACCAGCTACCCAGCCTCCAACCTCCCCGGGTTCAGCGTACAGGTGCAGTCTACCATTGCCCGGTTTATATGACCCAAGTGTACTCGAAGCCGTCACTGACGAGTCGGGAATAGCGTCACTCTCCAATCCTAAGCCAGCCTCACAGACTGGAGGTGAAGGGTCTCGGAAACCTAAAACAATGTTCTCAAAGTTTGAGGTTCGTTGCTCGCCCAGTAACAACAAGTGAATTAGGGCGTATGTGACGGTTAGACAATTCAATATGAAATTCAAATTAACAATTTTTAGATTTTTGTTGTTGTTGTTTTTTTCTGTTTGGGTGGACATTCCATTCACTGCACTTCTTGGATTTATTGACATCCGTTCTCGAAAAAAACGACCACTTAAGCCGATAATGTCATTAAAGTGAGATAAAAAATTAAGAAGACAGACTTACTTAATTTGCATGTTGAAACGAGGCTACGTTAAATCCATACCTAATGCCATTTTTTCCAGAATTAAGCGATTTTTTTTATTCTGAGTAGTAGAAATATGTTGTTCAAGGAATTACCTGTGGCAAGAGTAAACAAAAAGCACTGCTACGTTTGGGAATTCAGCGTTTAAACAATGAAGGGTGCGTTTTGATTGGTCTAGAGGAGTTGGTGATGGAAGTATAGATACACGAATTACCTCATAAAGAGCAATGTACAAAAGAAATGGCTTCATTTTTCAGTGCGTGTTTATTGTGAAATCGCACGGAGGACTTCTAAAGGTGATAAGAACATCATTCACTCTACACGCCTACTGTTCGTAGTGTACTTTGTTCCGGTACTATGTTGAGGGGTCAACCGTGCGTTATCAGAGCTCACAAGCACTGCCAAATAGGATATGAACTATTTTCAAGTAGTTTATGCAAAACACCAGCAGGAGCAACAGCATGGGTCACTCACCGGAATAGCATCCATACAACTCCAACCTCAATGAAATCCAGTTATGGAATTTTACAGGGTGAATGCGAATGATGCGCGCAACGATGGGTCGCCTGAATAATTTGTTGATTACGGTGCTGTTTTGATCTTTGTTACCCTGGAATACCTAAACCAGAGTGGAAGCATAAGTACATGTCTTGTAAAATGTGAAAAATCACTTGTTTTAACTTGCAAAATGGAATTTGTTTAACCGTCTGTCAGAGTGGTTCCTTGCTATTAAAAACTTTTTCATGGGAAACTTTCAGATTAGATTTTAAAGTTTTCACTTATAGCTTTGATTTCACAGCTTACCTTAGCTGTGGTATCGTTGGAAGCTTGCGGGTAAAACTTGAAGTATCCACCGTCCAAACTGTAGGAAACCTTGTACTCAGTCACCCATTGCGATGCCTCTCCTCGGCCTTGTGTTGCAATTTTTGTCACCGCAGCAGTCTTACCAAGATCCACCTGAATCCATTGCCCTAAATCCAGCGACGCAGGCGACCACGCCCCAATGCTATCATTTCCTGCCATGCACGCAAGCCTAGCGTTCGAGGCTTTCAGAGAGTAGTTGAACTGAAAATGTAATTTACTTGTTAGACTATTAAAAAATGTAGTGAGGTCAAGAATTAACTGATTATCCATTGCCCCCCGGACTGCCAGAATATGATCACAAAGTCAAATAAAACCAAGGGAAAACAAGTTTCTGAATATTACTCACAGCTGTAGTAGCTTGAATGGCAGAATCAGGAATTGTTTTATTTCCCATTCCAAGAGGAGAAAGACAGTCTAGAAATGAAGCAGTAAACTGTGGTTATCTAATTTATTATCGTCGTGTGCAAGATCTTTGTCTTCTGAAATGCGTTAATTTTGCATGTTCGCCATATCTTGATAAAATACTGCTCTATGAACGAGATGCTCCCTGGTACCACCTAGCTACGTGTTACACATGATGTTTGATTCATAAAATAGAATACATTTATTACGTTTGTTTAATTTGCAAGTTATGAACACGATTGTCTCTCACTGTTCATTGGAACTAGTCTGACTTTTAACTTTTCTTTTCCTTTTTTATTATTTCAGTACTGTTGTTAAGTTATTCGGTTCGCCTTTACAAATCTCTAGTAATGTGTTTTTATCATGGGGAGGCACATGCCTTATTTTATTTTGCTTAATATGTGGTATATGTAAAATGGCAAAACAAATAAACTGAAACTGAATGTCTTTAAGCGGCAAGTTTGATTTTAATCGCATATTACTAAGAATCATACTTTCAGATACATACCTGTGGTGGAATTCCCTGAAATAGAATAAGAACGCCAGAATAAATAGAAGCAAAGAATTTGAAAACTAATTCCAACCGCTTCGCTCTCAAACTGCAGCTCAGTGTGATTTGGTAATACCTGGGATTGTGGCCATGATGGGCTTTTTGTCGCATAGGACAAATTGCACTAAGCGCCATCAATATCACAAACAATTGCTTAGGGTTTGGATTTGAGCTAACTGGTTCTATCGTCATGTGATCTTAAAGTTATACAATTCTAGTCCTCACTTAAGCCCCGGCTAAACGATCCAACAGTTTCATCCTGCATCGTGTTGATCGAGCATGTTTGACAGTTTAGCCGCCTATCTCAACATTGCATTTGATGGCTTCCCATGTTTGATCTTGATCAAAAGTTTCATCCAACATTTTGCTTCACGAGCAAAATAATGTTAGACTGTTTAGACACCGCTTGAAACCAAACATTATCCCAAGCGGGAAAAATCAGCCAATGAGAAAACCGAATTTGTGGACGAGTACTGTACATCATAATTTCAGTGGTAATATGCAGAAAGATTTATGTGGGCTCACTTTGTTCGATATCTGATCAAATATTGTTCACCTATTTAGCCACCCCTTTTTGTGTGCCGCGAAAACGATGTGGGATGAAAATGTTTGCAGCCGCTGTCTCGGGAAATGAGCTCGCGCTCTTCACAGCGGGACTCGACCTCGACGACGTGCGAGTTTTCCATACTCCTGGAAACAGGTTCCAGCCCGAAAAATAGTTTTCAATCGATGGTACGTAACAGCTTCAACGAATGTTAGTAACGCAAAGTAGGTTCACCTAGCTTCTTATACAAAGTGTCCCACTGGTCGGCGGGCTCGACAATGTAATTAATATGATTCATCGTAATAATGCAATTATTAAAGGTGATAATGGCGCGATATGCCCTTGAGAAGAATCAGATATGCTTGTTGCTAGCATGTTGCTATTATAGTTGAGGGTGATTGAGTTTAGTGAATAAGCTGGAGTTTGAAGCTTGTTAAATATATATGCTGTAAAAGTAAAGTAAATTCACATCTTACATTCATTTACATTAGAACCTGTTCCTACACCACAAGCAGCGACTTCTTGCCCTATAAAGCAATTAAGTTGTAATTAATAGATTCCCTCAAACCCTACATACACCACCCAGTATGAAAACTAGACTCTTAATTCATCTAAGCACACAAATGACTATCATTACCAACTGTGCGAAACAAAGGCCGTCTTACCTGTGACCAAAATTGCAAAGCAGAGGTAACGATTTGCGTAAAAGGGGAATTTCAGACGTACATAACTCTGTCACATCGTTGTACTAAAACGTTTTAATATTTTACAAGTAGTGATTGGCTTTATGGACCTATAGCTGAAGGTAAATAGCTACCGTATGCGTAAAGACATTGACAAGATGCCGCTTTGTCTCTTTGTCGATCGTCAGTCCTTTGCCGCAGTGGGCCGGGATCTGGTCGCTCTGGTCTCTTTGGAACACAGCACCTCATGGCATTTCTTTAGCCGTGTTTGTTTCAAGAAATGCAACTATTAAAATTGTATTTGAGCCAACTGTCACTTGTAGGTGAACCTAAATTTCGCGTTTCCTTTATCAACTGAATGAGCAAGGTCCACATTGGAAAATCGCCAGGTCAGTCTATTAAAATTACCTTCTATCACACGGGTCTCTGAGTCGCCTGATACAACGCAAGATATGAAAATAGCCGGTGTTAAAAAATAACGGAACCATTTGAGCCAGCTTAAGGCTCTTTAAAATTGCCAGCTTTTAATCTCACGGGCCGTAAAATGGGTAATCCTGAGGAGCATTGCAGCAAGAGTTCAAAATGCCTATTTGAGAAAGTCCTGACATACATGTACATTTGTATCGAAAAAAAATAAGCCGACACGCTTCTGTAACGACTTTCTGGCGTTTACTATTGTTATAGTAATATTTTCATTATCTGAGCTTTATGATGTTATTTGCTCAACAAAGACTTAGGCTGCGGTCACATCTACGACTGACGTAACTAAAGTTTAACTTAAGTCAGTCTCAAGTTACGTGACGTCATACCTAACTGTAGTTTAGTGCTTTCGGTCGACTTAATTTGCGGCCCGCTTTGCGTTCACACCACGCAGTTAAGTACAGTTAGTTTTAATGAGCCTTTACGCTTGGTTTTATTTTGCGTATTTAGATATGATCGTCTCGCACTTGAATTGTCACATTCTGATTGGTTGTTTTGTTTGCAAACTTAAGACTAACCCATGAACCCTGCTTGGGTATAACCTGATAGTTAGTCTGTATTGTTTTGTATCACCAAGGCTTAAATTTTCTAACTATAGTTAGAGCGAACAGAAAATCGGTCACATTATGTTTCAGAGTTGTGTCGGTAAATTCTGTGTGACCAGTGTTCGCAGATCTGACTTAATATATAAGCTGACACAGACTTCGAGTTGTCCTTTATTGTATTGTATAGAGCAAGCGAAACACACGAGCGCGCACCAAAATTGCCTCCCGTTAACTGTCCCTTAGAAAAATCAGTAATTTTAAGGGATTACTCGTAGTCAACGAAATCCCGAGCTGTTGCACGTTTTCCGAAAATACTAGCTGTAGTGGTTCTATTATGGCTATCATAGCTGTGTCCGGTCAGGTTGTCCCGCTTTCTTCGCCACAGATTCGCCATTGCTGATCAGACTCCCGGGTGCAGTGGCTCCCATTCTTAAGAAGTAAGTTTTATGTCAGTAATCCACTTCTTTTCTGGTGGCAGGTGATTGGCCTACTGCCCAAGCCCCAACCTGAAGGGTCAGGGGCTGCTCTTGCTCTGGTCTCTACCCCTTGACCAATCTGACATGGTTAAACCTGCCAGGGGCATTGCAATAGTCCCAGCCGGCACAGCTCTTGGAGTGTCAGCCCAATACCGAATTCCGGATTCCGGATTACGCATTCTATATTTTACGGTTGCTAAAACAAATTCGTCCGTATCCCTGTTGATACTGGCCTATTCATACCGTGTCGAGCATTTGACTATCTAGAAATTCCATTGTAAATTGAACCGATTTTACATCAGTATCCAATCAAGACTGCAGCACATCTAAGTCACATAACATGCATTAAATGTCTTTTCCCCCCAATGTGCGTCATGTTTTGAGGAACAAGTTGGATACATTACACTTCGAATTTCGGTAGGCACTTCAAAAAATGTACTGACTTAAAAACAATTCCGGATATCCAGATCTAACATTGCACTCCACAAGGCACAAACTAGTATATGGCCTTTTACTTATGATATTTGAAGTTCATGAAACCTTTCCACCTCCTTGTAAGTGCCGATTTCGCTTATTGTCCTCTTCCCAAACACGACGTGCTGATATAAATCCTTTGAGCAAACGATAAATCTTCTTTGGCTGAGTCATGTAGGGTGTTGATTTCTTTTTCTCAGTAATTGTGGGCAGCGATATTCAGGGAGCTCCACTTCTTTTCGAGTAAAGTTTTGTTTGGTCCGTTTAATGGAACACACTGTCTTCTGGTAAGCCTGTATGTAATGGTGACCCGATCTCTCAAATATTTTTTGCAACAAAAGTGTCAATATCGTAGAAGTCGCTTTGCCCTGCGACGGTGACTTCTCACGATCTGATGAATTTGCATGAAATCATAATCGATCCCTGAGCTTTGGCAGTATGAGATGTTTATGTAAGCCCGCAATGCTTGGTGTAGCTGGGAAAGTTCACAACTCCACGTACAGGTGAATTCTGATAAACTTAGCCGATTTAAACTTTCTGCAGCTTAAGCAAGAATGTGGACGGCAGCGGCAAAACGAAAGGTTTAATGTGCAAAAACAATCTCTTTGCCTGTGCGTTTATTCGATGCGTGTCTTTGCAGTCCTCTACAAAACAGCGCGACATGACCAAAGTTGCGTTTAGATTTTCTCTGACTTGAATGTATGACGGCATATATTGCGTTCTTTTTTTGTTAACACCGTTCATGGTAATTTAGACCCTGAATAGTTCGCCAACATTTTCTATGTTAAATAAATGCATGGGAATAATCGCGAAAGAGTTACGAAACGATAAATTACATTTTGAAATGATCCGCAACGTTTTTTTGTTGCCGATGCAGTTGCTTAAGTTCCCTGTTATATATTTTTTCGCGGGTATTGTTTCTTTTTTATTTTGTTTTGAATTTTTTGGTAAGAAGAAAACAATAGTGGTCTGAGAACGGTTCTAAGCTAGTTCTCGGACGTAAACAAAGATTCGTCACTTCATATTTTCTTTTTTTTTTTACCCTTGATTATTTTACATCCTTTTTGACTTGAACTCGGTCACTTAATAACTTGCCAGACAAGCGCCTTATTTATACAGTACACAAAAATTTGGTATTTCCCCACCGACGCAGCAAACTGTGGTGCTGCCACACTTTTTGTTTTACCCCCTTTATTTATTTATAGAATGTCTGATATACCGAGTCGCTACAATTTTCTCACCCTGAAAAGCTATTACCAAGTATTTATTACTATAGCCGTCCGCTTAACTTCACCTGGAAAATATTGAAAATCCTTGCTCTGTGAAGAGGAGAGATCGTACGGTAACCAGTTGAGATGAGGCCATAAGTTTGTTAACATGCATTCCGTGGAAAGATACCGGAGTATATTAAACTATACCTCTGCCCAATTTTGACTGACCAAATAAACTGTTTTTTAAAGTTATTACAGGATCATTCCTGCAAAGCAAATACAATCTTTGACGAGTACTAAAGAAATTTACCGTAGCAAACGCTGTTTATAAGTTGACTCACCAATCCCTGCTGAAAGGTATAGAAGCAGTAATAATTTCACAGCGGCATTCATCGTTGGGGGCGCGAGCAAACTGGCCTGCTTTGTTTGCGCACTGCTCTTTTTCGTGATGATGGCACCTGTATACATGCTAATATCACGATCAGATTAATATGCCATGAGAACGGCATATTTTATGTCAACAACACGATACCATGGAACCCTTCCGTGTTCGTAATAAACAAAGTTGAAGACTAAAGGAATAAAGGGGTTTAGTGTCTAAAGAAACAATGGACAGATACTGAGTTGGCGGGGGAGTGATACACGAAAATTGGTTTTATCAACCGTTGACCGCAGTAAAGTGATTCAAAAGCTGACGTTTCGAGCGTTAACCGCATAGTCAGATCGAACATGATTCACTCTGATAAAGGGCTAACTCTTGAAACATCGTTTGAATGAATCATATACAGTGGCACACTTTTTTTAAAATTAATATTCAATATATATATTTAGTACAAAATTACAACACATAACAAAACAGGTAGACTTGCACTAAATTACTGCGTTAAGCTACCTTACAGTGGGCAATTAAAACCAAAGTTTCGAAAACTGCTTCTAAAGAAACGTTTATTTAAGTTCTTGCCACAAAGGACTTGAAAATTGCCGAGGAATGCAATGTTATGAGTAACCTTCGACCCTATATATCGAACGGGTGACAAAGAACGTGATATTTTCCCCCACACGTTCTTCACACCTTTCTTACAACGCGGGTTTCGGGTAGGTGTTCCTAATTACTGTAGCCAACCGCACTTTGTACATAATTCACTCAACATGCGGTTACGCATAAGAATCAGCTTTGTGAGATTTGTTCTCTGAACTGAAACTGTGTTAGTCAAGTGGTATAGGTTTTGGTCATTTAACCTAAGTTTTGAATGGCATTGCCTCTGGACAGAATATGCATAACAGATTTCGAAATTTTTTGAAGGGTTGGCTCTATACGTACGGGAGGAAGTTTTGTCGATAAACTGTTCGTGTTTCCACTCATCAGGGATTTTAAGGCCAAGGACCGGGTCTTCTGTTGGCAAGATTTCCAAACAGCCCCATACATTAATTATACATGCATTTTGTGACTCAAATTAAACTCTACTCGTTTCTGGAATAGGGTTAGCATTACAGCGATGGATGTGTAATGAATGTATGTGGCTGTGTGGAAATCTTTCCGAATTATCCTAAATTAAAATTAAAAATTAATAATTAGTAAACTTGCAAGCAGAAACCCTTGCCGTTTGATTTTCTGTTGCCACCAAAATCTTACAGTATAATATAAAATCACCCATTCCCGTCATCCAAAGAATGATTAATGCCCACAATGCATTATCCTGTATTGAGTTTTCTATTGTCGAATCGATGACATTGGTGATATGCCCTCCCCCGCAAATGGAACATCCATTTCATTGTATTCCAAGATGTCGCTCCTGTTGAGGTCACACACAGTTGTTGCTAAGGAAGTTTCCAACAAAACTCCCCATTGATTATTGTCAGCAACACTGCGCACAGAGAGGGCAAAATTATGCCCAGCAAAATTCGAGTGTTTTTATTTTGTGCTTCCATTAAAATTCAATCGTGCATTTCTTTTTAAATTTATTTGCGTTGTGTGCATAAATACGGAGTTTTCCCACATTTTTAGCTCAAAGGAAACTCTGGACGCAACATGTGTTCAATGATTATGGGCCTCTTCAGTAATCGATCGTTCAGATATAAAATGAAATTTACATTAAAAATATAACAACCCGAGGTACATGTTAATACCGCCGGCGGATGGGATCGCCGCAATTGTTTTAAAAAGTCTATGCTACTCTCCGCCGGCGTTTGTTTATTTGGTGAATTTAATTTGTTAGCTCAAGAAATTTTATACGTGATCCGTATGCGTGGGCGGCAATACGGGGAAACGATACAACAAGACAGGGAAACAGCACGCAAACATTTAACATTAAGTTATCCTCGTTTTTATCAAGAATTAGGGGCGCTTTTAGAAGATTGATCAGATGTCGGAACAAACTATTCCCGCAGGCAAGTATTAGTCTATATTTGCTTATCGTCTCTGTAAGAAGACAACTGGTGTGACAAGGCAGTGTTAAATAGAATGGTTGTTATAATACAGGAAATGCTTCTTGCGGCAGGTCTTTTAAAACTTTGTTTTATTATTACTATTATTTAAGACACATTTTTCACGGATTTCAATTTTATTATTGTTTCTCGGTAGGTTTTGGTCACTTTTCGAAAACTTTTGGTGTTGGGCTTTGAGGCTGTTTTTGCCAAAAGGACAGATACAAGATGGCCATCCTTTAAAAGTTGCAACATTATTTTCTCGTCGTGTGCCGTCATCATCTGCTGCTTGATGAACTTAAAGGAGACTTCATGGGGCACAGTTTCCACCATCCAAGTCCTAATTTCCACACACAGTCGAGCACAGGGCTCGTCGTCAGTACTTTACACCAGAGAAAGTTATTTCAACGCGTTCAGTCCTTGCTCTGGTGCACCAGTGACACCCATTTAATTCATAAAACTGTTTTTTCTGTTTTTCTGGCAGGCAGTCGGATTCTCAGTTAAGGGGAACAACACTTTTGACTAACGATCTTCACCGTGAAAATTTCACCTTCATTTGTTGAAGGGTTTTTTTAAAGCTAGGTTAATAAACACTTCTGCAATTATTCATTACATGGTTTATCTTTGTGCAAAGTTCTTTTGATAGTAGGCGGGGTATTTTTACTTTTAAATGATTGTTCCCGCATCATCGACAACGTCCTGGCAATACAAAACTACACAAAACAAAACAAACAGCTCCATTAAAGGATTTGGCCAGTAACTGCAATCTAATCCGAAGGCAAAAGG
>OX419340.1:28600888-28645888 GCA_948470475.1 Galaxea fascicularis | reverse complement strand
GCTGTGGGACTGCTGACGCGGATGTTAATTACTTTCTTTGATTGAAAGCATGTGGCTTAGTATTGAGAATTTGGAGGAGATAGCTGACAGAGCCAAGGAGAAGCCTGCTAGTTGGCTGGCAAATACCAAGGAACAGGCGTGACCAGCAGGTAAGGATTAAACGTATCCCCTGGCAAAAGCCAGGCATTTTTGCGGCCATTTGAACAGGCTTGTTGCTGCAGAGATCAGCCCTGTTTTCAAAAGGTCGGGTATATATTGCTGGGGAATGAGTCAGTCGCTGGCAGGATTCTAGCTCCAGTGGTCTTAGGTGACAAGCTGAAGTCATTAGGACAGTTGAAACCCAAAGCCAGTGGATTTGGTTGAGATATCTGCCTGGATTTTTGAAAACAGGGTCACTCATTTGTAATGTTTGCTCTAGAATTCCAGGTGGAACTGGCTGCCATAGGCAGCCAGTTCCACCCTAGCCTGGCCCGCTATTTTTGAGGGGGGGTTCCGTCAAGGCAGGTATCACCAATGCCTGCAGGGATAGGGCTAAGAGGCTGTGGGCATTTGGGGTCGCCTGCTCAAAAGGCAGGGGGGAGGCAGTCAATCAAAAATGGGCTGTGTGAGTTGTTTGTTCTTAATGCTAGTTAAATATGCAGTACTACAGTCACTTCTCAGCCATTTCTGGGCTTAGCTTGGCTTGATTTGCAGTCAGACAGACTGTGGGCCCCTTGTGGGGCTCTGACCTCTAAGCTCGTGGTCCACCGCGACCCCTGGCGGCAAACCGGGTCTCGGTTGGGGGGGGGAGGCTGTGGGACTGCTGACGCGGATGTTAATTACTTTCTTTGATTGAAAGCATGTGGCTTAGTATTGAGAATTTGGAGGAGATAGCTGACAGAGCCAAGGAGAAGCCTGCTAGTTGGCTGGCAAATACCAAGGAACAGGCGTGACCAGCAGGTAAGGATTAAACGTATCCCCTGGCAAAAGCCAGGCATTTTTGCGGCCATTTGAACAGGCTTGTTGCTGCAGAGATTAGCCCTGTTTTCAAAAGGTCGGGTATATATTGCTGGGGAATGAGTCAGTCGCTGGCAGGATTCTAGCTCCAGTGGTCTTAGGTGACAAGCTGAAGTCATTAGGACAGTTGAAACCCAAAGCCAGTGGATTTGGTTGAGATATCTGCCTGGATTTTTGAAAACAGGGTCACTCATTTGTAATGTTTGCTCTAGAATTCCAGGTGGAACTGGCTGCCATAGGCAGCCAGTTCCACCCTAGCCTGGCCCGCTATTTTTGAGGGGGGGTTCCGTCAAGGCAGGTATCACCAATGCCTGCAGGGATAGGGCTAAGAGGCTGTGGGCATTTGGGGTCGCCTGCTCAAAAGGCAGGGGGGAGGCAGTCAATCAAAAATGGGCTGTGTGAGTTGTTTGTTCTTAATGCTAGTTAAATATGCAGTACTACAGTCACTTCTCAGCCATTTCTGGGCTTAGCTTGGCTTGATTTGCAGTCAGACAGACTGTGGGCCCCTTGTGGGGCTCTGACCTCTAAGCTCGTGGTCCACCGCGACCCCTGGCGGCAAACCGGGTCTCGGTTGGGGGGGGGGGGGAGGCTGTGGGACTGCTGACGCGGATGTTAATTACTTTCTTTGATTGAAAGCATGTGGCTTAGTATTGAGAATTTGGAGGAGATAGCTGACAGAGCCAAGGAGAAGCCTGCTAGTTGGCTGGCAAATACCAAGGAACAGGCGTGACCAGCAGGTAAGGATTAAACGTATCCCCTGGCAAAAGCCAGGCATTTTTGCGGCCATTTGAACAGGCTTGTTGCTGCAGAGATCAGCCCTGTTTTCAAAAGGTCGGGTATATATTGCTGGGGAATGAGTCAGTCGCTGGCAGGATTCTAGCTCCAGTGGTCTTAGGTGACAAGCTGAAGTCATTAGGACAGTTGAAACCCAAAGCCAGTGGATTTGGTTGAGATATCTGCCTGGATTTTTGAAAACAGGGTCACTCATTTGTAATGTTTGCTCTAGAATTCCAGGTGGAACTGGCTGCCATAGGCAGCCAGTTCCACCCTAGCCTGGCCCGCTATTTTTGAGGGGGGGTTCCGTCAAGGCAGGTATCACCAATGCCTGCAGGGATAGGGCTAAGAGGCTGTGGGCATTTGGGATCGCCTGCTCAAAAGGCAGGGGGGAGGCAGTCAATCAAAAATGGGCTGTGTGAGTTGTTTGTTCTTAATGCTAGTTAAATATGCAGTACTACAGTCACTTCTCAGCCATTTCTGGGCTTAGCTTGGCTTGATTTGCAGTCAGACAGACTGTGGGCCCCTTGTGGGGCTCTGACCTCTAAGCTCGTGGTCCACCGCGACCCCTGGCGGCAAACCGGGTCTCGGTTGGGGGGGGGGGAGGCTGTGGGACTGCTGACGCGGATGTTAATTACTTTCTTTGATTGAAAGCATGTGGCTTAGTATTGAGAATTTGGAGGAGATAGCTGACAGAGCCAAGGAGAAGCCTGCTAGTTGGCTGGCAAATACCAAGGAACAGGCGTGACCAGCAGGTAAGGATTAAACGTATCCCCTGGCAAAAGCCAGGCATTTTTGCGGCCATTTGAACAGGCTTGTTGCTGCAGAGATCAGCCCTGTTTTCAAAAGGTCGGGTATATATTGCTGGGGAATGAGTCAGTCGCTGGCAGGATTCTAGCTCCAGTGGTCTTAGGTGACAAGCTGAAGTCATTAGGACAGTTGAAACCCAAAGCCAGTGGATTTGGTTGAGATATCTGCCTGGATTTTTGAAAACAGGGTCACTCATTTGTAATGTTTGCTCTAGAATTCCAGGTGGAACTGGCTGCCATAGGCAGCCAGTTCCACCCTAGCCTGGCCCGCTATTTTTGAGGGGGGGTTCCGTCAAGGCAGGTATCACCAATGCCTGCAGGGATAGGGCTAAGAGGCTGTGGGCATTTGGGGTCGCCTGCTCAAAAGGCAGGGGGGAGGCAGTCAATCAAAAATGGGCTGTGTGAGTTGTTTGTTCTTAATGCTAGTTAAATATGCAGTACTACAGTCACTTCTCAGCCATTTCTGGGCTTAGCTTGGCTTGATTTGCAGTCAGACAGACTGTGGGCCCCTTGTGGGGCTCTGACCTCTAAGCTCGTGGTCCACCGCGACCCCTGGCAGCAAACCGGGTCTCGGTTGGGGGGGGGGGGGGAGGCTGTGGGACTGCTGACGCGGATGTTAATTACTTTCTTTGATTGAAAGCATGTGGCTTAGTATTGAGAATTTGGAGGAGATAGCTGACAGAGCCAAGGAGAAGCCTGCTAGTTGGCTGGCAAATACCAAGGAACAGGCGTGACCAGCAGGTAAGGATTAAACGTATCCCCTGGCAAAAGCCAGGCATTTTTGCGGCCATTTGAACAGGCTTGTTGCTGCAGAGATCAGCCCTGTTTTCAAAAGGTCGGGTATATATTGCTGGGGAATGAGTCAGTCGCTGGCAGGATTCTAGCTCCAGTGGTCTTAGGTGACAAGCTGAAGTCATTAGGACAGTTGAAACCCAAAGCCAGTGGATTTGGTTGAGATATCTGCCTGGATTTTTGAAAACAGGGTCACTCATTTGTAATGTTTGCTCTAGAATTCCAGGTGGAACTGGCTGCCATAGGCAGCCAGTTCCACCCTAGCCTGGCCCGCTATTTTTGAGGGGGGGTTCCGTCAAGGCAGGTATCACCAATGCCTGCAGGGATAGGGCTAAGAGGCTGTGGGCATTTGGGGTCGCCTGCTCAAAAGGCAGGGGGGAGGCAGTCAATCAAAAATGGGCTGTGTGAGTTGTTTGTTCTTAATGCTAGTTAAATATGCAGTACTACAGTCACTTCTCAGCCATTTCTGGGCTTAGCTTGGCTTGATTTGCAGTCAGACAGACTGTGGGCCCCTTGTGGGGCTCTGACCTCTAAGCTCGTGGTCCACCGCGACCCCTGGCGGCAAACCGGGTCTCGGTTGGGGGGGGGGAGGCTGTGGGACTGCTGACGCGGATGTTAATTGCTTTCTTTGATTGAAAGCATGTGGCTTAGTATTGAGAATTTGGAGGAGATACCTGACAGAGCCAAGGAGAAGCCTGCTAGTTGGCTGGCAAATACCAAGGAACAGGCGTGACCAGCAGGTAAGGATTAAACGTATCCCCTGGCAAAAGCCAGGCATTTTTGCGGCCATTTGAACAGGCTTGTTGCTGCAGAGATCAGCCCTGTTTTCAAAAGGTCGGGTATATATTGCTGGGGAATGAGTCAGTCGCTGGCAGGATTCTAGCTCCAGTGGTCTTAGGTGACAAGCTGAAGTCATTAGGACAGTTGAAACCCAAAGCCAGTGGATTTGGTTGAGGTATCTGCCTGGATTTTTGAAAACAGGGTCACTCATTTGTAATGTTTGCTCTAGAATTCCAGGTGGAACTGGCTGCCATAGGCAGCCAGTTCCATCCTAGCCTGGCCCGCTATTTTTGAGGGGGGGTTCCGTCAAGGCAGGTATCACCAATGCCTGCAGGGATAGGGCTAAGAGGCTGTGGGCATTTGGGGTCGCCTGCTCAAAAGGCAGGGGGGAGGCAGTCAATCAAAAATGGGCTGTGTGAGTTGTTTGTTCTTAATGCTAGTTAAATATGCAGTACTACAGTCACTTCTCAGCCATTTCTGGGCTTAGCTTGGCTTGATTTGCAGTCAGACAGACTGTGGGCCCCTTGTGGGGCTCTGACCTCTAAGCTCGTGGTCCACCGCGACCCCTGGCGGCAAACCGGGTCTCGGTTGGGGGGGGGGGAG
Organism: Galaxea fascicularis; assembly: GCA_948470475.1. NCBI lineage: Eukaryota > Metazoa > Cnidaria > Anthozoa > Scleractinia > Euphylliidae > Galaxea > Galaxea fascicularis. The sequence continues at coordinate 28,641,134 of OX419340.1, read as the reverse complement.
GCTGTGGGACTGCTGACGCGGATGTTAATTACTTTCTTTGATTGAAAGCATGTGGCTTAGTATTGAGAATTTGGAGGAGATAGCTGACAGAGCCAAGGAGAAGCCTGCTAGTTGGCTGGCAAATACCAAGGAACAGGCGTGACCAGCAGGTAAGGATTAAACGTATCCCCTGGCAAAAGCCAGGCATTTTTGCGGCCATTTGAACAGGCTTGTTGCTGCAGAGATCAGCCCTGTTTTCAAAAGGTCGGGTATATATTGCTGGGGAATGAGTCAGTCGCTGGCAGGATTCTAGCTCCAGTGGTCTTAGGTGACAAGCTGAAGTCATTAGGACAGTTGAAACCCAAAGCCAGTGGATTTGGTTGAGATATCTGCCTGGATTTTTGAAAACAGGGTCACTCATTTGTAATGTTTGCTCTAGAATTCCAGGTGGAACTGGCTGCCATAGGCAGCCAGTTCCACCCTAGCCTGGCCCGCTATTTTTGAGGGGGGGTTCCGTCAAGGCAGGTATCACCAATGCCTGCAGGGATAGGGCTAAGAGGCTGTGGGCATTTGGGGTCGCCTGCTCAAAAGGCAGGGGGGAGGCAGTCAATCAAAAATGGGCTGTGTGAGTTGTTTGTTCTTAATGCTAGTTAAATATGCAGTACTACAGTCACTTCTCAGCCATTTCTGGGCTTAGCTTGGCTTGATTTGCAGTCAGACAGACTGTGGGCCCCTTGTGGGGCTCTGACCTCTAAGCTCGTGGTCCACCGCGACCCCTGGCGGCAAACCGGGTCTCGGTTGGGGGGGGGGGAGGCTGTGGGACTGCTGACGCGGATGTTAATTACTTTCTTTGATTGAAAGCATGTGGCTTAGTATTGAGAATTTGGAGGAGATAGCTGACAGAGCCAAGGAGAAGCCTGCTAGTTGGCTGGCAAATACCAAGGAACAGGCGTGACCAGCAGGTAAGGATTAAACGTATCCCCTGGCAAAAGCCAGGCATTTTTGCGGCCATTTGAACAGGCTTGTTGCTGCAGAGATCAGCCCTGTTTTCAAAAGGTCGGGTATATATTGCTGGGGAATGAGTCAGTCGCTGGCAGGATTCTAGCTCCAGTGGTCTTAGGTGACAAGCTGAAGTCATTAGGACAGTTGAAACCCAAAGCCAGTGGATTTGGTTGAGATATCTGCCTGGATTTTTGAAAACAGGGTCACTCATTTGTAATGTTTGCTCTAGAATTCCAGGTGGAACTGGCTGCCATAGGCAGCCAGTTCCACCCTAGCCTGGCCCGCTATTTTTGAGGGGGGGTTCCGTCAAGGCAGGTATCACCAATGCCTGCAGGGATAGGGCTAAGAGGCTGTGGGCATTTGGGGTCGCCTGCTCAAAAGGCAGGGGGGAGGCAGTCAATCAAAAATGGGCTGTGTGAGTTGTTTGTTCTTAATGCTAGTTAAATATGCAGTACTACAGTCACTTCTCAGCCATTTCTGGGCTTAGCTTGGCTTGATTTGCAGTCAGACAGACTGTGGGCCCCTTGTGGGGCTCTGACCTCTAAGCTCGTGGTCCACCGCGACCCCTGGCGGCAAACCGGGTCTCGGTTGGGGGGGGGAGGCTGTGGGACTGCTGACGCGGATGTTAATTACTTTCTTTGATTGAAAGCATGTGGCTTAGTATTGAGAATTTGGAGGAGATAGCTGACAGAGCCAAGGAGAAGCCTGCTAGTTGGCTGGCAAATACCAAGGAACAGGCGTGACCAGCAGGTAAGGATTAAACGTATCCCCTGGCAAAAGCCAGGCATTTTTGCGGCCATTTGAACAGGCTTGTTGCTGCAGAGATTAGCCCTGTTTTCAAAAGGTCGGGTATATATTGCTGGGGAATGAGTCAGTCGCTGGCAGGATTCTAGCTCCAGTGGTCTTAGGTGACAAGCTGAAGTCATTAGGACAGTTGAAACCCAAAGCCAGTGGATTTGGTTGAGATATCTGCCTGGATTTTTGAAAACAGGGTCACTCATTTGTAATGTTTGCTCTAGAATTCCAGGTGGAACTGGCTGCCATAGGCAGCCAGTTCCACCCTAGCCTGGCCCGCTATTTTTGAGGGGGGGTTCCGTCAAGGCAGGTATCACCAATGCCTGCAGGGATAGGGCTAAGAGGCTGTGGGCATTTGGGGTCGCCTGCTCAAAAGGCAGGGGGGAGGCAGTCAATCAAAAATGGGCTGTGTGAGTTGTTTGTTCTTAATGCTAGTTAAATATGCAGTACTACAGTCACTTCTCAGCCATTTCTGGGCTTAGCTTGGCTTGATTTGCAGTCAGACAGACTGTGGGCCCCTTGTGGGGCTCTGACCTCTAAGCTCGTGGTCCACCGCGACCCCTGGCGGCAAACCGGGTCTCGGTTGGGGGGGGGGGAGGCTGTGGGACTGCTGACGCGGATGTTAATTACTTTCTTTGATTGAAAGCATGTGGCTTAGTATTGAGAATTTGGAGGAGATAGCTGACAGAGCCAAGGAGAAGCCTGCTAGTTGGCTGGCAAATACCAAGGAACAGGCGTGACCAGCAGGTAAGGATTAAACGTATCCCCTGGCAAAAGCCAAGCATTTTTGCGGCCATTTGAACAGGCTTGTTGCTGCAGAGATCAGCCCTGTTTTCAAAAGGTCGGGTATATATTGCTGGGGAATGAGTCAGTCGCTGGCAGGATTCTAGCTCCAGTGGTCTTAGGTGACAAGCTGAAGTCATTAGGACAGTTGAAACCCAAAGCCAGTGGATTTGGTTGAGATATCTGCCTGGATTTTTGAAAACAGGGTCACTCATTTGTAATGTTTGCTCTAGAATTCCAGGTGGAACTGGCTGCCATAGGCAGCCAGTTCCACCCTAGCCTGGCCCGCTATTTTTGAGGGGGGGTTCCGTCAAGGCAGGTATCACCAATGCCTGCAGGGATAGGGCTAAGAGGCTGTGGGCATTTGGGGTCGCCTGCTCAAAAGGCAGGGGGGAGGCAGTCAATCAAAAATGGGCTGTGTGAGTTGTTTGTTCTTAATGCTAGTTAAATATGCAGTACTACAGTCACTTCTCAGCCATTTCTGGGCTTAGCTTGGCTTGATTTGCAGTCAGACAGACTGTGGGCCCCTTGTGGGGCTCTGACCTCTAAGCTCGTGGTCCACCGCGAGCCCTGGCGGCAAACCGGGTCTCGGTTGGGGGGGGGGAGGCTGTGGGACTGCTGACGCGGATGTTAATTACTTTCTTTGATTGAAAGCATGTGGCTTAGTATTGAGAATTTGGAGGAGATAGCTGACAGAGCCAAGGAGAAGCCTGCTAGTTGGCTGGCAAATACCAAGGAACAGGCGTGACCAGCAGGTAAGGATTAAACGTATCCCCTGGCAAAAGCCAGGCATTTTTGCGGCCATTTGAACAGGCTTGTTGCTGCAGAGATCAGCCCTGTTTTCAAGAGGTCGGGTATATATTGCTGGGGAATGAGTCAGTCGCTGGCAGGATTCTAGCTCCAGTGGTCTTAGGTGACAAGCTGAAGTCATTAGGACAGTTGAAACCCAAAGCCAGTGGATTTGGTTGAGATATCTGCCTGGATTTTTGAAAACAGGGTCACTCATTTGTAATGTTTGCTCTAGAATTCCAGGTGGAACTGGCTGCCATAGGCAGCCAGTTCCACCCTAGCCTGGCCCGCTATTTTTGAGGGGGGGTTCCGTCAAGGCAGGTATCACCAATGCCTGCAGGGATAGGGCTAAGAGGCTGTGGGCATTTGGGGTCGCCTGCTCAAAAGGCAGGGGGGAGGCAGTCAATCAAAAATGGGCTGTGTGAGTTGTTTGTTCTTAATGCTAGTTAAATATGCAGTACTACAGTCACTTCTCAGCCATTTCTGGGCTTAGCTTGGCTTGATTTGCAGTCAGACAGACTGTGGGCCCCTTGTGGGGCTCTGACCTCTAAGCTCGTGGTCCACCGCGACCCCTGGCGGCAAACCGGGTCTCGGTTGGGGGGGGGGGAGGCTGTGGGACTGCTGACGCGGATGTTAATTGCTTTCTTTGATTGAAAGCATGTGGCTTAGTATTGAGAATTTGGAGGAGATAGCTGACAGAGCCAAGGAGAAGCCTGCTAGTTGGCTGGCAAATACCAAGGAACAGGCGTGACCAGCAGGTAAGGATTAAACGTATCCCCTGGCAAAAGCCAGGCATTTTTGCGGCCATTTGAACAGGCTTGTTGCTGCAGAGATCAGCCCTGTTTTCAAAAGGTCGGGTATATATTGCTGGGGAATGAGTCAGTCGCTGGCAGGATTCTAGCTCCAGTGGTCTTAGGTGACAAGCTGAAGTCATTAGGACAGTTGAAACCCAAAGCCAGTGGATTTGGTTGAGATATCTGCCTGGATTTTTGAAAACAGGGTCACTCATTTGTAATGTTTGCTCTAGAATTCCAGGTGGAACTGGCTGCCATAGGCAGCCAGTTCCACCCTAGCCTGGCCCGCTATTTTTGAGGGGGGGTTCCGTCAAGGCAGGTATCAGCAATGCCTGCAGGGATAGGGCTAAGAGGCTGTGGGCATTTGGGGTCGCCTGCTCAAAAGGCAGGGGGGAGGCAGTCAATCAAAAATGGGCTGTGTGAGTTGTTTGTTCTTAATGCTAGTTAAATATGCAGTACTACAGTCACTTCTCAGCCATTTCTGGGCTTAGCTTGGCTTGATTTGCAGTCAGACAGACTGTGGGCCCCTTGTGGGGCTCTGACCTCTAAGCTCGTGGTCCACCGCGACCCCTGGCGGCAAACCGGGTCTCGGTTGGGGGAGGGGGGAGGCTGTGGGACTGCTGACGCGGATGTTAATTACTTTCTTTGATTGAAAGCATGTGGCTTAGTATTGAGAATTTGGAGGAGATAGCTGACAGAGCCAAGGAGAAGCCTGCTAGTTGGCTGGCAAATACCAAGGAACAGGCGTGACCAGCAGGTAAGGATTAAACGTATCCCCTGGCAAAAGCCAGGCATTTTTGCGGCCATTTGAACAGGCTTGTTGCTGCAGAGATCAGCCCTGTTTTCAAAAGGTCGGGTATATATTGCTGGGGAATGAGTCAGTCGCTGGCAGGATTCTAGCTCCAGTGGTCTTAGGTGACAAGCTGAAGTCATTAGGACAGTTGAAACCCAAAGCCAGTGGATTTGGTTGAGATATCTGCCTGGATTTTTGAAAACAGGGTCACTCATTTGTAATGTTTGCTCTAGAATTCCAGGTGGAACTGGCTGCCATAGGCAGCCAGTTCCACCCTAGCCTGGCCCGCTATTTTTGAGGGGGGGTTCCGTCAAGGCAGGTATCACCAATGCCTGCAGGGATAGGGCTAAGAGGCTGTGGGCATTTGGGGTCGCCTGCTCAAAAGGCAGGGGGGAGGCAGTCAATCAAAAATGGGCTGTGTGAGTTGTTTGTTCTTAATGCTAGTTAAATATGCAGTACTACAGTCACTTCTCAGCCATTTCTGGGCTTAGCTTGGCTTGATTTGCAGTCAGACAGACTGTGGGCCCCTTGTGGGGCTCTGACCTCTAAGCTCGTGGTCCACCGCGACCCCTGGCGGCAAACCGGGTCTCGGTTGGGGGGGGGGGGAGGCTGTGGGACTGCTGACGCGGATGTTAATTACTTTCTTTGATTGAAAGCATGTGGCTTAGTATTGAGAATTTGGAGGAGATAGCTGACAGAGCCAAGGAGAAGCCTGCTAGTTGGCTGGCAAATACCAAGGAACAGGCGTGACCAGCAGGTAAGGATTAAACGTATCCCCTGGCAAAAGCCAGGCATTTTTGCGGCCATTTGAACAGGCTTGTTGCTGCAGAGATCAGCCCTGTTTTCAAAAGGTCGGGTATATATTGCTGGGGAATGAGTCAGTCGCTGGCAGGATTCTAGCTCCAGTGGTCTTAGGTGACAAGCTGAAGTCATTAGGACAGTTGAAACCCAAAGCCAGTGGATTTGGTTGAGATATCTGCCTGGATTTTTGAAAACAGGGTCACTCATTTGTAATGTTTGCTCTAGAATTCCAGGTGGAACTGGCTGCCATAGGCAGCCAGTTCCACCCTAGCCTGGCCCGCTATTTTTGAGGGGGGGTTCCGTCAAGGCAGGTATCACCAATGCCTGCAGGGATAGGGCTAAGAGGCTGTGGGCATTTGGGGTCGCCTGCTCAAAAGGCAGGGGGGAGGCAGTCAATCAAAAATGGGCTGTGTGAGTTGTTTGTTCTTAATGCTAGTTAAATATGCAGTACTACAGTCACTTCTCAGCCATTTCTGGGCTTAGCTTGGCTTGATTTGCAGTCAGACAGACTGTGGGCCCCTTGTGGGGCTCTGACCTCTAAGCTCGTGGTCCACCGCGACCCCTGGCGGCAAACCGGGTCTCGGTTGGGGGGGGGGGGGAGGCTGTGGGACTGCTGACGCGGATGTTAATTACTTTCTTTGATTGAAAGCATGTGGCTTAGTATTGAGAATTTGGAGGAGATAGCTGACAGAGCCAAGGAGAAGCCTGCTAGTTGGCTGGCAAATACCAAGGAACAGGCGTGACCAGCAGGTAAGGATTAAACGTATCCCCTGGCAAAAGCCAGGCATTTTTGCGGCCATTTGAACAGGCTTGTTGCTGCAGAGATCAGCCCTGTTTTCAAAAGGTCGGGTATATATTGCTGGGGAATGAGTCAGTCGCTGGCAGGATTCTAGCTCCAGTGGTCTTAGGTGACAAGCTGAAGTCATTAGGACAGTTGAAACCCAAAGCCAGTGGATTTGGTTGAGATATCTGCCTGGATTTTTGAAAACAGGGTCACTCATTTGTAATGTTTGCTCTAGAATTCCAGGTGGAACTGGCTGCCATAGGCAGCCAGTTCCACCCTAGCCTGGCCCGCTATTTTTGAGGGGGGGTTCCGTCAAGGCAGGTATCACCAATGCCTGCAGGGATAGGGCTAAGAGGCTGTGGGCATTTGGGGTCGCCTGCTCAAAAGGCAGGGGGGAGGCAGTCAATCAAAAATGGGCTGTGTGAGTTGTTTGTTCTTAATGCTAGTTAAATATGCAGTACTACAGTCACTTCTCAGCCATTTCTGGGCTTAGCTTGGCTTGATTTGCAGTCAGACAGACTGTGGGCCCCTTGTGGGGCTCTGACCTCTAAGCTCGTGGTCCACCGCGACCCCTGGCGGCAAACCGGGTCTCGGTTGGGGGGGGGGGAGGCTGTGGGACTGCTGACGCGGATGTTAATTACTTTCTTTGATTGAAAGCATGTGGCTTAGTATTGAGAATTTGGAGGAGATAGCTGACAGAGCCAAGGAGAAGCCTGCTAGTTGGCTGGCAAATACCAAGGAACAGGCGTGACCAGCAGGTAAGGATTAAACGTATCCCCTGGCAAAAGCCAGGCATTTTTGCGGCCATTTGAACAGGCTTGTTGCTGCAGAGATCAGCCCTGTTTTCAAAAGGTCGGGTATATATTGCTGGGGAATGAGTCAGTCGCTGGCAGGATTCTAGCTCCAGTGGTCTTAGGTGACAAGCTGAAGTCATTAGGACAGTTGAAACCCAAAGCCAGTGGATTTGGTTGAGATATCTGCCTGGATTTTTGAAAACAGGGTCACTCATTTGTAATGTTTGCTCTAGAATTCCAGGTGGAACTGGCTGCCATAGGCAGCCAGTTCCACCCTAGCCTGGCCCGCTATTTTTGAGGGGGGGTTCCGTCAAGGCAGGTATCACCAATGCCTGCAGGGATAGGGCTAAGAGGCTGTGGGCATTTGGGGTCGCCTGCTCAAAAGGCAGGGGGGAGGCAGTCAATCAAAAATGGGCTGTGTGAGTTGTTTGTTCTTAATGCTAGTTAAATATGCAGTACTACAGTCACTTCTCAGCCATTTCTGGGCTTAGCTTGGCTTGATTTGCAGTCAGACAGACTGTGGGCCCCTTGTGGGGCTCTGACCTCTAAGCTCGTGGTCCACCGCGACCCCTGGCGGCAAACCGGGTCTCGGTTGGGGGGGGGGGAGGCTGTGGGACTGCTGACGCGGATGTTAATTACTTTCTTTGATTGAAAGCATGTGGCTTAGTATTGAGAATTTGGAGGAGATAGCTGACAGAGCCAAGGAGAAGCCTGCTAGTTGGCTGGCAAATACCAAGGAACAGGCGTGACCAGCAGGTAAGGATTAAACGTATCCCCTGGCAAAAGCCAGGCATTTTTGCGGCCATTTGAACAGGCTTGTTGCTGCAGAGATCAGCCCTGTTTTCAAAAGGTCGGGTATATATTGCTGGGGAATGAGTCAGTCGCTGGCAGGATTCTAGCTCCAGTGGTCTTAGGTGACAAGCTGAAGTCATTAGGACAGTTGAAACCCAAAGCCAGTGGATTTGGTTGAGATATCTGCCTGGATTTTTGAAAACAGGGTCACTCATTTGTAATGTTTGCTCTAGAATTCCAGGTGGAACTGGCTGCCATAGGCAGCCAGTTCCACCCTAGCCTGGCCCGCTATTTTTGAGGGGGGGTTCCGTCAAGGCAGGTATCACCAATGCCTGCAGGGATAGGGCTAAGAGGCTGTGGGCATTTGGGGTCGCCTGCTCAAAAGGCAGGGGGGAGGCAGTCAATCAAAAATGGGCTGTGTGAGTTGTTTGTTCTTAATGCTAGTTAAATATGCAGTACTACAGTCACTTCTCAGCCATTTCTGGGCTTAGCTTGGCTTGATTTGCAGTCAGACAGACTGTGGGCCCCTTGTGGGGCTCTGACCTCTAAGCTCGTGGTCCACCGCGACCCCTGGCGGCAAACCGGGTCTCGGTTGGGGGGGGGGGAGGCTGTGGGACTGCTGACGCGGATGTTAATTACTTTCTTTGATTGAAAGCATGTGGCTTAGTATTGAGAATTTGGAGGAGATAGCTGACAGAGCCAAGGAGAAGCCTGCTAGTTGGCTGGCAAATACCAAGGAACAGGCGTGACCAGCAGGTAAGGATTAAACGTATCCCCTGGCAAAAGCCAGGCATTTTTGCGGCCATTTGAACAGGCTTGTTGCTGCAGAGATCAGCCCTGTTTTCAAAAGGTCGGGTATATATTGCTGGGGAATGAGTCAGTCGCTGGCAGGATTCTAGCTCCAGTGGTCTTAGGTGACAAGCTGAAGTCATTAGGACAGTTGAAACCCAAAGCCAGTGGATTTGGTTGAGATATCTGCTTGGATTTTTGAAAACAGGGTCACTCATTTGTAATGTTTGCTCTAGAATTCCAGGTGGAACTGGCTGCCATAGGCAGCCAGTTCCACCCTAGCCTGGCCCGCTATTTTTGAGGGGGGGTTCCGTCAAGGCAGGTATCACCAATGCCTGCAGGGATAGGGCTAAGAGGCTGTGGGCATTTGGGGTCGCCTGCTCAAAAGGCAGGGGGGAGGCAGTCAATCAAAAATGGGCTGTGTGAGTTGTTTGTTCTTAATGCTAGTTAAATATGCAGTACTACAGTCACTTCTCAGCCATTTCTGGGCTTAGCTTGGCTTGATTTGCAGTCAGACAGACTGTGGGCCCCTTGTGGGGCTCTGACCTCTAAGCTCGTGGTCCACCGCGACCCGTGGCGGCAAACCGGGTCTCGGTTGGGGGGGGGGGGAGGCTGTGGGACTGCTGACGCGGATGTTAATTACTTTCTTTGATTGAAAGCATGTGGCTTAGTATTGAGAATTTGGAGGAGATAGCTGACAGAGCCAAGGAGAAGCCTGCTAGTTGGCTGGCAAATACCAAGGAACAGGCGTGACCAGCAGGTAAGGATTAAACGTATCCCCTGGCAAAAGCCAGGCATTTTTGCGGCCATTTGAACAGGCTTGTTGCTGCAGAGATCAGCCCTGTTTTCAAAAGGTCGGGTATATATTGCTGGGGAATGAGTCAGTCGCTGGCAGGATTCTAGCTCCAGTGGTCTTAGGTGACAAGCTGAAGTCATTAGGACAGTTGAAACCCAAAGCCAGTGGATTTGGTTGAGATATCTGCCTGGATTTTTGAAAACAGGGTCACTCATTTGTAATGTTTGCTCTAGAATTCCAGGTGGAACTGGCTGCCATAGGCAGCCAGTTCCACCCTAGCCTGGCCCGCTATTTTTGAGGGGGGGTTCCGTCAAGGCAGGTATCAGCAATGCCTGCAGGGATAGGGCTAAGAGGCTGTGGGCATTTGGGGTCGCCTGCTCAAAAGGCAGGGGGGAGGCAGTCAATCAAAAATGGGCTGTGTGAGTTGTTTGTTCTTAATGCTAGTTAAATATGCAGTACTACAGTCACTTCTCAGCCATTTCTGGGCTTAGCTTGGCTTGATTTGCAGTCAGACAGACTGTGGGCCCCTTGTGGGGCTCTGACCTCTAAGCTCGTGGTCCACCGCGACCCCTGGCGGCAAACCGGGTCTCGGTTGGGGGGGGGGGAGGCTGTGGGAGTGCTGACGCGGATGTTAATTACTTTCTTTGATTGAAAGCATGTGGCTTAGTATTGAGAATTTGGAGGAGATAGCTGACAGAGCCAAGGAGAAGCCTGCTAGTTGGCTGGCAAATACCAAGGAACAGGCGTGACCAGCAGGTAAGGATTAAACGTATCCCCTGGCAAAAGCCAGGCATTTTTGCGGCCATTTGAACAGGCTTGTTGCTGCAGAGATCAGCCCTGTTTTCAAAAGGTCGGGTATATATTGCTGGGGAATGAGTCAGTCGCTGGCAGGATTCTAGCTCCAGTGGTCTTAGGTGACAAGCTGAAGTCATTAGGACAGTTGAAACCCAAAGCCAGTGGATTTGGTTGAGATATCTGCCTGGATTTTTGAAAACAGGGTCACTCATTTGTAATGTTTGCTCTAGAATTCCAGGTGGAACTGGCTGCCATAGGCAGCCAGTTCCACCCTAGCCTGGCCCGCTATTTTTGAGGGGGGGTTCCGTCAAGGCAGGTATCACCAATGCCTGCAGGGATAGGGCTAAGAGGCTGTGGGCATTTGGGGTCGCCTGCTCAAAAGGCAGGGGGGAGGCAGTCAATCAAAAATGGGCTGTGTGAGTTGTTTGTTCTTAATGCTAGTTAAATATGCAGTACTACAGTCACTTCTCAGCCATTTCTGGGCTTAGCTTGGCTTGATTTGCAGTCAGACAGACTGTGGGCCCCTTGTGGGGCTCTGACCTCTAAGCTCGTGGTCCACCGCGACCCCTGGCGGCAAACCGGGTCTCGGTTGGGGGGGGGGGGGGAGGCTGTGGGACTGCTGACGCGGATGTTAATTACTTTCTTTGATTGAAAGCATGTGGCTTAGTATTGAGAATTTGGAGGAGATAGCTGACAGAGCCAAGGAGAAGCCTGCTAGTTGGCTGGCAAATACCAAGGAACAGGCGTGACCAGCAGGTAAGGATTAAACGTATCCCCTGGCAAAAGCCAGGCATTTTTGCGGCCATTTGAACAGGCTTGTTGCTGCAGAGATCAGCCCTGTTTTCAAAAGGTCGGGTATATATTGCTGGGGAATGAGTCAGTCGCTGGCAGGATTCTAGCTCCAGTGGTCTTAGGTGACAAGCTGAAGTCATTAGGACAGTTGAAACCCAAAGCCAGTGGATTTGGTTGAGATATCTGCCTGGATTTTTGAAAACAGGGTCACTCATTTGTAATGTTTGCTCTAGAATTCCAGGTGGAACTGGCTGCCATAGGCAGCCAGTTCCACCCTAGCCTGGCCCGCTATTTTTGAGGGGGGGTTCCGTCAAGGCAGGTATCACCAATGCCTGCAGGGATAGGGCTAAGAGGCTGTGGGCATTTGGGGTCGCCTGCTCAAAAGGCAGGGGGGAGGCAGTCAATCAAAAATGGGCTGTGTGAGTTGTTTGTTCTTAATGCTAGTTAAATATGCAGTACTACAGTCACTTCTCAGCCATTTCTGGGCTTAGCTTGGCTTGATTTGCAGTCAGACAGACTGTGGGCCCCTTGTGGGGCTCTGACCTCTAAGCTCGTGGTCCACCGCGACCCCTGGCGGCAAACCGGGTCTCGGTTGGGGGGGGGGGGAGGCTGTGGGACTGCTGACGCGGATGTTAATTACTTTCTTTGATTGAAAGCATGTGGCTTAGTATTGAGAATTTGGAGGAGATAGCTGACAGAGCCAAGGAGAAGCCTGCTAGTTGGCTGGCAAATACCAAGGAACAGGCGTGACCAGCAGGTAAGGATTAAACGTATCCCCTGGCAAAAGCCAGGCATTTTTGCGGCCATTTGAACAGGCTTGTTGCTGCAGAGATCAGCCCTGTTTTCAAAAGGTCGGGTATATATTGCTGGGGAATGAGTCAGTCGCTGGCAGGATTCTAGCTCCAGTGGTCTTAGGTGACAAGCTGAAGTCATTAGGACAGTTGAAACCCAAAGCCAGTGGATTTGGTTGAGATATCTGCCTGGATTTTTGAAAACAGGGTCACTCATTTGTAATGTTTGCTCTAGAATTCCAGGTGGAACTGGCTGCCATAGGCAGCCAGTTCCACCCTAGCCTGGCCCGCTATTTTTGAGGGGGGGTTCCGTCAAGGCAGGTATCACCAATGCCTGCAGGGATAGGGCTAAGAGGCTGTGGGCATTTGGGATCGCCTGCTCAAAAGGCAGGGGGGAGGCAGTCAATCAAAAATGGGCTGTGTGAGTTGTTTGTTCTTAATGCTAGTTAAATATGCAGTACTACAGTCACTTCTCAGCCATTTCTGGGCTTAGCTTGGCTTGATTTGCAGTCAGACAGACTGTGGGCCCCTTGTGGGGCTCTGACCTCTAAGCTCGTGGTCCACCGCGACCCCTGGCGGCAAACCGGGTCTCGGTTGGGGGGGGGAGGCTGTGGGACTGCTGACGCGGATGTTAATTACTTTCTTTGATTGAAAGCATGTGGCTTAGTATTGAGAATTTGGAGGAGATAGCTGACAGAGCCAAGGAGAAGCCTGCTAGTTGGCTGGCAAATACCAAGGAACAGGCGTGACCAGCAGGTAAGGATTAAACGTATCCCCTGGCAAAAGCCAGGCATTTTTGCGGCCATTTGAACAGGCTTGTTGCTGCAGAGATTAGCCCTGTTTTCAAAAGGTCGGGTATATATTGCTGGGGAATGAGTCAGTCGCTGGCAGGATTCTAGCTCCAGTGGTCTTAGGTGACAAGCTGAAGTCATTAGGACAGTTGAAACCCAAAGCCAGTGGATTTGGTTGAGATATCTGCCTGGATTTTTGAAAACAGGGTCACTCATTTGTAATGTTTGCTCTAGAATTCCAGGTGGAACTGGCTGCCATAGGCAGCCAGTTCCACCCTAGCCTGGCCCGCTATTTTTGAGGGGGGGTTCCGTCAAGGCAGGTATCACCAATGCCTGCAGGGATAGGGCTAAGAGGCTGTGGGCATTTGGGGTCGCCTGCTCAAAAGGCAGGGGGGAGGCAGTCAATCAAAAATGGGCTGTGTGAGTTGTTTGTTCTTAATGCTAGTTAAATATGCAGTACTACAGTCACTTCTCAGCCATTTCTGGGCTTAGCTTGGCTTGATTTGCAGTCAGACAGACTGTGGGCCCCTTGTGGGGCTCTGACCTCTAAGCTCGTGGTCCACCGCGACCCCTGGCGGCAAACCGGGTCTCGGTTGGGGGGGGGGGGGAGGCTGTGGGACTGCTGACGCGGATGTTAATTACTTTCTTTGATTGAAAGCATGTGGCTTAGTATTGAGAATTTGGAGGAGATAGCTGACAGAGCCAAGGAGAAGCCTGCTAGTTGGCTGGCAAATACCAAGGAACAGGCGTGACCAGCAGGTAAGGATTAAACGTATCCCCTGGCAAAAGCCAGGCATTTTTGCGGCCATTTGAACAGGCTTGTTGCTGCAGAGATCAGCCCTGTTTTCAAAAGGTCGGGTATATATTGCTGGGGAATGAGTCAGTCGCTGGCAGGATTCTAGCTCCAGTGGTCTTAGGTGACAAGCTGAAGTCATTAGGACAGTTGAAACCCAAAGCCAGTGGATTTGGTTGAGATATCTGCCTGGATTTTTGAAAACAGGGTCACTCATTTGTAATGTTTGCTCTAGAATTCCAGGTGGAACTGGCTGCCATAGGCAGCCAGTTCCACCCTAGCCTGGCCCGCTATTTTTGAGGGGGGGTTCCGTCAAGGCAGGTATCACCAATGCCTGCAGGGATAGGGCTAAGAGGCTGTGGGCATTTGGGATCGCCTGCTCAAAAGGCAGGGGGGAGGCAGTCAATCAAAAATGGGCTGTGTGAGTTGTTTGTTCTTAATGCTAGTTAAATATGCAGTACTACAGTCACTTCTCAGCCATTTCTGGGCTTAGCTTGGCTTGATTTGCAGTCAGACAGACTGTGGGCCCCTTGTGGGGCTCTGACCTCTAAGCTCGTGGTCCACCGCGACCCCTGGCGGCAAACCGGGTCTCGGTTGGGGGGGGGGGAGGCTGTGGGACTGCTGACGCGGATGTTAATTACTTTCTTTGATTGAAAGCATGTGGCTTAGTATTGAGAATTTGGAGGAGATAGCTGACAGAGCCAAGGAGAAGCCTGCTAGTTGGCTGGCAAATACCAAGGAACAGGCGTGACCAGCAGGTAAGGATTAAACGTATCCCCTGGCAAAAGCCAGGCATTTTTGCGGCCATTTGAACAGGCTTGTTGCTGCAGAGATCAGCCCTGTTTTCAAAAGGTCGGGTATATATTGCTGGGGAATGAGTCAGTCGCTGGCAGGATTCTAGCTCCAGTGGTCTTAGGTGACAAGCTGAAGTCATTAGGACAGTTGAAACCCAAAGCCAGTGGATTTGGTTGAGATATCTGCCTGGATTTTTGAAAACAGGGTCACTCATTTGTAATGTTTGCTCTAGAATTCCAGGTGGAACTGGCTGCCATAGGCAGCCAGTTCCACCCTAGCCTGGCCCGCTATTTTTGAGGGGGGGTTCCGTCAAGGCAGGTATCACCAATGCCTGCAGGGATAGGGCTAAGAGGCTGTGGGCATTTGGGGTCGCCTGCTCAAAAGGCAGGGGGGAGGCAGTCAATCAAAAATGGGCTGTGTGAGTTGTTTGTTCTTAATGCTAGTTAAATATGCAGTACTACAGTCACTTCTCAGCCATTTCTGGGCTTAGCTTGGCTTGATTTGCAGTCAGACAGACTGTGGGCCCCTTGTGGGGCTCTGACCTCTAAGCTCGTGGTCCACCGCGACCCCTGGCAGCAAACCGGGTCTCGGTTGGGGGGGGGGGGGGAGGCTGTGGGACTGCTGACGCGGATGTTAATTACTTTCTTTGATTGAAAGCATGTGGCTTAGTATTGAGAATTTGGAGGAGATAGCTGACAGAGCCAAGGAGAAGCCTGCTAGTTGGCTGGCAAATACCAAGGAACAGGCGTGACCAGCAGGTAAGGATTAAACGTATCCCCTGGCAAAAGCCAGGCATTTTTGCGGCCATTTGAACAGGCTTGTTGCTGCAGAGATCAGCCCTGTTTTCAAAAGGTCGGGTATATATTGCTGGGGAATGAGTCAGTCGCTGGCAGGATTCTAGCTCCAGTGGTCTTAGGTGACAAGCTGAAGTCATTAGGACAGTTGAAACCCAAAGCCAGTGGATTTGGTTGAGATATCTGCCTGGATTTTTGAAAACAGGGTCACTCATTTGTAATGTTTGCTCTAGAATTCCAGGTGGAACTGGCTGCCATAGGCAGCCAGTTCCACCCTAGCCTGGCCCGCTATTTTTGAGGGGGGGTTCCGTCAAGGCAGGTATCACCAATGCCTGCAGGGATAGGGCTAAGAGGCTGTGGGCATTTGGGGTCGCCTGCTCAAAAGGCAGGGGGGAGGCAGTCAATCAAAAATGGGCTGTGTGAGT
Source organism: Galaxea fascicularis (assembly GCA_948470475.1). Taxonomy (NCBI): domain Eukaryota; kingdom Metazoa; phylum Cnidaria; class Anthozoa; order Scleractinia; family Euphylliidae; genus Galaxea; species Galaxea fascicularis. The sequence goes on along the minus strand of OX419340.1, from coordinate 28,625,467 downwards.
TGTTTGTTCTTAATGCTAGTTAAATATGCAGTACTACAGTCACTTCTCAGCCATTTCTGGGCTTAGCTTGGCTTGATTTGCAGTCAGACAGACTGTGGGCCCCTTGTGGGGCTCTGACCTCTAAGCTCGTGGTCCACCGCGACCCCTGGCGGCAAACCGGGTCTCGGTTGGGGGGGGGGAGGCTGTGGGACTGCTGACGCGGATGTTAATTGCTTTCTTTGATTGAAAGCATGTGGCTTAGTATTGAGAATTTGGAGGAGATACCTGACAGAGCCAAGGAGAAGCCTGCTAGTTGGCTGGCAAATACCAAGGAACAGGCGTGACCAGCAGGTAAGGATTAAACGTATCCCCTGGCAAAAGCCAGGCATTTTTGCGGCCATTTGAACAGGCTTGTTGCTGCAGAGATCAGCCCTGTTTTCAAAAGGTCGGGTATATATTGCTGGGGAATGAGTCAGTCGCTGGCAGGATTCTAGCTCCAGTGGTCTTAGGTGACAAGCTGAAGTCATTAGGACAGTTGAAACCCAAAGCCAGTGGATTTGGTTGAGGTATCTGCCTGGATTTTTGAAAACAGGGTCACTCATTTGTAATGTTTGCTCTAGAATTCCAGGTGGAACTGGCTGCCATAGGCAGCCAGTTCCATCCTAGCCTGGCCCGCTATTTTTGAGGGGGGGTTCCGTCAAGGCAGGTATCACCAATGCCTGCAGGGATAGGGCTAAGAGGCTGTGGGCATTTGGGGTCGCCTGCTCAAAAGGCAGGGGGGAGGCAGTCAATCAAAAATGGGCTGTGTGAGTTGTTTGTTCTTAATGCTAGTTAAATATGCAGTACTACAGTCACTTCTCAGCCATTTCTGGGCTTAGCTTGGCTTGATTTGCAGTCAGACAGACTGTGGGCCCCTTGTGGGGCTCTGACCTCTAAGCTCGTGGTCCACCGCGACCCCTGGCGGCAAACCGGGTCTCGGTTGGGGGGGGGGGAGGCTGTGGGACTGCTGACGCGGATGTTAATTACTTTCTTTGATTGAAAGCATGTGGCTTAGTATTGAGAATTTGGAGGAGATAGCTGACAGAGCCAAGGAGAAGCCTGCTAGTTGGCTGGCAAATACCAAGGAACAGGCGTGACCAGCAGGTAAGGATTAAACGTATCCCCTGGCAAAAGCCAGGCATTTTTGCGGCCATTTGAACAGGCTTGTTGCTGCAGAGATCAGCCCTGTTTTCAAAAGGTCGGGTATATATTGCTGGGGAATGAGTCAGTCGCTGGCAGGATTCTAGCTCCAGTGGTCTTAGGTGACAAGCTGAAGTCATTAGGACAGTTGAAACCCAAAGCCAGTGGATTTGGTTGAGATATCTGCCTGGATTTTTGAAAACAGGGTCACTCATTTGTAATGTTTGCTCTAGAATTCCAGGTGGAACTGGCTGCCATAGGCAGCCAGTTCCACCCTAGCCTGGCCCGCTATTTTTGAGGGGGGGTTCCGTCAAGGCAGGTATCACCAATGCCTGCAGGGATAGGGCTAAGAGGCTGTGGGCATTTGGGGTCGCCTGCTCAAAAGGCAGGGGGGAGGCAGTCAATCAAAAATGGGCTGTGTGAGTTGTTTGTTCTTAATGCTAGTTAAATATGCAGTACTACAGTCACTTCTCAGCCATTTCTGGGCTTAGCTTGGCTTGATTTGCAGTCAGACAGACTGTGGGCCCCTTGTGGGGCTCTGACCTCTAAGCTCGTGGTCCACCGCGACCCCTGGCGGCAAACCGGGTCTCGGTTGGGGGGGGGGGAGGCTGTGGGACTGCTGACGCGGATGTTAATTACTTTCTTTGATTGAAAGCATGTGGCTTAGTATTGAGAATTTGGAGGAGATAGCTGACAGAGCCAAGGAGAAGCCTGCTAGTTGGCTGGCAAATACCAAGGAACAGGCGTGACCAGCAGGTAAGGATTAAACGTATCCCCTGGCAAAAGCCAGGCATTTTTGCGGCCATTTGAACAGGCTTGTTGCTGCAGAGATCAGCCCTGTTTTCAAAAGGTCGGGTATATATTGCTGGGGAATGAGTCAGTCGCTGGCAGGATTCTAGCTCCAGTGGTCTTAGGTGACAAGCTGAAGTCATTAGGACAGTTGAAACCCAAAGCCAGTGGATTTGGTTGAGATATCTGCCTGGATTTTTGAAAACAGGGTCACTCATTTGTAATGTTTGCTCTAGAATTCCAGGTGGAACTGGCTGCCATAGGCAGCCAGTTCCACCCTAGCCTGGCCCGCTATTTTTGAGGGGGGGTTCCGTCAAGGCAGGTATCACCAATGCCTGCAGGGATAGGGCTAAGAGGCTGTGGGCATTTGGGGTCGCCTGCTCAAAAGGCAGGGGGGAGGCAGTCAATCAAAAATGGGCTGTGTGAGTTGTTTGTTCTTAATGCTAGTTAAATATGCAGTACTACAGTCACTTCTCAGCCATTTCTGGGCTTAGCTTGGCTTGATTTGCAGTCAGACAGACTGTGGGCCCCTTGTGGGGCTCTGACCTCTAAGCTCGTGGTCCACCGCGACCCCTGGCGGCAAACCGGGTCTCGGTTGGGGGGGGGAGGCTGTGGGACTGCTGACGCGGATGTTAATTACTTTCTTTGATTGAAAGCATGTGGCTTAGTATTGAGAATTTGGAGGAGATAGCTGACAGAGCCAAGGAGAAGCCTGCTAGTTGGCTGGCAAATACCAAGGAACAGGCGTGACCAGCAGGTAAGGATTAAACGTATCCCCTGGCAAAAGCCAGGCATTTTTGCGGCCATTTGAACAGGCTTGTTGCTGCAGAGATTAGCCCTGTTTTCAAAAGGTCGGGTATATATTGCTGGGGAATGAGTCAGTCGCTGGCAGGATTCTAGCTCCAGTGGTCTTAGGTGACAAGCTGAAGTCATTAGGACAGTTGAAACCCAAAGCCAGTGGATTTGGTTGAGATATCTGCCTGGATTTTTGAAAACAGGGTCACTCATTTGTAATGTTTGCTCTAGAATTCCAGGTGGAACTGGCTGCCATAGGCAGCCAGTTCCACCCTAGCCTGGCCCGCTATTTTTGAGGGGGGGTTCCGTCAAGGCAGGTATCACCAATGCCTGCAGGGATAGGGCTAAGAGGCTGTGGGCATTTGGGGTCGCCTGCTCAAAAGGCAGGGGGGAGGCAGTCAATCAAAAATGGGCTGTGTGAGTTGTTTGTTCTTAATGCTAGTTAAATATGCAGTACTACAGTCACTTCTCAGCCATTTCTGGGCTTAGCTTGGCTTGATTTGCAGTCAGACAGACTGTGGGCCCCTTGTGGGGCTCTGACCTCTAAGCTCGTGGTCCACCGCGACCCCTGGCGGCAAACCGGGTCTCGGTTGGGGGGGGGGGAGGCTGTGGGACTGCTGACGCGGATGTTAATTACTTTCTTTGATTGAAAGCATGTGGCTTAGTATTGAGAATTTGGAGGAGATAGCTGACAGAGCCAAGGAGAAGCCTGCTAGTTGGCTGGCAAATACCAAGGAACAGGCGTGACCAGCAGGTAAGGATTAAACGTATCCCCTGGCAAAAGCCAAGCATTTTTGCGGCCATTTGAACAGGCTTGTTGCTGCAGAGATCAGCCCTGTTTTCAAAAGGTCGGGTATATATTGCTGGGGAATGAGTCAGTCGCTGGCAGGATTCTAGCTCCAGTGGTCTTAGGTGACAAGCTGAAGTCATTAGGACAGTTGAAACCCAAAGCCAGTGGATTTGGTTGAGATATCTGCCTGGATTTTTGAAAACAGGGTCACTCATTTGTAATGTTTGCTCTAGAATTCCAGGTGGAACTGGCTGCCATAGGCAGCCAGTTCCACCCTAGCCTGGCCCGCTATTTTTGAGGGGGGGTTCCGTCAAGGCAGGTATCACCAATGCCTGCAGGGATAGGGCTAAGAGGCTGTGGGCATTTGGGGTCGCCTGCTCAAAAGGCAGGGGGGAGGCAGTCAATCAAAAATGGGCTGTGTGAGTTGTTTGTTCTTAATGCTAGTTAAATATGCAGTACTACAGTCACTTCTCAGCCATTTCTGGGCTTAGCTTGGCTTGATTTGCAGTCAGACAGACTGTGGGCCCCTTGTGGGGCTCTGACCTCTAAGCTCGTGGTCCACCGCGAGCCCTGGCGGCAAACCGGGTCTCGGTTGGGGGGGGGGAGGCTGTGGGACTGCTGACGCGGATGTTAATTACTTTCTTTGATTGAAAGCATGTGGCTTAGTATTGAGAATTTGGAGGAGATAGCTGACAGAGCCAAGGAGAAGCCTGCTAGTTGGCTGGCAAATACCAAGGAACAGGCGTGACCAGCAGGTAAGGATTAAACGTATCCCCTGGCAAAAGCCAGGCATTTTTGCGGCCATTTGAACAGGCTTGTTGCTGCAGAGATCAGCCCTGTTTTCAAGAGGTCGGGTATATATTGCTGGGGAATGAGTCAGTCGCTGGCAGGATTCTAGCTCCAGTGGTCTTAGGTGACAAGCTGAAGTCATTAGGACAGTTGAAACCCAAAGCCAGTGGATTTGGTTGAGATATCTGCCTGGATTTTTGAAAACAGGGTCACTCATTTGTAATGTTTGCTCTAGAATTCCAGGTGGAACTGGCTGCCATAGGCAGCCAGTTCCACCCTAGCCTGGCCCGCTATTTTTGAGGGGGGGTTCCGTCAAGGCAGGTATCACCAATGCCTGCAGGGATAGGGCTAAGAGGCTGTGGGCATTTGGGGTCGCCTGCTCAAAAGGCAGGGGGGAGGCAGTCAATCAAAAATGGGCTGTGTGAGTTGTTTGTTCTTAATGCTAGTTAAATATGCAGTACTACAGTCACTTCTCAGCCATTTCTGGGCTTAGCTTGGCTTGATTTGCAGTCAGACAGACTGTGGGCCCCTTGTGGGGCTCTGACCTCTAAGCTCGTGGTCCACCGCGACCCCTGGCGGCAAACCGGGTCTCGGTTGGGGGGGGGGGAGGCTGTGGGACTGCTGACGCGGATGTTAATTGCTTTCTTTGATTGAAAGCATGTGGCTTAGTATTGAGAATTTGGAGGAGATAGCTGACAGAGCCAAGGAGAAGCCTGCTAGTTGGCTGGCAAATACCAAGGAACAGGCGTGACCAGCAGGTAAGGATTAAACGTATCCCCTGGCAAAAGCCAGGCATTTTTGCGGCCATTTGAACAGGCTTGTTGCTGCAGAGATCAGCCCTGTTTTCAAAAGGTCGGGTATATATTGCTGGGGAATGAGTCAGTCGCTGGCAGGATTCTAGCTCCAGTGGTCTTAGGTGACAAGCTGAAGTCATTAGGACAGTTGAAACCCAAAGCCAGTGGATTTGGTTGAGATATCTGCCTGGATTTTTGAAAACAGGGTCACTCATTTGTAATGTTTGCTCTAGAATTCCAGGTGGAACTGGCTGCCATAGGCAGCCAGTTCCACCCTAGCCTGGCCCGCTATTTTTGAGGGGGGGTTCCGTCAAGGCAGGTATCAGCAATGCCTGCAGGGATAGGGCTAAGAGGCTGTGGGCATTTGGGGTCGCCTGCTCAAAAGGCAGGGGGGAGGCAGTCAATCAAAAATGGGCTGTGTGAGTTGTTTGTTCTTAATGCTAGTTAAATATGCAGTACTACAGTCACTTCTCAGCCATTTCTGGGCTTAGCTTGGCTTGATTTGCAGTCAGACAGACTGTGGGCCCCTTGTGGGGCTCTGACCTCTAAGCTCGTGGTCCACCGCGACCCCTGGCGGCAAACCGGGTCTCGGTTGGGGGAGGGGGGAGGCTGTGGGACTGCTGACGCGGATGTTAATTACTTTCTTTGATTGAAAGCATGTGGCTTAGTATTGAGAATTTGGAGGAGATAGCTGACAGAGCCAAGGAGAAGCCTGCTAGTTGGCTGGCAAATACCAAGGAACAGGCGTGACCAGCAGGTAAGGATTAAACGTATCCCCTGGCAAAAGCCAGGCATTTTTGCGGCCATTTGAACAGGCTTGTTGCTGCAGAGATCAGCCCTGTTTTCAAAAGGTCGGGTATATATTGCTGGGGAATGAGTCAGTCGCTGGCAGGATTCTAGCTCCAGTGGTCTTAGGTGACAAGCTGAAGTCATTAGGACAGTTGAAACCCAAAGCCAGTGGATTTGGTTGAGATATCTGCCTGGATTTTTGAAAACAGGGTCACTCATTTGTAATGTTTGCTCTAGAATTCCAGGTGGAACTGGCTGCCATAGGCAGCCAGTTCCACCCTAGCCTGGCCCGCTATTTTTGAGGGGGGGTTCCGTCAAGGCAGGTATCACCAATGCCTGCAGGGATAGGGCTAAGAGGCTGTGGGCATTTGGGGTCGCCTGCTCAAAAGGCAGGGGGGAGGCAGTCAATCAAAAATGGGCTGTGTGAGTTGTTTGTTCTTAATGCTAGTTAAATATGCAGTACTACAGTCACTTCTCAGCCATTTCTGGGCTTAGCTTGGCTTGATTTGCAGTCAGACAGACTGTGGGCCCCTTGTGGGGCTCTGACCTCTAAGCTCGTGGTCCACCGCGACCCCTGGCGGCAAACCGGGTCTCGGTTGGGGGGGGGGGGAGGCTGTGGGACTGCTGACGCGGATGTTAATTACTTTCTTTGATTGAAAGCATGTGGCTTAGTATTGAGAATTTGGAGGAGATAGCTGACAGAGCCAAGGAGAAGCCTGCTAGTTGGCTGGCAAATACCAAGGAACAGGCGTGACCAGCAGGTAAGGATTAAACGTATCCCCTGGCAAAAGCCAGGCATTTTTGCGGCCATTTGAACAGGCTTGTTGCTGCAGAGATCAGCCCTGTTTTCAAAAGGTCGGGTATATATTGCTGGGGAATGAGTCAGTCGCTGGCAGGATTCTAGCTCCAGTGGTCTTAGGTGACAAGCTGAAGTCATTAGGACAGTTGAAACCCAAAGCCAGTGGATTTGGTTGAGATATCTGCCTGGATTTTTGAAAACAGGGTCACTCATTTGTAATGTTTGCTCTAGAATTCCAGGTGGAACTGGCTGCCATAGGCAGCCAGTTCCACCCTAGCCTGGCCCGCTATTTTTGAGGGGGGGGTTCCGTCAAGGCAGGTATCACCAATGCCTGCAGGGATAGGGCTAAGAGGCTGTGGGCATTTGGGGTCGCCTGCTCAAAAGGCAGGGGGGAGGCAGTCAATCAAAAATGGGCTGTGTGAGTTGTTTGTTCTTAATGCTAGTTAAATATGCAGTACTACAGTCACTTCTCAGCCATTTCTGGGCTTAGCTTGGCTTGATTTGCAGTCAGACAGACTGTGGGCCCCTTGTGGGGCTCTGACCTCTAAGCTCGTGGTCCACCGCGACCCCTGGCGGCAAACCGGGTCTCGGTTGGGGGGGGGGGGAGGCTGTGGGACTGCTGACGCGGATGTTAATTACTTTCTTTGATTGAAAGCATGTGGCTTAGTATTGAGAATTTGGAGGAGATAGCTGACAGAGCCAAGGAGAAGCCTGCTAGTTGGCTGGCAAATACCAAGGAACAGGCGTGACCAGCAGGTAAGGATTAAACGTATCCCCTGGCAAAAGCCAGGCATTTTTGCGGCCATTTGAACAGGCTTGTTGCTGCAGAGATCAGCCCTGTTTTCAAAAGGTCGGGTATATATTGCTGGGGAATGAGTCAGTCGCTGGCAGGATTCTAGCTCCAGTGGTCTTAGGTGACAAGCTGAAGTCATTAGGACAGTTGAAACCCAAAGCCAGTGGATTTGGTTGAGATATCTGCCTGGATTTTTGAAAACAGGGTCACTCATTTGTAATGTTTGCTCTAGAATTCCAGGTGGAACTGGCTGCCATAGGCAGCCAGTTCCACCCTAGCCTGGCCCGCTATTTTTGAGGGGGGGTTCCGTCAAGGCAGGTATCACCAATGCCTGCAGGGATAGGGCTAAGAGGCTGTGGGCATTTGGGGTCGCCTGCTCAAAAGGCAGGGGGGAGGCAGTCAATCAAAAATGGGCTGTGTGAGTTGTTTGTTCTTAATGCTAGTTAAATATGCAGTACTACAGTCACTTCTTAGCCATTTCTGGGCTTAGCTTGGCTTGATTTGCAGTCAGACAGACTGTGGGCCCCTTGTGGGGCTCTGACCTCTAAGCTCGTGGTCCACCGCGACCCCTGGCGGCAAACCGGGTCTCGGTTGGGGGGGGGGGGAGGCTGTGGGACTGCTGACGCGGATGTTAATTACTTTCTTTGATTGAAAGCATGTGGCTTAGTATTGAGAATTTGGAGGAGATAGCTGACAGAGCCAAGGAGAAGCCTGCTAGTTGGCTGGCAAATACCAAGGAACAGGCGTGACCAGCAGGTAAGGATTAAACGTATCCCCTGGCAAAAGCCAGGCATTTTTGCGGCCATTTGAACAGGCTTGTTGCTGCAGAGATCAGCCCTGTTTTCAAAAGGTCGGGTATATATTGCTGGGGAATGAGTCAGTCGCTGGCAGGATTCTAGCTCCAGTGGTCTTAGGTGACAAGCTGAAGTCATTAGGACAGTTGAAACCCAAAGCCAGTGGATTTGGTTGAGATATCTGCCTGGATTTTTGAAAACAGGGTCACTCATTTGTAATGTTTGCTCTAGAATTCCAGGTGGAACTGGCTGCCATAGGCAGCCAGTTCCACCCTAGCCTGGCCCGCTATTTTTGAGGGGGGGTTCCGTCAAGGCAGGTATCACCAATGCCTGCAGGGATAGGGCTAAGAGGCTGTGGGCATTTGGGGTCGCCTGCTCAAAAGGCAGGGGGGAGGCAGTCAATCAAAAATGGGCTGTGTGAGTTGTTTGTTCTTAATGCTAGTTAAATATGCAGTACTACAGTCACTTCTCAGCCATTTCTGGGCTTAGCTTGGCTTGATTTGCAGTCAGACAGACTGTGGGCCCCTTGTGGGGCTCTGACCTCTAAGCTCGTGGTCCACCGCGACCCCTGGCGGCAAACCGGGTCTCGGTTGGGGGGGGGGGAGGCTGTGGGACTGCTGACGCGGATGTTAATTACTTTCTTTGATTGAAAGCATGTGGCTTAGTATTGAGAATTTGGAGGAGATAGCTGACAGAGCCAAGGAGAAGCCTGCTAGTTGGCTGGCAAATACCAAGGAACAGGCGTGACCAGCAGGTAAGGATTAAACGTATCCCCTGGCAAAAGCCAGGCATTTTTGCGGCCATTTGAACAGGCTTGTTGCTGCAGAGATCAGCCCTGTTTTCAAAAGGTCGGGTATATATTGCTGGGGAATGAGTCAGTCGCTGGCAGGATTCTAGCTCCAGTGGTCTTAGGTGACAAGCTGAAGTCATTAGGACAGTTGAAACCCAAAGCCAGTGGATTTGGTTGAGATATCTGCCTGGATTTTTGAAAACAGGGTCACTCATTTGTAATGTTTGCTCTAGAATTCCAGGTGGAACTGGCTGCCATAGGCAGCCAGTTCCACCCTAGCCTGGCCCGCTATTTTTGAGGGGGGGTTCCGTCAAGGCAGGTATCACCAATGCCTGCAGGGATAGGGCTAAGAGGCTGTGGGCATTTGGGGTCGCCTGCTCAAAAGGCAGGGGGGAGGCAGTCAATCAAAAATGGGCTGTGTGAGTTGTTTGTTCTTAATGCTAGTTAAATATGCAGTACTACAGTCACTTCTCAGCCATTTCTGGGCTTAGCTTGGCTTGATTTGCAGTCAGACAGACTGTGGGCCCCTTGTGGGGCTCTGACCTCTAAGCTCGTGGTCCACCGCGACCCCTGGCGGCAAACCGGGTCTCGGTTGGGGGGGGGGGAGGCTGTGGGACTGCTGACGCGGATGTTAATTACTTTCTTTGATTGAAAGCATGTGGCTTAGTATTGAGAATTTGGAGGAGATAGCTGACAGAGCCAAGGAGAAGCCTGCTAGTTGGCTGGCAAATACCAAGGAACAGGCGTGACCAGCAGGTAAGGATTAAACGTATCCCCTGGCAAAAGCCAGGCATTTTTGCGGCCATTTGAACAGGCTTGTTGCTGCAGAGATCAGCCCTGTTTTCAAAAGGTCGGGTATATATTGCTGGGGAATGAGTCAGTCGCTGGCAGGATTCTAGCTCCAGTGGTCTTAGGTGACAAGCTGAAGTCATTAGGACAGTTGAAACCCAAAGCCAGTGGATTTGGTTGAGATATCTGCCTGGATTTTTGAAAACAGGGTCACTCATTTGTAATGTTTGCTCTAGAATTCCAGGTGGAACTGGCTGCCATAGGCAGCCAGTTCCACCCTAGCCTGGCCCGCTATTTTTGAGGGGGGGTTCCGTCAAGGCAGGTATCACCAATGCCTGCAGGGATAGGGCTAAGAGGCTGTGGGCATTTGGGGTCGCCTGCTCAAAAGGCAGGGGGGAGGCAGTCAATCAAAAATGGGCTGTGTGAGTTGTTTGTTCTTAATGCTAGTTAAATATGCAGTACTACAGTCACTTCTCAGCCATTTCTGGGCTTAGCTTGGCTTGATTTGCAGTCAGACAGACTGTGGGCCCCTTGTGGGGCTCTGACCTCTAAGCTCGTGGTCCACCGCGACCCCTGGCGGCAAACCGGGTCTCGGTTGGGGGGGGGGGAGGCTGTGGGACTGCTGACGCGGATGTTAATTACTTTCTTTGATTGAAAGCATGTGGCTTAGTATTGAGAATTTGGAGGAGATAGCTGACAGAGCCAAGGAGAAGCCTGCTAGTTGGCTGGCAAATACCAAGGAACAGGCGTGACCAGCAGGTAAGGATTAAACGTATCCCCTGGCAAAAGCCAGGCATTTTTGCGGCCATTTGAACAGGCTTGTTGCTGCAGAGATCAGCCCTGTTTTCAAAAGGTCGGGTATATATTGCTGGGGAATGAGTCAGTCGCTGGCAGGATTCTAGCTCCAGTGGTCTTAGGTGACAAGCTGAAGTCATTAGGACAGTTGAAACCCAAAGCCAGTGGATTTGGTTGAGATATCTGCTTGGATTTTTGAAAACAGGGTCACTCATTTGTAATGTTTGCTCTAGAATTCCAGGTGGAACTGGCTGCCATAGGCAGCCAGTTCCACCCTAGCCTGGCCCGCTATTTTTGAGGGGGGGTTCCGTCAAGGCAGGTATCACCAATGCCTGCAGGGATAGGGCTAAGAGGCTGTGGGCATTTGGGGTCGCCTGCTCAAAAGGCAGGGGGGAGGCAGTCAATCAAAAATGGGCTGTGTGAGTTGTTTGTTCTTAATGCTAGTTAAATATGCAGTACTACAGTCACTTCTCAGCCATTTCTGGGCTTAGCTTGGCTTGATTTGCAGTCAGACAGACTGTGGGCCCCTTGTGGGGCTCTGACCTCTAAGCTCGTGGTCCACCGCGACCCGTGGCGGCAAACCGGGTCTCGGTTGGGGGGGGGGGGAGGCTGTGGGACTGCTGACGCGGATGTTAATTACTTTCTTTGATTGAAAGCATGTGGCTTAGTATTGAGAATTTGGAGGAGATAGCTGACAGAGCCAAGGAGAAGCCTGCTAGTTGGCTGGCAAATACCAAGGAACAGGCGTGACCAGCAGGTAAGGATTAAACGTATCCCCTGGCAAAAGCCAGGCATTTTTGCGGCCATTTGAACAGGCTTGTTGCTGCAGAGATCAGCCCTGTTTTCAAAAGGTCGGGTATATATTGCTGGGGAATGAGTCAGTCGCTGGCAGGATTCTAGCTCCAGTGGTCTTAGGTGACAAGCTGAAGTCATTAGGACAGTTGAAACCCAAAGCCAGTGGATTTGGTTGAGATATCTGCCTGGATTTTTGAAAACAGGGTCACTCATTTGTAATGTTTGCTCTAGAATTCCAGGTGGAACTGGCTGCCATAGGCAGCCAGTTCCACCCTAGCCTGGCCCGCTATTTTTGAGGGGGGGTTCCGTCAAGGCAGGTATCAGCAATGCCTGCAGGGATAGGGCTAAGAGGCTGTGGGCATTTGGGGTCGCCTGCTCAAAAGGCAGGGGGGAGGCAGTCAATCAAAAATGGGCTGTGTGAGTTGTTTGTTCTTAATGCTAGTTAAATATGCAGTACTACAGTCACTTCTCAGCCATTTCTGGGCTTAGCTTGGCTTGATTTGCAGTCAGACAGACTGTGGGCCCCTTGTGGGGCTCTGACCTCTAAGCTCGTGGTCCACCGCGACCCCTGGCGGCAAACCGGGTCTCGGTTGGGGGGGGGGGGAGGCTGTGGGAGTGCTGACGCGGATGTTAATTACTTTCTTTGATTGAAAGCATGTGGCTTAGTATTGAGAATTTGGAGGAGATAGCTGACAGAGCCAAGGAGAAGCCTGCTAGTTGGCTGGCAAATACCAAGGAACAGGCGTGACCAGCAGGTAAGGATTAAACGTATCCCCTGGCAAAAGCCAGGCATTTTTGCGGCCATTTGAACAGGCTTGTTGCTGCAGAGATCAGCCCTGTTTTCAAAAGGTCGGGTATATATTGCTGGGGAATGAGTCAGTCGCTGGCAGGATTCTAGCTCCAGTGGTCTTAGGTGACAAGCTGAAGTCATTAGGACAGTTGAAACCCAAAGCCAGTGGATTTGGTTGAGATATCTGCCTGGATTTTTGAAAACAGGGTCACTCATTTGTAATGTTTGCTCTAGAATTCCAGGTGGAACTGGCTGCCATAGGCAGCCAGTTCCACCCTAGCCTGGCCCGCTATTTTTGAGGGGGGGTTCCGTCAAGGCAGGTATCAGCAATGCCTGCAGGGATAGGGCTAAGAGGCTGTGGGCATTTGGGGTCGCCTGCTCAAAAGGCAGGGGGGAGGCAGTCAATCAAAAATGGGCTGTGTGAGTTGTTTGTTCTTAATGCTAGTTAAATATGCAGTACTACAGTCACTTCTCAGCCATTTCTGGGCTTAGCTTGGCTTGATTTGCAGTCAGACAGACTGTGGGCCCCTTGTGGGGCTCTGACCTCTAAGCTCGTGGTCCACCGCGACCCCTGGCGGCAAACCGGGTCTCGGTTGGGGGGGGGGGGAGGCTGTGGGACTGCTGACGCGGATGTTAATTACTTTCTTTGATTGAAAGCATGTGGCTTAGTATTGAGAATTTGGAGGAGATAGCTGACAGAGCCAAGGAGAAGCCTGCTAGTTGGCTGGCAAATACCAAGGAACAGGCGTGACCAGCAGGTAAGGATTAAACGTATCCCCTGGCAAAAGCCAGGCATTTTTGCGGCCATTTGAACAGGCTTGTTGCTGCAGAGATCAGCCCTGTTTTCAAAAGGTCGGGTATATATTGCTGGGGAATGAGTCAGTCGGTGGCAGGATTCTAGCTCCAGTGGTCTTAGGTGACAAGCTGAAGTCATTAGGACAGTTGAAACCCAAAGCCAGTGGATTTGGTTGAGATATCTGCCTGGATTTTTGAAAACAGGGTCACTCATTTGTAATGTTTGCTCTAGAATTCCAGGTGGAACTGGCTGCCATAGGCAGCCAGTTCCACCCTAGCCTGGCCCGCTATTTTTGAGGGGGGGTTCCGTCAAGGCAGGTATCACCAATGCCTGCAGGGATAGGGCTAAGAGGCTGTGGGCATTTGGGGTCGCCTGCTCAAAAGGCAGGGGGGAGGCAGTCAATCAAAAATGGGCTGTGTGAGTTGTTTGTTCTTAATGCTAGTTAAATATGCAGTACTACAGTCACTTCTCAGCCATTTCTGGGCTTAGCTTGGCTTGATTTGCAGTCAGACAGACTGTGGGCCCCTTGTGGGGCTCTGACCTCTAAGCTCGTGGTCCACCGCGACCCCTGGCGGCAAACCGGGTCTCGGTTGGGGGGGGGGGAGGCTGTGGGACTGCTGACGCGGATGTTAATTACTTTCTTTGATTGAAAGCATGTGGCTTAGTATTGAGAATTTGGAGGAGATAGCTGACAGAGCCAAGGAGAAGCCTGCTAGTTGGCTGGCAAATACCAAGGAACAGGCGTGACCAGCAGGTAAGGATTAAACGTATCCCCTGGCAAAAGCCAGGCATTTTTGCGGCCATTTGAACAGGCTTGTTGCTGCAGAGATCAGCCCTGTTTTCAAAAGGTCGGGTATATATTGCTGGGGAATGAGTCAGTCGCTGGCAGGATTCTAGCTCCAGTGGTCTTAGGTGACAAGCTGAAGTCATTAGGACAGTTGAAACCCAAAGCCAGTAGATTTGGTTGAGATATCTGCCTGGATTTTTGAAAACAGGGTCACTCATTTGTAATGTTTGCTCTAGAATTCCAGGTGGAACTGGCTGCCATAGGCAGCCAGTTCCACCCTAGCCTGGCCCGCTATTTTTGAGGGGGGGTTCCGTCAAGGCAGGTATCACCAATGCCTGCAGGGATAGGGCTAAGAGGCTGTGGGCATTTGGGGTCGCCTGCTCAAAAGGCAGGGGGGAGGCAGTCAATCAAAAATGGGCTGTGTGAGTTGTTTGTTCTTAATGCTAGTTAAATATGCAGTACTACAGTCACTTCTCAGCCATTTCTGGGCTTAGCTTGGCTTGATTTGCAGTCAGACAGACTGTGGGCCCCTTGTGGGGCTCTGACCTCTAAGCTCGTGGTCCACCGCGACCCCTGGCGGCAAACCGGGTCTCGGTTGGGGGGGGGGGGGAGGCTGTGGGACTGCTGACGCGGATGTTAATTACTTTCTTTGATTGAAAGCATGTGGCTTAGTATTGAGAATTTGGAGGAGATAGCTGACAGAGCCAAGGAGAAGCCTGCTAGTTGGCTGGCAAATACCAAGGAACAGGCGTGACCAGCAGGTAAGGATTAAACGTATCCCCTGGCAAAAGCCAGGCATTTTTGCGGCCATTTGAACAGGCTTGTTGCTGCAGAGATCAGCCCTGTTTTCAAAAGGTCGGGTATATATTGCTGGGGAATGAGTCAGTCGCTGGCAGGATTCTAGCTCCAGTGGTCTTAGGTGACAAGCTGAAGTCATTAGGACAGTTGAAACCCAAAGCCAGTGGATTTGGTTGAGATATCTGCCTGGATTTTTGAAAACAGGGTCACTCATTTGTAATGTTTGCTCTAGAATTCCAGGTGGAACTGGCTGCCATAGGCAGCCAGTTCCACCCTAGCCTGGCCCGCTATTTTTGAGGGGGGGTTCCGTCAAGGCAGGTATCAGCAATGCCTGCAGGGATAGGGCTAAGAGGCTGTGGGCATTTGGGGTCGCCTGCTCAAAAGGCAGGGGGGAGGCAGTCAATCAAAAATGGGCTGTGTGAGTTGTTTGTTCTTAATGCTAGTTAAATATGCAGTACTACAGTCACTTCTCAGCCATTTCTGGGCTTAGCTTGGCTTGATTTGCAGTCAGACAGACTGTGGGCCCCTTGTGGGGCTCTGACCTCTAAGCTCGTGGTCCACCGCGACCCCTGGCGGCAAACCGGGTCTCGGTTGGGGGGGGGGGAGGCTGTGGGACTGCTGACGCGGATGTTAATTACTTTCTTTGATTGAAAGCATGTGGCTTAGTATTGAGAATTTGGAGGAGATAGCTGACAGAGCCAAGGAGAAGCCTGCTAGTTGGCTGGCAAATACCAAGGAACAGGCGTGACCAGCAGGTAAGGATTAAACGTATCCCCTGGCAAAAGCCAGGCATTTTTGCGGCCATTTGAACAGGCTTGTTGCTGCAGAGATCAGCCCTGTTTTCAAAAGGTCGGGTATATATTGCTGGGGAATGAGTCAGTCGCTGGCAGGATTCTAGCTCCAGTGGTCTTAGGTGACAAGCTGAAGTCATTAGGACAGTTGAAACCCAAAGCCAGTGGATTTGGTTGAGATATCTGCCTGGATTTTTGAAAACAGGGTCACTCATTTGTAATGTTTGCTCTAGAATTCCAGGTGGAACTGGCTGCCATAGGCAGCCAGTTCCACCCTAGCCTGGCCCGCTATTTTTGAGGGGGGGTTCCGTCAAGGCAGGTATCAGCAATGCCTGCAGGGATAGGGCTAAGAGGCTGTGGGCATTTGGGGTCGCCTGCTCAAAAGGCAGGGGGGAGGCAGTCAATCAAAAATGGGCTGTGTGAGTTGTTTGTTCTTAATGCTAGTTAAATATGCAGTACTACAGTCACTTCTCAGCCATTTCTGGGCTTAGCTTGGCTTGATTTGCAGTCAGACAGACTGTGGGCCCCTTGTGGGGCTCTGACCTCTAAGCTCGTGGTCCACCGCGACCCCTGGCGGCAAACCGGGTCTCGGTTGGGGGGGGGGGGAGGCTGTGGGACTGCTGACGCGGATGTTAATTACTTTCTTTGATTGAAAGCATGTGGCTTAGTATTGAGAATTTGGAGGAGATAGCTGACAGAGCCAAGGAGAAGCCTGCTAGTTGGCTGGCAAATACCAAGGAACAGGCGTGACCAGCAGGTAAGGATTAAACGTATCCCCTGGCAAAAGCCAGGCATTTTTGCGGCCATTTGAACAGGCTTGTTGCTGCAGAGATCAGCCCTGTTTTCAAAAGGTCGGGTATATATTGCTGGGGAATGAGTCAGTCGCTGGCAGGATTCTAGCTCCAGTGGTCTTAGGTGACAAGCTGAAGTCATTAGGACAGTTGAAACCCAAAGCCAGTGGATTTGGTTGAGATATCTGCCTGGATTTTTGAAAACAGGGTCACTCATTTGTAATGTTTGCTCTAGAATTCCAGGTGGAACTGGCTGCCATAGGCAGCCAGTTCCACCCTAGCCTGGCCCGCTATTTTTGAGGGGGGGTTCCGTCAAGGCAGGTATCACCAATGCCTGCAGGGATAGGGCTAAGAGGCTGTGGGCATTTGGGGTCGCCTGCTCAAAAGGCAGGGGGGAGGCAGTCAATCAAAAATGGGCTGTGTGAGTTGTTTGTTCTTAATGCTAGTTAAATATGCAGTACTACAGTCACTTCTCAGCCATTTCTGGGCTTAGCTTGGCTTGATTTGCAGTCAGACAGACTGTGGGCCCCTTGTGGGGCTCTGACCTCTAAGCTCGTGGTCCACCGCGACCCCTGGCGGCAAACCGGGTCTCGGTTGGGGGGGGGGGAGGCTGTGGGACTGCTGACGCGGATGTTAATTACTTTCTTTGATTGAAAGCATGTGGCTTAGTATTGAGAATTTGGAGGAGATAGCTGACAGAGCCAAGGAGAAGCCTGCTAGTTGGCTGGCAAATACCAAGGAACAGGCGTGACCAGCAGGTAAGGATTAAACGTATCCCCTGGCAAAAGCCAGGCATTTTTGCGGCCATTTGAACAGGCTTGTTGCTGCAGAGATCAGCCCTGTTTTCAAAAGGTCGGGTATATATTGCTGGGGAATGAGTCAGTCGCTGGCAGGATTCTAGCTCCAGTGGTCTTAGGTGACAAGCTGAAGTCATTAGGACAGTTGAAACCCAAAGCCAGTAGATTTGGTTGAGATATCTGCCTGGATTTTTGAAAACAGGGTCACTCATTTGTAATGTTTGCTCTAGAATTCCAGGTGGAACTGGCTGCCATAGGCAGCCAGTTCCACCCTAGCCTGGCCCGCTATTTTTGAGGGGGGGTTCCGTCAAGGCAGGTATCACCAATGCCTGCAGGGATAGGGCTAAGAGGCTGTGGGCATTTGGGGTCGCCTGCTCAAAAGGCAGGGGGGAGGCAGTCAATCAAAAATGGGCTGTGTGAGTTGTTTGTTCTTAATGCTAGTTAAATATGCAGTACTACAGTCACTTCTCAGCCATTTCTGGGCTTAGCTTGGCTTGATTTGCAGTCAGACAGACTGTGGGCCCCTTGTGGGGCTCTGACCTCTAAGCTCGTGGTCCACCGCGACCCCTGGCGGCAAACCGGGTCTCGGTTGGGGGAGGGGGGAGGCTGTGGGACTGCTGACGCGGATGTTAATTACTTTCTTTGATTGAAAGCATGTGGCTTAGTATTGAGAATTTGGAGGAGATAGCTGACAGAGCCAAGGAGAAGCCTGCTAGTTGGCTGGCAAATACCAAGGAACAGGCGTGACCAGCAGGTAAGGATTAAACGTATCCCCTGGCAAAAGCCAGGCATTTTTGCGGCCATTTGAACAGGCTTGTTGCTGCAGAGATCAGCCCTGTTTTCAAAAGGTCGGGTATATATTGCTGGGGAATGAGTCAGTCGCTGGCAGGATTCTAGCTCCAGTGGTCTTAGGTGACAAGCTGAAGTCATTAGGACAGTTGAAACCCAAAGCCAGTGGATTTGGTTGAGATATCTGCCTGGATTTTTGAAAACAGGGTCACTCATTTGTAATGTTTGCTCTAGAATTCCAGGTGGAACTGGCTGCCATAGGCAGCCAGTTCCACCCTAGCCTGGCCCGGTATTTTTGAGGGGGGGTTCCGTCAAGGCAGGTATCAGCAATGCCTGCAGGGATAGGGCTAAGAGGCTGTGGGCATTTGGGGTCGCCTGCTCAAAAGGCAGGGGGGAGGCAGTCAATCAAAAATGGGCTGTGTGAGTTGTTTGTTCTTAATGCTAGTTAAATATGCAGTACTACAGTCACTTCTCAGCCATTTCTGGGCTTAGCTTGGCTTGATTTGCAGTCAGACAGACTGTGGGCCCCTTGTGGGGCTCTGACCTCTAAGCTCGTGGTCCACCGCGACCCCTGGCGGCAAACCGGGTCTCGGTTGGGGGGGGGGAGGCTGTGGGACTGCTGACGCGGATGTTAATTACTTTCTTTGATTGAAAGCATGTGGCTTAGTATTGAGAATTTGGAGGAGATAGCTGACAGAGCCAAGGAGAAGCCTGCTAGTTGGCTGGCAAATACCAAGGAACAGGCGTGACCAGCAGGTAAGGATTAAACGTATCCCCTGGCAAAAGCCAGGCATTTTTGCGGCCATTTGAACAGGCTTGTTGCTGCAGAGATCAGCCCTGTTTTCAAAAGGTCGGGTATATATTGCTGGGGAATGAGTCAGTCGCTGGCAGGATTCTAGCTCCAGTGGTCTTAGGTGACAAGCTGAAGTCATTAGGACAGTTGAAACCCAAAGCCAGTAGATTTGGTTGAGATATCTGCCTGGATTTTTGAAAACAGGGTCACTCATTTGTAATGTTTGCTCTAGAATTCCAGGTGGAACTGGCTGCCATAGGCAGCCAGTTCCACCCTAGCCTGGCCCGCTATTTTTGAGGGGGGGTTCCGTCAAGGCAGGTATCACCAATGCCTGCAGGGATAGGGCTAAGAGGCTGTGGGCATTTGGGGTCGCCTGCTCAAAAGGCAGGGGGGAGGCAGTCAATCAAAAATGGGCTGTGTGAGTTGTTTGTTCTTAATGCTAGTTAAATATGCAGTACTACAGTCACTTCTCAGCCATTTCTGGGCTTAGCTTGGCTTGATTTGCAGTCAGACAGACTGTGGGCCCCTTGTGGGGCTCTGACCTCTAAGCTCGTGGTCCACCGCGACCCCTGGCGGCAAACCGGGTCTCGGTTGGGGGAGGGGGGAGGCTGTGGGACTGCTGACGCGGATGTTAATTACTTTCTTTGATTGAAAGCATGTGGCTTAGTATTGAGAATTTGGAGGAGATAGCTGACAGAGCCAAGGAGAAGCCTGCTAGTTGGCTGGCAAATACCAAGGAACAGGCGTGACCAGCAGGTAAGGATTAAACGTATCCCCTGGCAAAAGCCAGGCATTTTTGCGGCCATTTGAACAGGCTTGTTGCTGCAGAGATCAGCCCTGTTTTCAAAAGGTCGGGTATATATTGCTGGGGAATGAGTCAGTCGCTGGCAGGATTCTAGCTCCAGTGGTCTTAGGTGACAAGCTGAAGTCATTAGGACAGTTGAAACCCAAAGCCAGTGGATTTGGTTGAGATATCTGCCTGGATTTTTGAAAACAGGGTCACTCATTTGTAATGTTTGCTCTAGAATTCCAGGTGGAACTGGCTGCCATAGGCAGCCAGTTCCACCCTAGCCTGGCCCGCTATTTTTGAGGGGGGGTTCCGTCAAGGCAGGTATCACCAATGCCTGCAGGGATAGGGCTAAGAGGCTGTGGGCATTTGGGGTCGCCTGCTCAAAAGGCAGGGGGGAGGCAGTCAATCAAAAATGGGCTGTGTGAGTTGTTTGTTCTTAATGCTAGTTAAATATGCAGTACTACAGTCACTTCTCAGCCATTTCTGGGCTTAGCTTGGCTTGATTTGCAGTCAGACAGACTGTGGGCCCCTTGTGGGGCTCTGACCTCTAAGCTCGTGGTCCACCGCGACCCCTGGCGGCAAACCGGGTCTCGGTTGGGGGGGGGGGGAGGCTGTGGGACTGCTGACGCGGATGTTAATTACTTTCTTTGATTGAAAGCATGTGGCTTAGTATTGAGAATTTGGAGGAGATAGCTGACAGAGCCAAGGAGAAGCCTGCTAGTTGGCTGGCAAATACCAAGGAACAGGCGTGACCAGCAGGTAAGGATTAAACGTATCCCCTGGCAAAAGCCAGGCATTTTTGCGGCCATTTGAACAGGCTTGTTGCTGCAGAGATCAGCCCTGTTTTCAAAAGGTCGGGTATATATTGCTGGGGAATGAGTCAGTCGCTGGCAGGATTCTAGCTCCAGTGGTCTTAGGTGACAAGCTGAAGTCATTAGGACAGTTGAAACCCAAAGCCAGTAGATTTGGTTGAGATATCTGCCTGGATTTTTGAAAACAGGGTCACTCATTTGTAATGTTTGCTCTAGAATTCCAGGTGGAACTGGCTGCCATAGGCAGCCAGTTCCACCCTAGCCTGGCCCGCTATTTTTGAGGGGGGGTTCCGTCAAGGCAGGTATCACCAATGCCTGCAGGGATAGGGCTAAGAGGCTGTGGGCATTTGGGGTCGCCTGCTCAAAAGGCAGGGGGGAGGCAGTCAATCAAAAATGGGCTGTGTGAGTTGTTTGTTCTTAATGCTAGTTAAATATGCAGTACTACAGTCACTTCTCAGCCATTTCTGGGCTTAGCTTGGCTTGATTTGCAGTCAGACAGACTGTGGGCCCCTTGTGGGGCTCTGACCTCTAAGCTCGTGGTCCACCGCGACCCCTGGCGGCAAACCGGGTCTCGGTTGGGGGAGGGGGGAGGCTGTGGGACTGCTGACGCGGATGTTAATTACTTTCTTTGATTGAAAGCATGTGGCTTAGTATTGAGAATTTGGAGGAGATAGCTGACAGAGCCAAGGAGAAGCCTGCTAGTTGGCTGGCAAATACCAAGGAACAGGCGTGACCAGCAGGTAAGGATTAAACGTATCCCCTGGCAAAAGCCAGGCATTTTTGCGGCCATTTGAACAGGCTTGTTGCTGCAGAGATCAGCCCTGTTTTCAAAAGGTCGGGTATATATTGCTGGGGAATGAGTCAGTCGCTGGCAGGATTCTAGCTCCAGTGGTCTTAGGTGACAAGCTGAAGTCATTAGGACAGTTGAAACCCAAAGCCAGTGGATTTGGTTGAGATATCTGCCTGGATTTTTGAAAACAGGGTCACTCATTTGTAATGTTTGCTCTAGAATTCCAGGTGGAACTGGCTGCCATAGGCAGCCAGTTCCACCCTAGCCTGGCCCGGTATTTTTGAGGGGGGGTTCCGTCAAGGCAGGTATCAGCAATGCCTGCAGGGATAGGGCTAAGAGGCTGTGGGCATTTGGGGTCGCCTGCTCAAAAGGCAGGGGGGAGGCAGTCAATCAAAAATGGGCTGTGTGAGTTGTTTGTTCTTAATGCTAGTTAAATATGCAGTACTACAGTCACTTCTCAGCCATTTCTGGGCTTAGCTTGGCTTGATTTGCAGTCAGACAGACTGTGGGCCCCTTGTGGGGCTCTGACCTCTAAGCTCGTGGTCCACCGCGACCCCTGGCGGCAAACCGGGTCTCGGTTGGGGGGGGGGAGGCTGTGGGACTGCTGACGCGGATGTTAATTACTTTCTTTGATTGAAAGCATGTGGCTTAGTATTGAGAATTTGGAGGAGATAGCTGACAGAGCCAAGGAGAAGCCTGCTAGTTGGCTGGCAAATACCAAGGAACAGGCGTGACCAGCAGGTAAGGATTAAACGTATCCCCTGGCAAAAGCCAGGCATTTTTGCGGCCATTTGAACAGGCTTGTTGCTGCAGAGATCAGCCCTGTTTTCAAAAGGTCGGGTATATATTGCTGGGGAATGAGTCAGTCGCTGGCAGGATTCTAGCTCCAGTGGTCTTAGGTGACAAGCTGAAGTCATTAGGACAGTTGAAACCCAAAGCCAGTAGATTTGGTTGAGATATCTGCCTGGATTTTTGAAAACAGGGTCACTCATTTGTAATGTTTGCTCTAGAATTCCAGGTGGAACTGGCTGCCATAGGCAGCCAGTTCCACCCTAGCCTGGCCCGCTATTTTTGAGGGGGGGTTCCGTCAAGGCAGGTATCACCAATGCCTGCAGGGATAGGGCTAAGAGGCTGTGGGCATTTGGGGTCGCCTGCTCAAAAGGCAGGGGGGAGGCAGTCAATCAAAAATGGGCTGTGTGAGTTGTTTGTTCTTAATGCTAGTTAAATATGCAGTACTACAGTCACTTCTCAGCCATTTCTGGGCTTAGCTTGGCTTGATTTGCAGTCAGACAGACTGTGGGCCCCTTGTGGGGCTCTGACCTCTAAGCTCGTGGTCCACCGCGACCCCTGGCGGCAAACCGGGTCTCGGTTGGGGGAGGGGGGAGGCTGTGGGACTGCTGACGCGGATGTTAATTACTTTCTTTGATTGAAAGCATGTGGCTTAGTATTGAGAATTTGGAGGAGATAGCTGACAGAGCCAAGGAGAAGCCTGCTAGTTGGCTGGCAAATACCAAGGAACAGGCGTGACCAGCAGGTAAGGATTAAACGTATCCCCTGGCAAAAGCCAGGCATTTTTGCGGCCATTTGAACAGGCTTGTTGCTGCAGAGATCAGCCCTGTTTTCAAAAGGTCGGGTATATATTGCTGGGGAATGAGTCAGTCGCTGGCAGGATTCTAGCTCCAGTGGTCTTAGGTGACAAGCTGAAGTCATTAGGACAGTTGAAACCCAAAGCCAGTGGATTTGGTTGAGATATCTGCCTGGATTTTTGAAAACAGGGTCACTCATTTGTAATGTTTGCTCTAGAATTCCAGGTGGAACTGGCTGCCATAGGCAGCCAGTTCCACCCTAGCCTGGCCCGGTATTTTTGAGGGGGGGTTCCGTCAAGGCAGGTATCAGCAATGCCTGCAGGGATAGGGCTAAGAGGCTGTGGGCATTTGGGGTCGCCTGCTCAAAAGGCAGGGGGGAGGCAGTCAATCAAAAATGGGCTGTGTGAGTTGTTTGTTCTTAATGCTAGTTAAATATGCAGTACTACAGTCACTTCTCAGCCATTTCTGGGCTTAGCTTGGCTTGATTTGCAGTCAGACAGACTGTGGGCCCCTTGTGGGGCTCTGACCTCTAAGCTCGTGGTCCACCGCGACCCCTGGCGGCAAACCGGGTCTCGGTTGGGGGGGGGGAGGCTGTGGGACTGCTGACGCGGATGTTAATTACTTTCTTTGATTGAAAGCATGTGGCTTAGTATTGAGAATTTGGAGGAGATAGCTGACAGAGCCAAGGAGAAGCCTGCTAGTTGGCTGGCAAATACCAAGGAACAGGCGTGACCAGCAGGTAAGGATTAAACGTATCCCCTGGCAAAAGCCAGGCATTTTTGCGGCCATTTGAACAGGCTTGTTGCTGCAGAGATCAGCCCTGTTTTCAAAAGGTCGGGTATATATTGCTGGGGAATGAGTCAGTCGCTGGCAGGATTCTAGCTCCAGTGGTCTTAGGTGACAAGCTGAAGTCATTAGGACAGTTGAAACCCAAAGCCAGTGGATTTGGTTGAGATATCTGCCTGGATTTTTGAAAACAGGGTCACTCATTTGTAATGTTTGCTCTAGAATTCCAGGTGGAACTGGCTGCCATAGGCAGCCAGTTCCACCCTAGCCTGGCCCGCTATTTTTGAGGGGGGGTTCCGTCAAGGCAGGTATCAGCAATGCCTGCAGGGATAGGGCTAAGAGGCTGTGGGCATTTGGGGTCGCCTGCTCAAAAGGCAGGGGGGAGGCAGTCAATCAAAAATGGGCTGTGTGAGTTGTTTGTTCTTAATGCTAGTTAAATATGCAGTACTACAGTCACTTCTCAGCCATTTCTGGGCTTAGCTTGGCTTGATTTGCAGTCAGACAGACTGTGGGCCCCTTGTGGGGCTCTGACCTCTAAGCTCGTGGTCCACCGCGACCCCTGGCGGCAAACCGGGTCTCGGTTGGGGGGGGGGGGAGGCTGTGGGACTGCTGACGCGGATGTTAATTACTTTCTTTGATTGAAAGCATGTGGCTTAGTATTGAGAATTTGGAGGAGATAGCTGACAGAGCCAAGGAGAAGCCTGCTAGTTGGCTGGCAAATACCAAGGAACAGGCGTGACCAGCAGGTAAGGATTAAACGTATCCCCTGGCAAAAGCCAGGCATTTTTGCGGCCATTTGAACAGGCTTGTTGCTGCAGAGATCAGCCCTGTTTTCAAAAGGTCGGGTATATATTGCTGGGGAATGAGTCAGTCGCTGGCAGGATTCTAGCTCCAGTGGTCTTAGGTGACAAGCTGAAGTCATTAGGACAGTTGAAACCCAAAGCCAGTGGATTTGGTTGAGATATCTGCCTGGATTTTTGAAAACAGGGTCACTCATTTGTAATGTTTGCTCTAGAATTCCAGGTGGAACTGGCTGCCATAGGCAGCCAGTTCCACCCTAGCCTGGCCCGCTATTTTTGAGGGGGGGTTCCGTCAAGGCAGGTATCACCAATGCCTGCAGGGATAGGGCTAAGAGGCTGTGGGCATTTGGGGTCGCCTGCTCAAAAGGCAGGGGGGAGGCAGTCAATCAAAAATGGGCTGTGTGAGTTGTTTGTTCTTAATGCT
>OX419340.1:28577149-28600688 GCA_948470475.1 Galaxea fascicularis | reverse complement strand
GTCTTTTCCTGCAACAACAAGCTGTATGAACAAACCGATGGTGTTAGCATGGGTGGATCGCTTGGTCCAGTGTTGGCAAACATTTTTCATGACAGAATTTGAACATGAAACTATAAATAACCTCATCAATCAAGGTCTAATTGCCTTCTATTGCAGATACGTAGATGACACGCTCCTTCTCATCAAACGCAACACAATCAACACTATTCTGGAACACTTTCACAAATTTGATAGAAATATCCGCTTTACTTTCGATTTATTCGAAAAATACCACTCCGCACTTTCTGGACATCAACATCGCTAGTGATGGCCTTGGCATCTATAGAAAAGATACTTTTACTGGACAGTACACTAATTTTAACAGCTTTGTACCTTGGCGACAAAAAATCTCCTGGGTCAGAGCACTGATTGACCGCGTACACCGTATCTGTACCCCTAACAAAATTAAATCTGAGCTCAAGCTGATTAGGAAGTTTTTATCATGGAATGGTTTTCCTAAACGTGTTGCCAACCTATTAATTGATCGCTTTACAACAAATGCACGGAATAGGGCTTCAGATCATCCTGCCAACGACACCTCCCACAACAACCAGCATCCCACTATCTGGCTTACCATCCCATTCGTCGGCGACCTAACTACACAACTTGTCAAGAAGCTTAAACGTAAGCTTCGGAGGTGTCTCGTCGATCCTAATATTGACATCCGAATAAAAGAGAAGACCACAAAATTATGTTTCTTCACAAGCACTAAGGACAAAACGCCGCAATTAAGCCAATCAAATGTTGTTTATGAATTCATCTGCCCTGGTTGTAATTCCTCGTACATCGGCAAAACGAACAGAACTCTGCTTGTCCGAACACAAGAACATGCACTCACGGACAAAGAAAGCGCCATCTATAAACATCTGCACGATTGTGATAATATCAAACACATACAAGATTTATACAACTTACCGGATATTTTCATTAATGAGAACAATTCACCTTCTACTGTAATGAACAAAGAATTTCTCACCCATACCGTACGTGATAACACAAACATAATAGACAGCGATGACAATTGGAACCTACTACTATATAAAGAAGCTTATCATATCAAACGTTCAACACCATTTCTGAACAATGGCTTAAAAGCCAGTAGGGAACTCCGCCTATTCTCTTGACAGTTTCGTTTCTTTGTTTTTCATTTTCACGTGGTAATACTGTTATACAATCTCGCAGTATTTAAATCTCTGCTACCTGTATCCCGCTTAGTCCGTAGATGATATAGATTCATATCGAAATATAACAAGCTCATAACATCGTTTCCTTGCATTTGTTGTCTATCAAGTTTAGTCACAATGCAATTACTCGGTATAGCATTCATTCTTTACCTACTAAAGCCATCAGCAGGTAATGGTTTCAGGGAGTAATCGTGCTCGTAATTTCAAATCAAATAACAACGAGAATTGCTGTGAGGAACAACATATTGCTGGCATTTCGAATGCTGCAGCTGTTAAAAATCGTGTTTACTTTTGGCAAGGAGTTATCGCTCTTTGCGAGAGTTTTCCAAATGCTCTTGTTCCTAACAAAGCGGAGCCGAGGATATAAACCGTCCGAACTTCGCTTGGCTTTTCCTTAACCAATTTTGTGCCTAAACTGATGAGCGACAGCAGGGAAAACGAAGAGTTTGATAGAAAACATTTGGAAAAAAACACGAGCATTTTTTAGTCCAAACCAATTTGAGATAAAAGTGTGAAAACAACAAAACTTACGTAAGAAAACAAAAAACGATACGAATTTTTCTTCGCCGTTTCTCGTACAAATTGGAAAAATAAGACAGGTAACAAACATAACTCGTGAGTAACCTAGGCAAATCGCTAGTCCGAGTGTTCTTGACATAAAGGTCCGTATAAAAAACAAAACAGGAAAACTAACCTGCGGATGCGGACAGTTTAGGTCAGTCAATAATCACTCCGAACGCAGAGCTGACATAACTAGCCTTCATTTCAGACAAAATTATTGCTTTGCTAAGAATTGCTGCCAGGGACAACATATTGCTGGCATTTCCAATGCTGCAGCTGTTAAAAATGGCGTTTACTTTTGGCAAGGAGTTGTTCTTTGCGAGAGTTTTCCAAATGTCAAACTTATCAAGCGGGGCCGAGGTTATAAACCGTCCGGACTTCGCTTGGCTTTTCTTCAACAAATTTTGTGCCCTAAAAAGAGCGACAGCAGGAAAAAACGAAACGTTTTAGGATCTAAGATGAAATATTGGATAGAAAACATTTGAAAAAAAACAAGAGTCCAAACCAATTTGAGATGAAAGCGTGAAAAAAACAAAACGTAAGAAAAAAGAAACCGATGCGAATGTCTCTTCGACGTTTCTCGTAGAAATCGGGAAAAATAAGACAAGTAACAAACTGAGACAAATCGCTATTCAATTTTCTTGGCATAAATGTCCATATAAAAGACAAAACAGGAGTACTAACCTGCGCACAGTTTAAGTCAGTCAACAATCACTCCTAACGCAGAGCTTAAGCAGGAGCCGTCGTTTCACACAAAAGTAAGTCTTATTACTGCATATGCCTATCAAGGAAGCTTCTTCAATTAAGGATTTAAGCGGCAAAACCGTCCAGTTTAACACACCTTGACAGACCACACGATCTTTTCTCTTCATGCAAACTTCTGCAGGCAAACACGAGGAAAAGCTGAAACTCCCTGACACTTGGCAATGTTTTTACAGCTTGACAAGAGACGCTCTCTTTTCGCTCTTCCTCACGATAATTTCGTCTCTTTTCTCGAGCTTTTTGTTGTTCTTTCTCCTGTTGCTCGTCAGTACGATTCAGCCTGTTTACTCGAGCCCTTTCTTGTTCTTTCTCCCGTTGCTCGACAGTACAATTCAGCCGGTTTGTTCGTGCTCTTTCTCCCGCTGTTTGTCACTGATACTCTGCCTGTTTACTCGTTCCCTTTCTTCTCCTTTCTCCCGCTGTTTGTCACTGATACTCTGCCTGTTTACTTGTGCCCTTTCTTGTTCTTTCTCCCGTTGTTTGTCACTGATACTCCGCCAACGAATAGACAAAACTGACTTTGTTTTAAAACTGTCTTCAAAATTTGGCCATGCAATTTCCCGCCACAAAAACGCGGGTTGAGGACTACGTGTATGGACAAATGATCTGTCCAAAAACAGTCCATATGGAAGCGCGCTTATATGCGAGCTTGCACACGAAAGGGTTAACTGGGGAGTCACATTTGAACTTTGGCTTACATCGAGGGGGTGGACGGTCGTACGTACGTACGGACGGACGTACGGTGACGTCATGACCAAATTTTCTCGGATCGATGGGTTACCATATTTTCTTATCAATGGTGCTCCGCGCGCGCGCGCCTTCGGCGCGCACGGAGCTCCGCTATTAAGATCTGCCCGTCTCTATCACCTACATCGTGCGAAGACGATTCAAAGAAAGTTTCTCAATCGCTGCTGTCGCTACAGCTATAAAACTCGACGCTAGACATCGTCCTTCTTGTATGAACCCTTTAGCTTCTTGTGGAGAAAAGTGCGTCCTTCGTTCAGCGAGTTGAGAAAATGACGTCACAACCAGAGAAACAATGGGTTTGAATAAATTACCGCAATCCCATACCGCGGGCTCGCTGGAACAGAAATTTCTAATGGCGGACTCGAAAAACAACGCTTTCTCGAGTTCAATATTTCCACTTTACGGGGCTGAAACTTAATTTCAAGGCGCTAGACGGGTACAGCCACATCTAATACGTTGTTAGGAATGTGTTTTTGTTGCATGCGTGGCATGAAGTTTTGATCATAGTAGCACTTTAAGTCTCAAAGGTCGTAATTTGCATCAGTTAAAACTTAAGGACAACATGTTTTACATGTGAAAAGCAGTGATATCTGTATCACAACAAAGTCACCTTCAGCCTCGTCTTCATTTATAGCCCAGGTCACTGAGCGTGTGATTGGAAATTGGACCGTTATTATTAATTTGTTTTTTCTTTTCCCACAGACATGGTGATACGGTTGTTTTTGTGTTTTTCGATCATTGAAAACACAAGGCGCATCTTTGATACTCAACTCCCTCCCTCTGCCATAACCTCCATCTCGGGAATGAGAGTACTCAGCATGTTTTGGGTCATACTGGGGCATACTTTCTCAAATTATTCGAAAGCCTTTGGTAAGTTATTTATTGGCATATTAGTATTTTTGAATTAGATGGGGGTTTCATTCCAACGTTTGTATGACCAACCGATGAATGAATAAACACCTTCATTTGAATAGGGTAGTCCCGGGCCCTGGACATACAAACAACAGACATGCTAAGAATGGGAGTTCCGAATTATATAAAGGGCATAAGCAATCAACTCGATCGTTGCCAATCCTATCCAGAGTGGGGTTTCTTTGTCTCCAGCCCTTTCAAAATCCGAGAGTATTTACACGTTGACAGTCAAACTTGGAGGGTAAACAGTACATCCAAAGATGTTTCCATCATGGGCCAAAACTGTAAGTGAGGACGTCATATGATGAGGAAATTACACCTACATCTTTCAATATTATACAAGTATGATGGGCTACCGAAACACGTAGCTGGCACTGTTTCGTCAGGTTATACCTACAAAATAGTTTTTATTATATCTCTCAGTTAATGTACGCGCGTTGTGATTGGTCAATTTTGCGGGCCGTATTCTACGGTACGGCCCGCTAAATTTTAAAGTTTCCTTTCCCGCACGCCTGATTAACCTCAGAGATATAATAAATATCTCACTAACCTCGTTTTCGCGGTCGGTACTGTAGGTTACGGATCCTCGTTTTCTCCCGTTGATTTATGGCCCGCGCGCTTTGCGCTTGGGCCATAACTGCACGGGAAAAAACTCGGTACGTAACTTACAGTACGGACCTCGAACTCGGTTAGTAAGAGGTATGCATTCACCTAATTGAAGAAACGTTGTCGACAGAAGGTATAAAAAATGAACGATATGACCGTATGAATTGGAGAACTAAAATATAGTGTATATTAATATTCAAATATTTTCTTCGCGATACTACGGGCCAGCTCTTGGGACAGAGTTATTTGGAAAAATCAAATAGATACCTGGCAAAAAGGAAGTTACGAACGATACTGTACGAGCCTTGTTAGGGAAATGCCCAGGCGTCAAGGAAGAAATACAGCCACTGGGCCACCGTAAACCGCAAGTCTTCAGAGTACGCCTTGGGGATGCTGATCTTTGAGCAAGACAATGGCCGCATGCAGTAATGACTATGGACTGGTGTGGTCCGACAAAAATTAGGGGTGTGGGAGCTTTTATTTCCCCACCGAAACTAAATAGACTTGACTCGAGTGATTTGTCCTTCAGTCATTTTTTCTTTCTCGTTTGTCTTTCTCAGTCACATTCCTAATGGTTGATATGTACACTTCCAGGTGATCTGGTGTACGTTGACCAAAACGTTAAAAGACGTTTCAACTTCATGGCCATTTGGAATGCAACCTTTTCGGTTGACACTTTCTTCTTCTTGAGGCAAGTCCTTCTGACAACAATTTGTTTCACTTGATTATAATGAATGCCAAATGTCATCAGCTCCTCGCATTTTGACGAAGGTGACGATGAGGGCAATCACAGTGACAAAGTAATTTAGGAGCGTTCAGGTAGGGTAGGGTGCGTCAGTCAGATCTTCCATTCACCAGTCTACGTGCTGGCATAAAAGAGAAAAAAACAAAAACAAGAAAGGAAGATGTCTGCAAGCGTTGACTGTAAAACAGTCGTTTTCGGTTGTTTCGGAAGGCACGAAGCGCCGTAAGCGTGATCCTCGAGTGTCGCGCGAGCCTCACACGCCCTGAGGCGAGAAAACGTCCCTCCCCATTCTCCCATTCTCCCTCGCCGTTTTTACACTCCGGTCCACACCTTTCGTTCGAAGATGGACCGACAGCGTCGCTCGCGTTCGCAAAAAATACAACTGTTTTGCAGTCTACTGCAAGCGGAGATACAACTGTACTGTTGCAAAAGTGCCGCAACGGTGAGCGAATGTAATATTAGGATATCTATTAGCATTTGCAGATTTGCTGATTCATTTCTCGTATGGTACTAACTGGATGATGGTTTTCAATTTTTCAGCGGTCTGCTGGCAGCTTTTGTGACTCTTCGCAAGATGGAGAACAGTATGGGACGACTGTCGCTTTTCAAGTTCTATTTTCATCGCTACTGGAGGTAGATTCTGACTCAGTAAAAATTAAGAAAATGCTGCCTGTTGAAATGGCATTTTAAATTTTTAGCTTGGGTGAAATTGAGGTCTTGCCGAACTGCACATTTCGCGTGACATTAGGCAAGCCAGCAAATGACGAACGAAAAAGCTAACGTGACACTGATTGTTTTGCTTATCGTTGTACGCGCGTATTTGTAACATTGTGAGACGCTTATTGTATGCACCGTGTCATGACACACCAGCCAGTGTGTTCACCATTTTCAACCCAAAATCTTATGAAGAATCACATATAACGCTTCAGTGAGCACTGGAATGTAACATGTCATTAATGATCAGTTACACGTGAATTTGGGTACATCTGCATAAAAGGTAGTAGGGACCTTAAGATTCCAGGACGTCTTCAATGTAGGACGTGGCCGGAAGTTGAAATTGACTCCTTCTAAGTACTGCGCATGCCCATTCCTGGCTGGAACCGCGTTCAATTTCTGAACCGGACACCATATTTTGTTTTCGCCGTTCTCTCTAGAACGCGAGTAGACTTTCCCTTATTTGTTCATAAAATTGCAGTTAAACTTTTCCATTTCTGTTCGCTAACTACTTCCAAAGATATTTTTGCACCCTTGGCCGTTTTCATTGTTTCACAGGTTGAAGAAAAAAAAATTCTAAGAAGGTAAGTTTCCAAGAATGGCCTCGTGCGAACTCGCCGCTGTTGTTGAGTAAGCAATTTCATTTAGATTTATGGGTTTTTTTTTTCAACTCTTTGTTCGCGTTTACGCTTTAGAAACTTGACATAAATTTTTGTCAAATGCTGATCGAATATTTTGTGTGATTAGATTAAATTAACAAAATTTGCCAAGTAAGTCGCGTTTAGCGGCAAGTTCTCTAATTCACGGTCACCTCATGGAAAAGCTTTTGGCTTTCCGCGTACATCTGTATGGAATTGGCGTTCAAAATGGTGTGATTCGATTGCGTGATTTGCCGACTGTGCTGCTCGAAGATAAATCCAACAACTTGATTGCCTATTATCATCGAAATTTCAGGAACCGGTCGGCCAAATGTGCTCATCAAATTGCTAAATCGGCATGGGTAGGCAAGTCGCTTCAGTATTTTTATAAACATGCTGCAGATTGTACCCTGGTTGCACGTTATATTTTCAGGTAATCCAAGGACATCAACGAGAAGAGGTTTTACACTCAGCCTCATCTTTGTCTTCTAAGCCGCAGAATTTCTCGTAATCCCAGTACGGATACTCTGGATTTTTCGATGTGTTTGCGTCGAAAAGCAAAAGGAATTCTTCTTCAGCGATTGAGCCCCCACAAAAGCTCAACAAAAGCAGGTCACGGGCATTTCTAAAAGTCGGCATGTTGAAAACGCGATGAAGTTCTACTTCTTGTTTACGTCCAACTTCTTAAGTCAAATTTCCCGCGTCTGAAACGCCGTGCTCTCCCCAGTCCCTCCTGTGCCGCGACGTTGTGTTTTAGGACGGCGTCCTCAAATCTTAAGGTCCCTAATCTCTTATGCGGTCAAACGGCAAATTACGTCGTAATTTTTCCCCTCTAGGGACTGGATCTACACATAATCCACTCAGAAATTATCAAGAGCAAAATGACTAATTGCTAAATTTCGCGCATAACAATTTTAATCAATAGCTGTGAGAATCAGGAGATAATCAGTTGTTATTCATTACAATTTCATTGTTTATACCTTTGATAGGAGACAGTGACTGATTTTTTAGTCCTCAGTGGTGAAAATGTTTCTTCTTTTTGTCTTACCATTGCGTAATTTTCATATAATTTATAACAAACAAGCAAGGAGTGCAGAGGGGGGTGGGGGGGACCAGTCTTGGTTATAATCACCTACCCAATCACAGTTTGTTTAGACCAATTGGCTGACTTTTCTTATGCCGTGCTCTGATTGCCTTCCTTTTTTCTTTAATCAACAGACTGACACCAACTTACATGTTTGTTTTGGTGTTTCATTCTAAAATGACGGGATTTCTAGGTGACGGTCCGGCCTGGTTTCGTTTGCAATCACATGAAAATTGCGATAAATACTGGTGGACAAACCTTCTTTACATCAACAACTTCTATCCTCCAAAGTTTGATGATCAGGTGGGTTGCTTCAATTGATCTTTAATTAGTGTCGTCACCTGCCGTACACTCTTCTCATT
This sequence comes from Galaxea fascicularis, assembly GCA_948470475.1. Classification (NCBI taxonomy): domain Eukaryota; kingdom Metazoa; phylum Cnidaria; class Anthozoa; order Scleractinia; family Euphylliidae; genus Galaxea; species Galaxea fascicularis. The sequence continues at coordinate 28,592,334 of OX419340.1, read as the reverse complement.
TCTTGTCTTTTCTTCTTCCTTTGCTAAGAATATCATTTCGTGAGTCGCCTGGGGACAAATCTTGTTCGTTAACTTCGACCAGCGGCCGGGAAACGGGCGACTCTGGAAAGTTCAAATCTGGAAGTCAAAAACGGTTAACAGTAAATCCCATACACCGTAGCCCCTCAGGCGCACAAAAGAACAAACAACACAAACAATGGACCATTTCCCTAAAACAATGGAGGTGCTACACTATGCGTGCCAATGAAATTTAGAGCTTATGAGAGCTGCTACAATACCCCTTTAGTTAATCAAGGAACAATTATTGTGACGGTACAGTATATGTTCCCAGTATCCGGACACCTCAGTTAAAAACTGCAAAACCAGTCGCTTCCTCAGTCGCAAGAGTTCTGAAATTTGACCCTGCGAGGGAACTCATTTAGTACCGTGAATATGAAGAAGAAGGTCATCCGTGTCTACTTTGAATTCGTATCTCTCGTGAAATTTGCATCTCTGCTGAGCTCCGGCCCTTTGTTGCCCGGTTTCCGGACAGCAAGCCCAGTTTCAGGACACAACAATAACAAGGTGCCTACTCTTGCTGTTACAAAGTAGTTCGATTTCGAAAATATAAATCGACTTAAGTTAGTATAAAATAATTGCCTGTTTTGACTGCCCGTTCCGGTTACATAAAACGCAGTCATGCCAAACAGCACACGGAAATTAATTCGCCACGACAAATACATGAAGAAAGTTTCCATAAGGAGTTGTGTAGTATGACAATAATATGCATATCCTAAGATAAAATTAGATATGAAATTGATCTTCTACGCACAATTTACGCAGCTTATACAACGATGTTGAACAATAAAGAAAAAACCATCCAAATCCTGGGCAACTTGAATTCTTTAAGTATTGCCATATCAAATATTCGACAGTTCCTTTGAAAATATCACACTTTATACCGACCCTCAATTGAACAGCAGCAGTTTCACAGCGCAGCAGAAGCGAGAATATTAGCCATGAAAATTTCACTCACCTGAACGGAACAGCGCCTTCGGCAAATCATTGCCAGAAATTTAGGACAAGATGGCGGCGGCGCCTGCGCACCAAGGCCAGAATGGCGGCAAACTCATGTAAAGAAATGTATGGAGATATGAAATTATTTTCATATATACAGATAATTAGGTTGCGGTTCGTCATATCACGATTCGATACATGTTCAGTAGTGTATAAGCTTCGCATTTGACTTATCAACGGCTACTTAGATGGATGATTACTTACTTCCCGACGCCTCGACCAATCCATCACACATTGATGCTCCATTCTCCATACATTGCTTTAAAATCGTAGCGAAGTCATGCCACAAACTCGTCCACTGGCAAGCAAACCCTTTCACAATGTGAATCATCACGACTCGATATAACTTCTGCGATGTTTAAACGATCTAATTCTGCCGAAAAATGCATGAATTGCCCACGGCAAAATACTTCCAAGGACGTCCTTATCTTTCTCATTTTTCGTCTGTAGCACAGCAAGCGGACGCCATATTTATGTATGAAAGAAAGCTACAAACTCGAAGCTTTCCCTGCACGAGCCGCCATTTTCTTTGTTGATCAACACTGGTGTTTCATGGGATATAAACTGGGTTACAGTCCCCTAACAACCCTAGATTTGGTTTGAATGGAAGTAAATACGCGCGAAAATCGAACACAGCTTAATTTATAAAGGCTATCACACTAATATTTAAACCAAAAAAATGTTGGACATTGTCGAGAATTACTTTGCACCAAATAAAATATCTACAGAGCTTAAATTGTGCAATATATCGTATGAAACAACGTCTTTCCCAATCGTTTCAGCGTTTGCTGCCATATTGGATGTCTTTATCTGTCTTTATTCCTTTGCGTTATACAGTATACCGCTGGTAGTTGTTAGCGGGCTCGAAATGTCCGCGATTTCTGACGATGGTTTCATATGCCAAAAGCCCGCCACAACTTTGCCTTTCAAATCTGGAATGTTCCGCTTCCTTTCGGAATAACTCGTTTGCCAGAAATTAATAAACGCATAGCAAAAATTATAATTCTCTTTTTAACAGTGCGGACACTGGGAAACATAGTTAAGCTTACTGTAACTCTACGTAAAATATGTTAAAATTGGAAAATTCACTGAGCAGTTAGTCCCGGTTGGTCAAGTGGATCTGGCGTGTGTTTCTCGAAACCCCCGAAACTTTTCGGGCGCATTTCGGGTGCGACAATTCCTTCGTATCTTAAAAACGAAGACGTTTCCAGGCATGAAATTCAGTTGCAACAAAGTTTCCCTTTCGTATCTTGAAATCATAGTAAAGGACCAGCTTTTTAGAATAAGTGGATCGCAGTTTTTGAAATGAGTTTTCGGGCCCGAAAAGTTTACGGGACTTTCGAGAAACGGGCCCCTGGCCCATTAAGAAGTGAACGATTCGGGTTCGAGGTTCAGATTTTCCTGAATGTTTCCTTCTTTTTCAAGCTAATTATTTAAGTTTGAAATGAGTATTACCAGGTATGAGAGCGTTTTCAATGACATCACGGCGGCCATGTTGGTGTACCAAAACAAAGGAACGGCGGCCATATTGGTGTACCAGGCTAACTCTATTTTTATGCAAATACTCTCTTTTGTATGGCCGCTGGTCACGTGAGTGAAAACGCTTTATTATAATTTAAAGGACCACGCTCAACCATGAGCCATTGCGCGCGAGCGCTTTCATCGGCGCCATTTTCTGTATTACAGAAAATACGATTCTACGATAGGTGAACTTCTATCTGGCTCCATCGGCCGTATTATCTGTTTACGTTAGTTGTGATATTTGTGAATAGCTTTTTTAAAATTTAATTCGCGGATTTGTATAGTTATTTCTTCGTTATTATCGTATGAAGTTCTGAATGAAGCCGCCAGTTGAAAAGAGGTCGCCGGCCGAGGCCAGAGGACCGACATATTGTTTGGCTTTCCTACATTTAAGCTATGGAACGACAGGAAACAAGTTTCTGGGTTCGCAAATAATTCAAACAGCGAAATTTGCTTAGGTCCTGCATGGATTTATGCTCAGTTGTATGGATGAGAGCAGATCTTCTTAAACAAAACGAGCTCGTTTGCAGGATTCGTCCGCCATTTATAACCCGATTTCATGTAAGTGCTTATCAGTTTGTATTATCACTTGGCTTTCTTATTCTGTAATAATTACTGTTGTCAAGTGTTGTAAAACCCAATAAAACATAGCCCTGCGATTTTGTGTCGCTCAAATGCACTGCTTGGAGGAGGTTGACGTTGATTTATCACAACTTCTTTATTATTGTTACACGGCTTTGAAATGCTGCCACATACACAACTCGCCGAGCATCTCAAACCGGCATCTCTGCGCACACATCCCCAATATGTTCCTGTTTTTCGACTGCATGTATTCTTGCACTGGCAGATCTATACAGAGTGGAGAGCAACGCAAATTCTTAGTCGTTTATATCCAACAAATCGCTAATCAAAAGTCGACATACGCGCTCCTTCATTCATTGCATCTCACCACTCTGCTTGGAAGAGCTTGAGAAGACCCCGCTTCCTCGTGATCAGTGCTCTCTTGGCGAGCTATAGGAGAGCTGTAACGGTTAACAGGTCTTTTTCATAACCCAAATCACTATTGTCGCCAGTAACATCCAAGGAACTTTCCTCCTGTCCTTCGATCGATCGATTTTTCTCCCACGTGTTCTTATGAGTCTTACGGGACGGCCGATTTCCCGGATGATAACATCAACAGAGGCGCGCAATGATTTTTGGTTGATCGTGGCCCTTTAAGGCAACATTTAGGGAGAAGCGGCTGAGGTTGATCAGATCTAATGCTCAGCGCCCAAAATTGTCGGACTTCCGCACTTGAACTGCCTGATTGATTTTGTATTTCTGTTTTATCTTTTTCTTACTATTTTGTATTTATTTTTCTGTTTTACTTCGGTCGTCCGAGTTTGTTAATCATTCGTATGATTACGTTGAGGTCCTGATTTTTTCAGGTTTATTTCATAAATTGCATTGCATTCTCAATTTCGAGGATCATTCTTCATTCCATTTCATTTCATTTCCTCAGTTCATACATGATTTACTACTTACACATAAAATGTTACTCGGCAAAAGAAAACGTTATACTGTGTCGCATTATTTAAGAAACGTCGTTACTGCCAAGTACATTCCTTTTGTTTTGATGTTCCATTCTCCCTGCAGTGCATAGGTTGGGGGTGGTATCTGGCTAACGATATGCAGTTCTACATCATCGCTCCACTGATACTTTTCGTGGCGTACAGGTAATGTTAGCTTAGAAAAACTGTTCAAGTATACGCAGAGATATCACCAACTCGTTGCTAAATTTGATACACTGCCAAGATGGAATTTTAGTTCTTAATGGACAGATCTTTCCTCATCTTCTACCCGGCGGTGCGATTGAAGCTACGGGCTCCCGAACAAATGGAAGCATTAGGGATATGCATTTGAGCAACGGCAATGGCAACGGCAACGAGACCGCAACAAAACAAGAGGTTTCATGAGCAAAAGCAATCGCTCTGCACATGCATTTTACATTTTGGTACATTCCAACCTCTGCGAAAAAAAAAAAAAAACGTAAAATAAAGACAACTTGGGGGAACATGACCGCAAATCCTGACATTGACGATATAGTAGTGATTTAGTCCCTGGAGAGCTCGGAAACATTTTCCCTTCCAACTTCTAAAAGCATTCACCCCTTATTTAGCTTACCATGGCTCCAGAGGCCCATTGAAAATGAAAACATCTCTGAAAACCAGAATATAAGGCAAGAGACCCGAGCCTCTGGTCGCAGGAGCCCAGAAATTCGTTTCCATATCATCAAATTCAGACAGAAAATATCCTAGTTCGTTGACTGGTTCATCTAATGAAACAACAAGTCCAATAACTGTGATTGGCTTACGAAAAGCGTGGTTTCCCGGGCGACAGTTAGAGGTTACATTTTTCTTCTCAGCGCTTCGCGTCTCGTGAACGCAGCTTCGCGGCGTTATTTCCCTCCTCCACATAAAAAGAATAACCTCTGGCACCCAGTGTATATTTAACACAGCGATGTCGTGGTTTTCAGGTTCTCTTTCGAGGTGGAATGGTTAAGCCCATGTTATTTTGGCTTTTTCATTTTCGGCTAAAGTAGTCAGTGGCTTATGTTCGTCAGTACCAAGGTTTAGAATAGTCACTTTCTGTGGGAAAACGTACAAGGACGTAGCCAGCATTTTTGCATAGGGGTGTTCCTATTCTTGGTTTTAACGTGACGTCATAAAAAATTAAAATTCAATTGTAAAGAGACTTTTCCATTTTTAGCTTCGTCACGTAAAAGACATTTTAGAAATGTATCTGCTTGCATGTTTTCAGCTAGGAAGCGTGCTTTGTTTTGAAAGTTAAATAGAGCAGTTTTCTCACTGTGCGTGACATAAAGATGTCTGCTCACACTGCATGTCACGTACATGAAAACATCGATTCAGCGTGTTTTTTAGAGGTCTGTAAAGCCAACATCGCAAGAGAAGCGTCTATGTAAATGTTTACAAGCTCAAAAGAGAGAAGAAAGCCTTTGAGACAGCCAAAGTAAATTCCAGATGTTTTCACTCGTTTCCGGCTGCCATATTGGAGCCCCTCAGAGGGACTGGAGCGTCCATGCTAAACTCTGTAATTTTGAGTGGTACATTTTGCCGAATAACTCGAGTATGGGATATCGCACAACCCTGAAACTTTAGCATTTTGTCTATTTATTACTCTTCTACAATACCTTGATTTCTTGACTTTAACTATTGAATGTTTGGTGATTTTATTTTTTAACTTGCGTGACTTCCACGTGACTGAAAACCAGGAAATGTAGTATTGCTGGCCCCATTGAGAATGGACTCTTTGCTGAGGGGTCTGGGCATGTGCTCCCCCGGAAAATTTGTAACTTAGGACCTAAGAAATGGCGTTTCCCAGTTCCCTTGATTCTGCATGAGAATTAATTTTTAATAATCTCAGCGCAAAACGTAGCTAGTTTTTCCAGGAGGGGTTTAAAGTTTGCAAATCTTGCTTCCTTAAGAGATGATAATATAATTAAAGATAGGTTAGTTAATATTTGTTGAATACGTTACACACTCCATCAAACACTGTAGTCTTGTGAATTACCATTCTCTCAGCTAGGATATCAGCAAGAAAGACTCGCCTCCTTCTTTCTGATATCCTCAGCAAGAAGGAGGCGCCATGGATGCTTCCGTGCAAAAAATGTCGATTTACCTATCCTTATGATTATCAGAGCATTGTAACCCTCTATAAAGTATAAGATGCCTTTTATAGAGTAGATTTTCTGTTCTTTTTGTTAAAAAAAGGAAGATCTTATCTCACCCTAACTCCGGACGGGGGGGGGGGGGGGAGGGAGGATCCCATCTTGTTTTATTCTTAAATTTGTAGTCATGATAGGCATAATTGCAATCAATGTGACACTCGGTATCTCCGAACATTTCTAATTATCGTCGCCGACATCAACAATGCTGACTTTTGAGTTCGATCGACTTTTGAGTTCGATCGAGGAGTTATATCCACTCTTATAGCCTTGTTCCTAACTCTCCCACCACTCCTGACGTCACCTGTGATCTTACAATCCACATTTTTCTACTGCTCTACAAATTTGCGACAAACCTGAGCCCAACCGAATGTGATCAAAGTCGGCCAGAATTGAAGGACTGTAAGAAACCAAAACATTGGATCCAAGCAGGTGGTTTCTAAACTATCGCGGCTTATTTCATCTCATTTTGTACACCTGTGACGGCAACATGATCATCATAAGAACAAAGTAAGTTTATCATAATCTAGTGGCAATAATGTCATCGACCGTGATAATGATAATCTTACGATCAGGTGTAATTCTGAATTTTTTTTTTTGATTATAGATTTCGTCTGCGAGGAATGCTTGCCGTTGTGGGCTTCTTCATTAGTGCCAGTTTAGTAACCACAGCGGTTATTAGCGCTCATTATGACATCAAGGCAACACCGTTGACACCACAGTAAGAATTTGGTTAGATCACTCACAACCAAAATTTCTCGAGGCACTTGAATAGATTGCGCGCCCAATTTACAGGGTTTATACTTGCGCCCACTCACAATCGGTTTTAACAAGGTTCTATTATCGTAAATGGTTTGAACCCAGGAGTCATGTCATAATTAAGTGAAGTACGATCGTCCGGGTGAGTGTAGTCCTGAGATGGACTGATTGTGGTGACATTGACTGACGTTTCGACAACCTGAGCGGAAGTCATCACTGTCACCACACTGTCAGTCAATGTCACCACAAACAGTCCTTCTCAGGACTACACTCACCCGGACGATCGTACTTCACTTAATTATGAAGGTTCTATTATCTTAACCTTCTTTCTTGAAACCCCTCTTCTCCCACCTCACTCATGACAATGATCAGGGATCAGTTGAAGCGTTTGAGAATGGTCAAATGCTTGATCAGATTAATATTGCACTGGGGAGGGGTGGCAGGGGCATTGCACAGATCTGTTCTTTACTGTAAAGAATCGCAGTCAAAGACAGCCAAGCGTTCCCGTCGTTAACGGGCTAATGAATTCATTGATGCAAAATTGATTCCGTTCGAGGATTGAACAATCCGTTCATGAGATGAATGGTCCAATATTCAAATTGAGCCTCGATTCAATAATCGAATGTTGATTGGATTAATGAAAAAAGCCTTGCCATATATAGATACTAAGCTCCAACTCTTCCTCGGTTAAGAAAAAGATGGCGAAGAGACGACAACCAGTTTGAAACGGATTTACGAGACAGGAAAGGCTCTGTCTAGCGCTTTTCGAGAAGAAATTACAGAGTTAAACAATCAGGATTTCAGTGCAAATGAAATATCAAGGATTTAAAGCAAATAATACGAGGGGTCAGAAAATTGCCGACCATTACAGACAAGTAAGTTCAATCGATAGAGCTAATTTGTTCTTTTGGAAATGTTCACAAGTGTTGTTCAAGAGAAATGGCAAATCAGTCGACCGGGGGAATAGTAGGTACCAACCTATATAAACAAAGAAACAATAACTTAACATTCGATTTTTGAATCAAGGCTCAATTTGAATATTGGATTATTTATTTTCATGATAGCCTGTGAACAGTTTCTCCATTTGGGTTATTCCGAGAGTTGGCGCGCGGCAAAGCTCGGGGTTTGGGGCGGGCAAGAGAAGGGAGAGCCTGCAATGGTCTTTGCAAGATTTGAGTTCTGCCCCCTTTTCCGCTTGACTGATCTGTCAAATTATCGAAGTGAAATGGACCAATCAAAACGAACCGGAAATGACCTTTTGGGTCAAGGCGGCTGTCAAAAAACTTTTTTGCGACACGTGCGCTTGTTCTATACGTGTAAGTTGTTATATTATGAACTCGAATCCAGAAACTCCGAAGAATCATATCGACAAAAAACTGGAAGGAAACCACGAAGCGTCAAATCGGTTGACGAATTTTGCAGAATTTGCAAGTGTTCGTCGAGGACAAAATAAGGCTCTCCGGGGTCTTTTGTGAACGTTTTCAAACGTTGTACCAGAGAGGGATTTTAAAATGTATTTTTTGCATCTTCAGTCTGCATGTACTGCGAGCTTTACGAGGCAAGAAGAAACTGAGGAAATTGTTGTCACCAAGCGGGCCGCGATATCGTCGCGGGGAAGAAGCCCTTCCCGTAAATCAAGAAAGAAAGATGATCAAAGACCAGTAGGAATTCCCTAGAAAGAAAGAAAAAGCGACCCCCGGCTTCTCGTCGTCGTCTTCACACCGTTGGCGACGATCAGCTTGGTAAGGAAAAGCTTGTCAGAGTGGAGCACAATCATCCGATTCGAATCTCCTGGCACATCTTAATATCGACGACCTTCCGGACAACACCGCAAGCGTGAAAGTCTTAGTTTTGTCGTCGAATGGGGATGTGACGATCAGAACACCTAAAGATAAAGCTACAATTTGCCTAATAAAGAATCTGGCACTTAAGAGGTGGAAAGCAGCCGCAAATGCTTTTATTGTACACGAAGCTATCCGTGCTTATCGCATAGTTAAGAATGTAAACAAAGAGATCGACACTCCAGGTATTTTGAAATGTACAGAATGTAGAGACGTTAATGAGCTCGCAGCGTTCTCGAACAAACTGATTGTGAAGGAAAATTAAGTGTATTTGCCTCTAAGGAACGCCTGCATTCGTGGGTCAAGGGCACACCGCTTCGGCCAAGGCAAGTAATATATCTGATATATCAGGCAACCGAGGGAGGTTTTCAAACACGTCTGGGCTTTCGAGTTCCACTGCTTTCAGTCCTCAGAGAATTCGGTTCTTCCATCTGATGGGAACAAATTACATGTACACAACAATTCGATGATCAAGCCAAGTCCAGCGATTCCACCACAGCGAAAATTTGAGACACCAAGCTTTTTCCAGTGCCTGTAGGCAACACGGCTAGTACATCCTTTTCATTGTGAGACTATTAATGTCAGGTCTAGCTCTTTCTTCAGCTCAATTTGCTTTAAGGATCTTAAATTCAAAGCTGAGATAGTTTCAGTGAGCCGAGAATCCGTATTATTATCCGCGTCTACTGAAATCTCTGCTCACCTGTTTGACATGTGTCACCCTCGAATTGGCCAATCATCAATTTACGTTCAGAATCTGAACGTAGATACTCAAGTCTTACAAAGACTATTGCAGGCTCTCCTCTCTTTTGCCCGCCCCAATCCCCTAGTTTGACTGCGCGCCTTTCAAGAGCAAATCGACGCGACCATCTCTCGGAATAACCCAAATAGAGAGCCTGTTTGCAGGCTATTTTCATGAATGTATCAAACGCATTTTCCTGTGCTCGACGCCGTTGCATGTAATTAGTTCAAATTCTGATTGGTTCACTAAGCTGTCTTCGTCTCTTGTGACTGGTTATAGTAATTGTTATCGTTTTGGTTGTAAGACATTCAATTGAAATATTTAGTCTCTAGCCGGTTTTGGACTAATTGGGGAATGAAGTCACATAAACATCATCAGGTCTTTTACACCTGCTGAAGTTTAACTATGTTGTAACAGGCCGCCCGGTGTGGATAACGAATCACTGGTGTATAGCAAGCCCTACTGTCGTATTGCTCCGTATCTTGTAGGGATGGCTTTAGGCTACGTGCTTCTATACACAAAGGGCCGACAGAATTTCAAGGTAACGTTCTTTATATTTTTAATAATTGATCCCCTCATTTACAACGAGCTCTGACATGTAGCTAAGTCCAAGAAAACTGACAACATTCTCTTTGAAAAGCGAGGTAATGCATATCTCGCTTGCATTGTTACTTACGTCTTTTCTAGATAGCGGAGCACGTATGCGCGCGCCAGTAGGGAGCTTTAGCGAAGAGGACGGCAACGGCAACGGCAATGGCAACGGCAACAAAACAATAGGCGTAATGACCAAAAACAGTCTCTTTGCACGTAGGTTTTACAGTTCCAGTGTACATTTCCTTGCCGTCCACTACAAAACAACAACGTCAAATGACCGACCTTTTGGTTTTCTCGAGAACGTAAGGGCATGATGGTAAATTTCTGTTTCTTTTTTTCTTACTTTAACGCCGTTCATAGAAATTTAGACCCTAGACAAATTAAACAAATTGAGATAATTGCGAAAGAGTTAGAAAATCGAGAAGTAATATTTTGAAATGACGTTTTCGTTGCCGTCGCCGTCGTCGCTGCTAAAGCTCCCCATTGTTGATTGCTATAGTTAGTCAAACGAACCAAGTATCACCCATCAAACGCGAGAACAAAGGAAGTGTTTTAAGTTGTTTCATCGGAGGTCAATGAAATTTTATCAAAAACGTTCAAATACGATCAAACATGACGAAACAAGGTGACCCAATGAAACGATAAAATGTTCCGTCAGCTAATAGTACAAACTGACATGGTAGGTGATATATACTATAGCAAACGGTTTACTACAGTTACTCCAACAAACCAAGTATCCCCCATCAAACGCGAGAACAACAAAAGACAACTGGGGCCAGACAATGACCAAACAGTAAAATGTTTGGTCACCTAACAATGTTTGGTGACGTTTGGTCTTCAGTTTTTCCGTTTGGCCAATGCTTAAGGTGTACAAAAAATCGGTCGGGGTATCATTATCGCCTACTTTCACTTTGATTTGGTTTTTTCACGTCAATTGGTAGCAGTTATTGTCAAAGAGCAAATGAAACGAACGAAAACCCTTTCGAGTTAGCCGAGAATTGGGCAACTAAAACTGTATCCGGCAAAAATCCGAAATGGCAGCCCACCGAAAATTTGAAAGCCAATACGGGGATACTGATATCAGATATTAGTATATACCACACAAATTAATAGCGCTTTTCGCGCGTTCTGATTGGTTAACTCGGAGGTGATTAGCAACTTACTATTCACCTCCGAGCATCCAAATTAAGAGAAACAAAATGGGCTCCCGTTTCGGTTTCCGAAGAGGAAATTATTTGATTAAACGCTAGTTATTCAGCTTGTGTGGTATATACTAAAACAACTATTCACCTCAGTGTCGGTGAAAGTGAAAGTCGAAAAAATCCACCACTATTCACCTTCACTTCTATGAATAATTGTTAACTATTTCCACCGTATGAATGAAAGTTGTACCTTCAATTAATATTGTTTTCGACAATCTGGCGTCAACCTGTTGTAAGACTAGAGCTTTCACATAACAGAATTTGCCTAATACACAAAATTTAGGAGCTATGAAGTATTTTTACATGACGTCATGGCGGCCACGTTGGTGCAAAGAAACGGCAAATTAAACCTCTGGGAATTGCATTCTATTTTTATGCAAATAGCCTCTTTTGTTTCAGTAAACCAATATATGGCTGATAATCACATGGGTCAAAACACTGTATTCCATTTGTACTGTTCTTAACTACGACGAAAACAAACTAACAAACAAAGGTTGTGTTTTCACGAGCGGTTCTTCAAGTCGCTTAGCGAGTGACAATCAGAGATCGCGTAAAAACATTTGCTTTTCCAACTCGCTTAAGCGAGTCGAAAATTTTCAATAGAATTCTCATTAGATTTAAGCCACCACACCAGGTGGCGATCGTCTGCGATCTGCGATCTGCGATCCGCGATCGTCTGCGATCGTCTGCGATCGTCGGCCAAGGGGGAGTTGCTTGCGGTTATTGAAATTAGAAACACAACAGGCGTGCTATTTTCATTTGTTTGGATCTGCCGCCATAATTTTCTAAATGATGTATTGGCACGTGCTCTCTCTTCATTACTCTTACCCACGTATCATTTTTAACTCGCTTAACGAAGTCTGCAAACAAACCACTATCATGAATGTTAAGAGAGTCAGACAACGGCTGTCGTGAAAACACGGCCAAACAAACAAAACAAGCGATCACCACCTTGGACACAAGGAATACAGCTCATTTGCTCACTGTTTTTCCTTAATGTCCAGACGTACTTACTTGAGGTGGCTGGCTGGTGTTTTGCTGTCATTCTCGCTCTATCGGTGGTGTACAGTCCCTACACAGCTGTCAAGAAAGGGGACCCAGAGCCCTTTACTCGGGCAGAGAACATCATGTACCTAACCTTTACACGGTTTGCGTGGAGCCTGGCACTAGCTTGGGTGATTTTTGCTTGTCATCGTGGGCGCGGGGGTAAGTGTTGATTCAATGTATGGTCGTTCCATCCCGGATAAAACGAATGAGGAGGATAATAGTTATGGAGGTAAATCTATGACAAAATTCAATACTCAGTGAATCTATAAAGTCATCTGAATTGTACATGCATTAATCCAAAGCTGAATGGCAACAAGCCGATTCTACAAATAGTCATTACGAAACCAGGCATCACGCTGAATTCATCAAAATAAAAGGCATTACTCTGAAAGGCAGCACACTAAAAGGCATCACGCTGAGAGGCATCACGCTAGAAGGCATCACGGTGAAAGGTATCACTCTTAAAGGCATCACGCCTGAAAAGGCATCACGTGAAAAGACAAGCGTGATGCCTTTTCTAACAATAGGCTATTTATATCACTACAATGAGCTATTGTGAGAAAACAATACTTAGGACCCAGGCGCCCAGGCGGGGTGGGGGGGGGGGGGAGTACTCCGGATCTCAAGTGACGGGGATGATGGAAGGATTTTTGGGTTTGAAATTTTCGATTCCTTTTTTTGGGTAGAAAAATAAGGTAAGTATTTGTTGTTTGAAAGGTATTTGTATTTAAGTAGGGACTTTTTTGGGTATTCAAAATATTCTGAGGATTAGTGGTAATCCTCCGGGGCATATTTCTGCGAATAAAGTTAAATCCTTTCTGTAATATTTGTCATTGGATTTTTATGGGGTTAATGTTTGGTCCAGGGATTTCTTTGGGTTCTTTGAGTTCCGTCACTTGAAATTCGGAGTACCTCCCTGGGACTTAAAATACATCTTAACTAAAGAGGCCTTTATGAATCTAGTCCCTGGTCTCCTGAACAGACAAGTGTATACAGCTTTTAAAAGTAAGCTTGAGGTAAGTGCAATTAAAAATTTCTACTGATTCGAAATTATACTCGAACTCGGCTTCTTTCATATTGGCTGCTTGCCTAACTTAAGTCGCAACGTTATTAAAATATGTTCATAGCGCCAACTGGTTAGTTTGACACCTATTTCTGCTGCAATTTACCGTTCATTTGGCAACAAATTCCAAAAGGCTACTTTTTGGTCAAAGAGCAACACCAAAAAGTGCACTTCTTTGTCATCAATTTTTTAATGGAAAATCTTGTTCAAATATAAAAACCCACTTCAGCAGCAAACCTTAAGGCCAGACCATAAGGGGCCTGAGCGCTTTATAGCTATTTAAAAGCTTCATTGGTGACTGATACGATTAAAATAAAAAAGAAAAGATTTACCTACGTGTCTGTATCTTTCTGTGGGCGTTTTGGAAGGGATCTGCATCAGTGCGAAGACGGTTTCTGCGTTCGATTTTAAAACACAATTTGCTTCAGCCGCGTCGGAAACTGGACACGACACTAACGTCTCATGTTGCAAGTGTGTTATAAGTGAAAAGGGTGAAACTCTTTCGAGAGCAATTTTCTCTGAAGGCTATATTCTCTTATCATTTAAGAAAAGCAACTAAAAATTCCACCAACACATTAACATACATGTAAGGTTAAATTAAATACTCGTGTTCAATTTTGGTCTTCAGTATGCCATTCAATTTTTACCGACAAAATCTCGTTGATTTTTGAAGGCGATTTTCGTTATATCAGTGACTCTACTTGACTTGACCGGAAGTTACGACAACGCGTTCGGCATGTCTTTTGTCAAACAACACGTTGACGGCTTCCACCAAGCAGGTCTTTCGATTATGACCACAAGAGAGCATTAAATATAATTCAGGATGCGCAGGATGCTTCTTAATACCAGCAAAGCGGCTCGCGTTACCTCATGTATTCCACGCGTGAACTGGTCAGGTCAACTGGAGTCACAGATTGTACGAAAGCTCTCTCAGAGGGGCTTATGGAAAACCAAGAAATTAGGAATCCGGAACTGGAACCGGAACTGGAACCGGACAAATAAATGAATTTTTTAAGTTGAGAAGTATGATTGACATCAGTACTCCTCCTCCCTTATCTGCATTCCTCGCACGCAAGATGGATGACGATAGAAGCGGGCGTATGGAAAATAAGGAAATCCGGAAGCGGAACCGGAACCGGAACCAGGGCAAACTTGAAGGGTAAACTGGGAAACACTGAAACCAGTTCCGCAGTGAAATCTTTCTCGATATATAATTCAAGATGGCGTCTCATCTATTATCAGCATTTGAGATACTATCAGGAATTGTCAAACTGGGAAACTGACTTGAAAAAAGTAAGTGAAACTTTTACTGATATTCCTAGCAGTCAGAGGCCTTGACTGCAAGTCGAGCGACTGAGTATATAGCAATTGCAACTAATCAGAACCTAACTGCTTTCGTAAACAGCCGCTATTTCAATGATAGGTATCAAGAGGCCTTCCAAGGGGGGTAGTCTTGTCGCCTTGTCGCATCCTTTTGTGTACCTTTGTCGCCTGACCAGCGGAGGAAATTGTCGCTGTCGAAAAATGGATTGTCGTTTTCGCAAATTGTCGCTTCTTTCGTGTCAACTTCTGTCGGCTGTCGGTACTTTGGTAACAAATTGTCGCCACATTTTGACGCAATGTCGCTTGTCGCTCAAAC
>OX419340.1:28569649-28572149 GCA_948470475.1 Galaxea fascicularis | reverse complement strand
TTCGGGGGTTTCGAGAAACGCACGCCCGTAGCTAGCATGAGCCAGGACGAGGCAATTGCCTCGTCTTGATTTTGGCCTTGATTTTACATCGGTATCGCTCAGCAATAAAAAAGTGAACTTCTACACTTGCCCAAGATTGACTTTTCTAAAGTAAAAATGCCACGGAAAATGCTTAAAAGAGCATTTCTGAGCCTCTAGATTTCAAAATTTTCTTGGGGGGGGGGGGGGGGAGGGTGGGCGCATGCTCCCAGACCCTCCTTGCGGCTCGTGCCTTGGGCGCGCGAAACTTGCCTCGTCTTGTTCCGAAGTCTGGCTTCGGCCCTGTGGACCCGTCACACGACTCAGTAAGCGGACGACATACTAAGAACTAGATGGAAAAGACTGTTTATTTCCTTCCCGAGGATTTTCTTTTTTGTTCAATATCTAAACAACTCAATCCGTAAGTACAAAAGGAAGAACAGTTCAGCTGCGTTAGTAATTATATAATGTGACCTAAACGATTTTAGCTTAAAAGAATACTGAAGACCTCCGTTATTTAACGTGTGGGTGATACCAAAACGTAAGACCAAAGACGTACCTTACGGTCACAGGCGAGTATCTTGGGTGAATGTTATTAGCGCGTTTTACTTTTTTTGAAACTGGGAAAAGGTTTTCAGTTTAGAGTTCAAAACTGCTACAGATTCAAGGTTCTTAATATGATCATGTAGAGTGTTTCATAAAAACATATGGAATGTCCCACCTGATCATGAGGATAACCCTCCATATCGCTTGAGATTGCATTTCATCGTTTGAAGTATTTTCTTGATATCACGGGACCTTTTTTTTTTCTACGGGACTTGATGGACTCTTGATCCAATAAAAGGTTCCGCGTGACGTCGTCGTATGATGAATCATGTGTGAAATAGCAAGCCATATGGTTCCTCGATTTTCCATAATACCCGACGTACATTCACTTGATCTATCACCTCACAAGTCCACAAAAACCTCTCGTTGATGTAAAAATGGATAGTACTTGTAGAATTTCCCGAGATGTTAACTTTTTAGTTTTTTTTCTCGTGTTTTGTTCATTTTCTAACCCTTCGCGTGCATCACCTGGATTTCAATTCGTTAACAATACTTACGATCTGGTGTCAAAGCAGCTTGGTATTTCGAAACTCCCAAGCTTTGCTACGACAAGCCAGTGCAACGACAGCCTTGTCTCTCTGTCCAAGGATCCTGAAAGTCTCCTCTTATGTGAGTACTTATTTTACAACTTCTTCATCGCTATTTAACCCTTTAACTTTCGCGCAAGATCTGATTATCAATTCTCCTTTCTAGCTGCTATACATTTCCTTTTGAATTAGTTAAGAGATTTTGGTTTTTACCAAGAGAACACCCTCTTGCTGTTAAGTTTGTCTATTATGATCACCTTTCTGCTGGACGAAGAGGATAGTGCCGATTTTCTACTGTTAGCGCTGCAACCACAGGAAATATGCGTTCCTAGAAGTTTATGGAAGTCAGTTTAAATTAAACTGTTTGTTGACGTAAAACGCCAATAAACATCTGAAGATTCGATCGTTGAACAAAAGAAAAGAAAATATTTGTGTCATTGTCGATCTCGTGAACCGAAAATAAAGCACTCTCAACGAAATTGTTCTTACTTTCGTGTGTGCGTCGATGATTTATTTACTTATAATCCCCGGAGGGCATCTAAATTTTAAGACGCACGCCTGATGGGCACATGATGTCCAAGATGGGACAGAATATGCTGGGCAATAAATTATTTTTCACATTTGCTGTAATGCCTCGCACTGACATTGCATTTAGCCGTGTATTTCCATTGGATCTCTTGGATCTTTCTTGCGTTGACGTCTACATCACACCCACCAGCGAGTTCATTGTAAGTTACTATGAAAATATGGATGAGCCATAATTATAATTACAATTGACATCTGAGATGACAATGACACGACTCCCTAAGGCAAGGTTACAGGTAACCATCTATGGGCTCCCACACAACCCCAGAGGGGGGGGGGGGGGTCTCCTTGGAATTCTTGGTAGAAGTGTGTGCCGCCCGGTTCTTCAAATCCTCACACTATTTTAGACCAAAATATGCCATTTTCCACAGCCGTTTTCAGACCTGGCCTGGTCAGTTCCACATTTTCCCACTGGCTTCGTTGTAGCATAAGGGGGGCTTGGCATCAGTACCGAAGTCATTCAGTTTGGTTACTTGTCGAATTTCTCTATTACACATTTGGAGTTGAAATGACAAAAACGTTTACACGTTGTCATGGCTCCCTTAATTGCAAAACCATACCCGATTTCAGACCAAAATGGTCAAAATCTATACCCGTTTTCAGACCAGGACGGCTCATAAACCACACCCTTTGGTGCTGCACATACCTATATAGCTTTGTTTAGGGGAGTAACCCCAACCCCCTCTCCTCTCTACTATGCCGTACGACTACAGTCGAGCTTCGATTATCCGGACCCGTTGGGACTGGACTGATTAGTCTGGATA
>OX419340.1:28522149-28564649 GCA_948470475.1 Galaxea fascicularis | reverse complement strand
CATTCGAAATGACAGAAATATGTTGTCCCTTACAGCAGTTCTCGTTGTTAATAATGGTTATTGAACTGAGTGGAGTGCAGGTTGGTCTGAAATCAAAATCAAACGAGCGCGCAGTGCGAGTTCGATTTGAAATCACAAGTATGATTTTAGACAAAAATTGCACGACAGGAAGTTCGATTACCATTTTATTGCACCCATTTTGAAATCACACAGGTTTTTGCTAAGATTAATGTATATTTAATGTTCACTTCGGGAAAATTAGTTTTGAATTTTGATGGGCTTTAAAAAAAGCATGTGATTTAGAGCAAAAAATGGTGCAATTTGGGAATAAATTACACTGTTGAGAGCCAATCAGATTTCGTGAATGACGACTAATTTCAAAATGGGTTTAATAACTTAAAAAATTGCAGGCTAACTGCTGACAATTGTTTTCCTGAGATCCATTTGTTTGTCTGTTGTTATTGCCAATCTGTTATCATTAACAGTGATGTCAAAAAGAATACCACCTACTACTTGTAGTCAAGGTTTGTAGTTTGCAATATTTGTAATTGATTGAAGCCAAGAATAAAACCATTCTCAACCATTTGAAGTTGATCACCTGAGTTGATTCATGGCTTATCGTGCCGCAGTCACTTTTCTCAACGAAAAGTTAAGTCAATTTCGCTCAACGTTTTTCAGTGCTATTGTAAAAAGGACATCGACTGCAGTTTTCTATCACCTTTACTCTTATAGATCACAAAAGTGACACCATAAAATAGTCAAGGCATGGCGAACAAAGTACTTTTTGAACTTTTTTTTTGGGTGGTGTCGAAGAGTAACCACTTTGGGGTTTTACCATTGTGTTTTGTTGTGGAATATTTCGGTTTGATGAGGTTAAAATGTCACCGTTACATGTTAGAAATTTGTGACTCAGCCAAAGCACATAGGCGGTTATGAAGTTGGATTTAAAAGTGAGGCACTGGGACTGTTAATCTAATTTAGCGATTTACAGCATTTGTATTGAGATGTAATTAAACTATGACGAAGCAAAAGTTCGTTAGTCGTTTATACTCGTTCATGTAGTCTCTTTACCCATAAAAGCCGATGATTTTTCGAAAATGTACGTTTGCACTTAATTGAATGGTGGCTGTGGCTCTGCAGCAATACAGGAAAAAAAATCTATAATCACTATACACAAGTCCTTATAGACTAACGAGTCCTGGCATTGATATTGGTTTATCTGTAAATGCCATACAAATAATATAAGGAAAGAACTGTGATGCTCCGCTTTTAGGCTTGCCTGAATATATATATCATCTCAATTTCTTGACTTAATTTATTGCATGATTTAAGATTTTATTTTTAACTTGCGTGTCTTACACTTGACTGAAAACCAGGAATTATAATTGTCACTGGAGCGTATATCGACGATATCAGACTCTGGACCTACAATGAGAGTGGCCAGATAACGCTTCACGTGTATGCATCCTCTTGTCAGTGATAACACTGTTATGAATCATGATCATGCCACATGATCATGTGACCTGGTGCGATTTTGTGTAACACTCGAGTTTGCCAGCGCTGTCAACTTCTGATCCACGAAATCCTGACGCAGTCCCGTAAGATGGCTGGCATTTGTAGATCTATGTTATGGATCTTGGTTTCTTTTCCTGTGCTGTGTTTGTACCAGCAAGCTTCACTGGCATCACCTGGAAATCTTTTTCTTAACGATACCTATGATCTAGTTGCAAAGCTTTTTGGTATTTCGAAGTTTCCACAAGTTACTCAGTTGCCGAGAAACGTATCCCCTCAGTGCATGGACAGGCTTATCAATATTGCCTTCAATCCTAAAGATATATTCTTGTGTGAGTATAATCTTTCCAGACTTTTCATGGTAAATTTAAGATTTATTTCGGTTCCGTTTCCTCTTTGTACATACGAAATGTTCATGGAAAACCAGGTTGAAGATGTGAGAAATTTTAGTTCATATACCTACGTAAGTACAAAACGATTCTCTGAATGGCATAACGAATAAGAAGTGACTTATTGAAGTAATTTCAAATTTGACTTCATCTTAAGAATTTATGAAAATAATCAACAGTTATCTATTAGTAATCGGCAAACATTTTTTGGGAGCTCACGGTTACAATGAGATGCTTCTTATTTTTGCTATCACCCGATTTCCTGCAACCGAAATTCCGCAATCACCTGTCAACCGCCGAAACCCCACGGTAATGCTTGCTACGTAGGACACATGAACTAGACAAGATGAACCCAGGCGGATCTCGACCCAGGCTCTCTCCACTGCCAAATGAGGTGATGATGGCATTCGCCACTGCAAAATGTGCAGAGGTGGTGCCAGATGCGTGCCAAAGATCGGTCTATCTACCGTCCCAAAGAATCTCATTCTCCTTCTTCCTCAGCGCACGTGCTAGATGGCTGACGTGGTATGACCTTGCAACATGGATTTCATGCGCAGTAGGGATTCGCTCGAACAATTAGCGCGAACGTCCTTAATGAACTATTTGTATTTATCAGAATACACTAGAAGCTCCACCTTTTTTTCTCTGCAACCTGAAGTGGCCGGTTTGAATGGCTTCATTTCTTTTAAATCATCTGATTTGCTTCGACTGTCGCGATATCATATTCGGTCGGTCTTTGCCTCGACGTGTCTGCACTCTCACATCACCCATTTATTGGTCAGTCAATGAAATGTTACGGAATCCAATTTGACAAACGTACACTCCTGATGATTATTAATTCTTTAGTTTTTAGTAAATTACTTTATTGTTCGAATGGGCAAACACATCGAAGTGTAACATAAACAAATTGCAGGCTGTGCAAGACTTCCCTTGCCGCATTGTGAGCGGCGCGCGCAAATATGACCACATTACGCCCATTCGTGAAAGCCTCAATTTGCTACCTGTGGCAACCCAGCTATATTACCGAAGCGCTACAACAGCCTTTAAATGTATGACGGGCCAAGCCCCTGAATACCTGTCTTTTTAAAGCGAGCCGAGGTAAGCGGTCGTGGCACCAGAAACTCACAATTGTTGAACATTCCACTTTTTAAAACCGCTAACGGCCAAAGAACCTTTCATTATAGAATAGTCAATTTATGGAATTCTTAAGATTATTCTCTTAAACTGTGTGATTCAGTCACTGTTTTTATATTTATATATTTTTGTAATTTTTAGAACCCTATTTTAGTCATTCTTAATTTTAAAAGCCCCCTTGGGCAAAGTCAATAAAGTATGTATGTATGTATGATTGTATGTTACATACTTTCCGACGTCAGTGATCATTTCTCACAATTTTGCATCTTAACCTCAATTGTAGATCAACCAAAGGAGAATAGGAAGGTGCGTGATTTTTCAAAATTCTCTTCTCGTTCCTTTATCGCCGACCTAATTCAAGTTGATTGGGACGCAATTATTGCAAGAGAAACTGATGATATTAATAAAATACTTCAGTCATCTTTTTATAATAAACTCAACAAAATTGTAAACAAACACGCACCTTTTTTAACTATGTCTAAAAGAAGAAGAAGAAGAAATTATCCAAACCGTGGATAACAAAAGGAATTCGGACTTCGATCAGAATAAAAAACAGGCTCTATATGACTGGTGACCACGCACGATATAAAAACTGGTAAAACACAATTAGCAAATCGACACGATTAAGCAAAAAACAATACTACTCACAATTTTTTAGCAATAATCTCAAAAATATGCAAAAAACTTGGGAAGGAAGAAATACCCTTTTAAACCGCAAAACGAAAAAATCTATGAAATTTAACTGTCTTAAGCAACCAAACAGCAATACCACTACTAACATGAAATCACGAATTCCAAATATTATGAATGAGCACTTTTCGGACATTGGTCGGCCGACCTTAGCTAACAACCTCCCGACACCGAAAGGGCTCTTTACTGAATTTCTCGACAAAAAAAAAATCACCTACGACATCATTTTTCTTTTCTTCAAGATCTCAAACGAAGTTAAATTGGAAATTCTTTCCTTGTCTAACAATAAATCATACAGATTGTAATCTTGCCCTGCCAGCATACTTAAACATGGAAACGATATTAAAAGTGACGTCTTAATAACAAAAATCTTTAACAAATCTATTGAGCTTGGTATGTTTCCTTCTAAGTTTAAAATGGCAAAAGTTATACCAATTTTTAAATGTGATGATAATACGGATCCTAATATCTACAGACCAATATCTTTATTATCTTGCTGTAACAGAATTTTTGAAAAACATGTTTATAAGAGAATGAAATCTTTCATCGAAGAAAAAACATCCTATGTACGTCGTGGCTTTAGACAAGGACATTCAACGGAATACGCGATCCTTGACATTGTCAGAAGAATTCAATCAAATATGGATGCAGGGACCTTTTCTTGGGGTGTTTTCATTGACTTGAAAAAAGCTTTTGATACAGTTGGTCATACTATCCTACTTCATAAACTGAACTTTTACAGTTTTGGGAGGATAATCAATGTTTGGTTTAGATCTTATTTACACGATAGAACACAAATTACAGTAATTGACCAAATGTCGTCTAACAAGTGTGTTGTTACGTATGGGGTCCCCCAAGGTTCCATACTTGGACCTTTACTTTTTCTTCTGTACGTCAATGATATGTACTCCAGCTCAAACAAACTTAACTTTTATTTGTTTGCCGACGACACCAATATTCTCTACTCCCATAAAAATCTTAAGTCTCTTGAAAATGTTATGAATTTTGAATTGAACAATGTGTTTCAGTGGTTAACGTCGAACAAATTAACACTAAACCAAAACAAATCAAATTTTATCTTCCGCCCGTATCAGAAACGTCCTCCCTTTACTCCGAAGATTCGTATCCTTGATCACCAAACAAATACGTTGACATTTTGGAAGGTAAAAAATGTGTTCAATATCTGGGAGTCCTCATAGATTATAACCTCTCGTGGAAGAACCATGTCGATTCTATCTATAGCCTTGAAAATTACCAAAACAATAGGATTGCTGTCAAAATATTTTGTTCCACACCACACACTTGTTAATATTTACAATTCCCTTATTACTCCTTATTTGCGTTACGGTTTAATTGCATGGGGCCAAGCCAGCAAAACCCATTTAAATAAGCTCTTAATTATCCAAAACCATGCTCTTCGTTGCGTTTAATTTATTTCTCTGACAGACTGATGTGATCACGCAATTCCTTTATTCTTGAATGCTCATATCTAACCCATAATTTTTTTGCACTACAAATTACTATCTGAAATGATGCACGATGCAAGTAATGACCTTGTCCCGTCAAATCTGAAGGACCTGTTCATTCCTACTGCGAAAATCCATTCTTACAATAAACAAGCCTCGATCTCTAAGAATTTCTATATCCAGAAATCAAATATTGAAATTAAAAGGAAATCCTTTTCAAGAATAGGTGCACAACTGTGGAATGAGATACCAACTAAATCAAGGGCACTCCCTAAAGCTTTTTTAAAAAGAAGATACAAATGGTTTTGTAAGATGTATTGGAAAATGAAGATTCTTATGAAGATTTAGAATCATCATATTAGAAGTTATTTTATACTCTTCATAGCGTACATTATTTTCCGATCCTGTTTTGTCTCAGATACCTCGATCTTGCTATGCAGCCTTTATGAACTGGTGCAACATGTGTTTATCTTAAGTATAGTTCTTCTTTTGCTTTTTCTATAATACTTTTCTTTTTCCTCTGAACAGACGTTAGCAGATTTCATTTATTTTTCTTTCTCCTAGCCCGCCTCGATTAGCTTACTGTATCCTATGCAAAAATATAATAAAGTTGTCTATGTCTTGTCTATGTCTTGAAAGAAACACTCTTCAGTCTTGTAGATATTTTTGGTCACAGCTACTGTCTAAACCGGGTATTTTGACAGACTTACTGAAAAAGTTTGGTTTATGACAAAACGTTTTTGTCAAGGAGACGGTAAAGTGGGGTAGGAGATTATATATATACCAACCCACCTCAACCCTACTGAAAAGAAAACTCAAGGTAGTCGTTGAATTAAATTGAATTCAAAGGTGACAGACCGCAAATAAATGTTGCTTCTAAAAATATCTGAATGCAATCATCCTTGTCCAATACTGTCGAACAGATACGACTCGTGAGTGGTTTGACTCTACTCGTACGACTCGTACGACCCGTACAGGTGGTGAAACAATGCTTTACGGGTCGTACAGTTGGTGAAGTGCATATCATTAGTGAGACAGTTGCCCCAACCCAGTGTACGACCTGTACGACCCGCACGACCCGTACGAGTCGTAAAACAATAGTTCACGGATCGTACAGTTGGTGAAAGTCCTGGTAAAACAATAGTTCACCTACCGTACTGATGGTGAAATTCATACATACATACATTACATATACTAATGATAAGTGACACAAACACCTCGTTCTAAAAGCGTGAAGGCCCAAAGCGCGAGAACCCAAAAGCGTTACATACTAAAAGTGCTTGTTTATTTCTCGTTGTTTAAGCGTCAGAGCACTGAAAATTGTGGATAATGCTGTCGCAGTTTTGGGCAACACATTTCACCGCCGAGAAAAGAGCCCGGCAAATAGATTTCATTTTAAACAACGCAGATTCCAAAGCTCACACTTTGTTTTATTACGATGTTGATCACCGCAAACTTCTTCGTCTGAACGGCCTCCCACGAAGTGAGACGAACAGTGGACAAAGGAAGATAAATTCAGCAAGCCGAAATCTATAAATTTGGCATAGCACAGTAGGCATTATTAAACAACGGCTCTTTTAGGAGCCACCACATTTACAAAAGACATGACCAACCATAGATCTATTTATTTGTTACTATTATGCCCGAAATTAACTTCAAGAATCTTAAATCACTTCAATATAGTTCCATTCTCCTGTCTATTATTATCCCCGTAATTAAGTTCAAGAAGCTTAAATCACTTCAATATAGTTCCATTCTCCTGTCTATTAAACTAATGAAGACTGATTCCAACTACACGAAAGACATCCCCTTCATTGACATTAAGTAAAATAACGTATATTGGTATAAATGTCAATGATAAGCGTAACAAATTATGACACTTTTTTATTTTCAATGATAGCAACACCTTGATGACCCTGGTTAAAGCAACATACATGCGTGAAATTCGGCCGATTCCAATCGTTTTCAACCCAACAATCCAGAGTACAATTGACGCCCTTTAACATGTAATAACCAGGTCAAAACCTTGTTTATCAAGGTAAAACGCGTGCTTTTCTAACTGGAATCAATACCACGCAACTAATAAAACACAACTAATTCATTGAGACATTGAAAAACAGAAATCCCCTTGAGTACGTTAAAAATGCGCATGTTTAGATATTCATTAGCATAATTTGTTTACACATTGTCGATACTGTTCGGTTCAATAGTTCGGTTAATGCAACAACGCACGCGCAGTTGTTTTTACTCCATACAGAGTTAAAGTACTTTTTGCCCAATGTTATTTTGTTGTCAAAAGAATAGACAATAATTAAACATAATTTTTTAAATTCCAGTTTCAAATAATTCTGGTGTTACAATTAACAAAATGCAAAGCAGACACCCATTACTGCAACTCGACGTGGCTACAAATCTGAGTGATTACTCAAGATGTTGAAGATAGCATTAACAAAGCAACCGAACAGTTGCCGTTCACACATAACGTTCCCTTCATCGCACGCGCTCGCTAGTTTCACGTTCTAAACACCTTCCCCCTAATTTTAGAGCGAAAACGAGAATACCTACAATTTACAACAGGACAAACGCACTAAATGCACGATCCGTACAGTTTCGCAGCCACTGCAGCTACACTCAAGCAACCAACGGACCGTATTAAAACTCCAACTGTAAAACGTTGTTTCAAACCAGGTTTTGGACACAGTTATATAACTGAACGACTCGTAAACCATTGTTTCACGACCCGTACGAGTCGTACGAGCCGTACGAGTCGTCAACTTGTATCTACACCCTAAGTCTCACTAACGATATGCACATCACCAACTGAACGACTCGTAAACCATTGTTTCACGACCCGTACGAGTCGTACGAGCCGTACGAGTCGTCAACTTGTATCTACACTCTAAGTCTCACTAACGATATGCACATCACCAACTGTACGACTCGTAAACCATTGTTTCACGACCTGTACGAGTCGCACGAATCCTTGAATATAAACCCTAAGTCTCACTAATGTTATGCACTGCACCAACTGTACGACCCGTAAACCATTGTTTCATGAACTGTACGACTCGTACGACCCGTTCTAAAAGCAAGATTCCATTTACGGGTCGTATCAGTTCGTGTATATTGGACAACCCTCACCAATTGCAGAAAATTTTAGGAGCCACCCACAGTGTGAGCACAGTTACTGACAATACAAATCAGTAAAGAAAACAACGCAAGACAATGGTAGTACGTTAAATAGCGAACTAATCATACGTAAACCAAATAAGCAAAGCACGAATGATTGTCGTAAAGTATGATGTGATGAAACGCGAAGTTTTAATTTGTTTTGCCCATGCGATGCCAGTCGATCGTTGAACACTGGTTCTACCTAGAGCTGCCTCAGTTGAATAAGGACGTGAAAGATGGTCGCACAGTTGTGAACGCAGCGGCGGCTAATGATAAACTGTCTTGCTTTTGCGGGACCGGCTGAGGGACCGGCTAAGACGCTGATGCGGTTCCTTTGTTACCAGCTGAGCTAAGAGTCAAGTCAACTGGGAGCTGGTGATTTTAAGCCTCTTGAATGATGAAATAAATAATGATGGTTATTATACATTGAACTCGCTATCTCTTTTCTGATTGGCCGAAAGCGTACAGTGAATTTTCGAAATAAGCGCTTGTGACGTCATCTACCTGGAAGTTATACAATAATCATGTAAAGGACACTCAAGGTCATTGGTAATCATGTCATGTAAGACCGAGACGTATGAGTTCATGTCAAGTTCGCACGCTTTGTGTGGCTTGCCGTCGGTGACGAAACAAAACTAACAACGTCCAGGTCTGCAAGTGAATTTTTTATGTGGCAACATCGATTTTTTTTTCGTTCAATGTATCTTAAAACAATTATTATCTCGGTGAGAGTTATCAGCCTCAGCCTCCGGCTTCGGCTGATAACTCTTACCTCGACCATGATTATTCTGGATATCACAAAAGCCTCATCCGATAACTGTTTAATATACCGAGAATCATATTTTGAGCCGCGGATTAAAGAATAAAGATTTGAAAGATCGTGGTGGTTTCGAACACTCAGAAGCAGTTTAGCGGAAATGAAGGCTGCACCGGTATCGTAGAAGTCATAGGTTCGAATCTAGGACAGGCCCTGAATAATTTTTCATGACCCTTTTCGGCTCCAGTGTCGGCCGGCTATAGTGTAGTGTTGACACAACAATAGTAACACAAAAGATTTGTTTTCTCCAGATTTGGACGCTACAGGAAAGCCTTCGAGTGGTCTTATAACAGACATGCCCGTACCACGTTGGCTGGGATCATACAAGGAGTGTACCAAGATGATTGATGGTGCCCATTACTGCCTGTCTGTGCTTGATATACATGCCAATATATCGGTCTTCGGTTTCCGTACTACGGTAAGAAGACGGAGATGTTTGCTTTTGATGGGCAGCTAATTAACGGCAATGAGGACGGCAACGACAAAGAGAACACCTCAAAGCAATAGTTCATTTTAGAGTTATTTTACAGTGTGTCCAGTGACCTGGCCTTTGAGTGGAAGCAAAACTGGACGTCACCTTGTTTTGATATAAGCCTCTCTGCCCAGTTTTCGTGCAAATTCGGACAAGTTAGCATCATCACAACCCATCATTTACTCGAGAAGCTCAGCCAGGTCTGTATCAAAATGAGGTCACCCTCCAGCGTCATTTCCACCCCGAGGCGTGGTCAATGAGCGTCCACTTGTAATATTAACTGTTGGCATTATAAGCAAAAACAATCCTCAACTTGTGGGTTCTACTTTTTCGAACATATACTTGGCGCCCTCTGCGAAAACACACAACGCGAAATGACTAAAAGCCAATTCAACGGGTCGGTATAGTCGAAAGAGAGTCCACACGATGACAAGAACTTGTATTTTAGAGTGTCAGTGTGAGTATTGGTATCAGTATCAGTGTCAGTGCCAACGTCAGTGACAGTGTCAGTGTCAGTGCCAGGTCAGTGTCAGTGTCAGTAACAGTGTCAGTGCCAGTGCCAGTGCCAACGTCAGTGTCAGTGTCAGTGTCAGTGCCAGTATCAGTGCCAGTGCCAGTGTCAGTGTCAGTAACAGTGCCAGTGTCAGTGCCAGTGCCAACGTCAGTGACAGTGTCAGTGACAGTGTCAGTGTCGGTGCCAGTGTCAGTGCCAGTGCCAGTGCCAGTGCCAGTGCCAGTGCCAGTGTCAGTGTCAGTGTCAGTGTCAGTGTCAGTGTCAGTGTCAGTGTCAGTGTCGGTGCCAGTGTCAGTGCCAGTGCCAGTGCCAGTGCCAGTGTCAGTGCCAGTGTCAGTGTCAGTGTCAGTGCCAGTGCCAGTGTCAGTGTCAGTGTCAGTGTCAGTGTCAGTGTCAGTGTCAGTGTCAGTGCCAGTGTCAGTGTCAGTGTCAGTGTCAGTGTCAGTGTCAGTGCCAGTGTTAGTGTCAGTGTCAGTGTCAGTGTCAGTGTCAGTGTCAGTGTTAGTGTCAGTGTCAGTGTCAGTGTCAGTGTCAGTGTCAGTGCCAGTGCCAGTGTTAGTGTCAGTGACAGTGACAGTGACAGTGTCAGTGTCAGTGTCAGTGACAGTGTCAGTGCCAGTGCCGGTCTCGGTATCGGTATCAATAGTTATTGTATTTGTATGTCATGCAGACGAACTTGCAAAGTAAATGCTCATTTTTTTCTCGGATGCCATAGGATGTTCCAGTTACCTGGGGCATATGTGCACCTAAAGAGTGCACTGAAGAAGATATCACTGAAGGCCTAAGCGAAACCTTCTCAGGTATAGTTTTGTTTCCTCTTAATTATTAGTTAACTTTTTCGGCAATTTACGTTTACGTTGAATTATCGTACGTTATATTGAAATCCTAGGCGGACGGCTTAAATGAAAGCTACCCGAGGATTATGTTTTGGGTGTTTTGTCTCGTGCGCTGTGAGTGCTTTAGGCTTTTGAGTCTGTGTATGAAATCCCTAGAGAGACACAACCTCGTTCCCAGGGCTTCGCCATTTTCATCTCTACGGAAAAGCCCTGGGAACGAGGTTGAGAGAGACAGACCACGTGCATACCAACTTTTTGTGCCTGCAGACGGCCAAATTATGCAAGTTAGAGAAAAGAACGAGTTGGGATTGGAAAAAGGAAGGGAAAAGCAAGACTGCTGAGGTTCCTTTTTTTGTTCGAAATCCCATTCCTGAGAAACGGAAAAATGTAGGGATTAGTTAAAATCATAAAAACAAAAATTTTGATTCCTCCTTAATTGCCTGACAAGGTGTTCAATAACTCATCGCTCCACTGTCATCGAATTGCCGTATTGACCGATCGATAGCGAGGTCAATACAGCTAGGCCGAGGTTTGAGATTTTCCCGTAACGACCGAACAGTCGAGGTTATTAAGTTGTTTACTATATGGCTAACTTAACGGTTCTAAGGGAAAAAAAAATAGTTCAAGCACAAGTCGTCGCTTCACGGTAATCTATTCATTAATTTTTTTCCAAACTCAGGTCAAACGTTTCACTAACAGTTTTCCTGGTCGTGTTTTCAGTTTTTTGCTCTAGAGGCACCAATTTTCAATGGAAATAAAACAAATGTGGCCATTGGATGACTTTTTGTTGTTTTTGTTCCTAATTTGCATCATCCTTAATCGGCCCGTGGGCAGTACGGGAGAATAATGCCCTAGCGCTTCGCTTCGCTTAGCCAATCAGAGCGCGCGTTATATCGTATACAAACTCTAGCCATGTAATAATTAGTCTTATTAATTCTGCGAGGGCGCATCAATCAAGAGGTGTCAACGGCGGCTTATCAGGAGATCAAAAGAACCCCTCTCCTGCCCCTTCTCCCTCTCGTCACTCGCGGTACACTAATCCATCATAGAGACAGACTCTTGGGAATGATCCCATGCATATTAGAAAAAATACTAAAATTTTATTTGTCAGCTTCCCATTGGTTAGAAAGTGTGCAGTATTATTTCAATTATTGATCTTTTTTAATTTTTGCATCTGTTGTAGTTATAAAACGGATGCTACGATTTAAAGGATCAGTATACGTTTCCTCAGTTCACTGTAACAAAAAATCAGAATACACTACAGGAGTCATAATCACCTTGTGAGTACATTGATCGCGAACGTTTTGATAGTTTCCGCTGTCGCGTAATTTTTACGTGAGTACGGACGTAAACTTTAACTGGCTTTACGTGCGAAAATAAAATAGAGACGATATATGAAAGCTCGCGCGTAAACGTTAAGGTTGAACCTCGCTCAACTTTTACGTTTACGCACGACCATCCATACATTCGCTGAGTGGTCAGGGCGCTGGATTTCAATGCGGTAAACCGGGTTCAAATCCCGCTCTGGCCACTAGCTGGTGTTGTTACGGGTACGTGCCTGGTTCAACTCCTTGGTCACCCTTGTAAATAGCCAACTGGTTTGCCTCCTGCCTGATGGGATTCTTATCTTATTACGTTTATTTGAATTATTGGTTTCTTAAATTTAAGTGGAGTGCCTGTACACTAGCTTGGATAGCTAAGTGCACTTCTACTATAAACACAGTATTTATTATTTATTTTTTTATACATCGTTTCTATTTTATTTACGCACCGCCCTGTGATTAAGTTAATCAGCTTTCGCTAAACGGGGTCCTGATTTTTAAAATGAAAATTCCAGAAAAAAAAATTCTATTTTCATTGGTGCCTACGATTTGTAGCTTCTTTAAATTTGTTATCAGGGCAACGGGCATTGTTTGTATTGTATCATCTACTGTTTCCTTCTCCTATCACAGACCGCGACTGGAGAGCTACAAGCCTTCGCATGAAATTTCGACGTAGAACCCCTGTTTATGACAGCTATGAAGTAAACTTGAGTCCGGTGTTCATGAAAAACCACTTTTCTTGCAAGTCTAAAAAACACGTGCTACTCCGAGAGCGGGACACCAGAACTTCACTTATATTTACACAAAGCATCGCCTAAACACGGAGCTTACATAACAATAGAACTGTAAAATTATATAACGAACACAAAGCTACGTCAAGCTACAGTGTACTGATCTCGGATTTATCTACAAAAAAAATAAAATGCTCCTCGAGACATCTCGATTTGAAACCTGTTTTCGAAGTTTTCCAAAAATCCTCAATCAAATCTGGAAACGGATCAGTAAATTCGGATTGGGATAGGAAGGAATCGAAAATTAATTCATCCCTCTTGCGACAAAGTTATAATAAAAGAATTAAGAATTAAAGTTCTGTATCAATCGCAGTCCTGTGGGCCTCATTGAACGAATGCATTTTTTCCGGGTAATGGTTATTTTATTATTTCTATTTTGCAGGACTTTGTGCAGTTTTATTGCATCGCTCTGTCTTGTTGGAACTATAATCGATACATTTCTGAGCTTTAGAATGCCACAGTCGTCACCAGCAAACTATGGTGATAGTTCTGTTTTAACCAGAGATGGTTTCACAGCAACAGATGACGATGAAGTACCTCACGTTCAGCGTTCTCCGGGAGGTGAAAATCAGGAGACCACACCTCTAATTTCCTCGACCACACCCCTCGTTTCCCACTCTTTGAAACAAAGTGAGTTAACCATAAACATAGTTAATAAATATAGCTGGCCATGAAACTCGACAAGTTTCTTTACTTCATGTTTTAATTCACTTTTTTGGCTTCGCCACAAAACCCGACAAAAGCACACTTTTTTCGGCAGGATACCAATAAACATTTTCAACTAATTTATTCACAACTAAAACTTGCGAACCAAAAACAAAAGACTGTGCAGGGTCACGGTCGGTTCAACATCTTAGCGACTGCATTGTTCTTGCTTTTCAAATTCCCAGGGTTTCAAAACCAGTCCCTAGATTAACTGCCACGAACAACTCCTTTCATAACTTTAGATCTTCATAGCTTCTCAGCTAGTTTGCTCGCATCGTTCATATTTGATCTCTTTGTCAGTAACCACATTTACCCACACAACAAAATATCAAATTAACAGTTTTTTAAAAGCAAGCCTGGCTCGAAAAACATACCTAAAAGTCGACTTTTTATAAGATTGAACTCCTGAACAGAAAAATGAATTTCGAAATTAATGCCGAATAAATGCTGCCCCATTCTGGCGGAACGCCAGAGTTACCAAAGCGCAGGTTTCTTTATTTTCTCTAGCACGATTTGCTGCTCGATCAACCTGGCACAAATGAGTTCAATCACATTTTTCGATGGCACGACGCAAACTGAAGCAAATATCACTCCCCTTGGTTAGTTTTGGATCCGGCTTAACGTTCTAACATCGTTGTGCAAAATTTTGTCTGTTCAGCAAGGTTAGAACATTTAGCAGCCCATGTTAGATGATCTTTCACCATGGTATGTTCTTTTCAGGACCACAACAATCGATGGAAATCGATTATCGGAAAATCAATCGATCAATCGATTATAGTTATAATTACTTTCAGTACAGAACTCGTACGATGATAATGCCGATATTAATTAACATACTGCGGCCACAACAGTCATGGATGGTCAGAGTCCCGCAAACGCACGATCCACTCTATTAATTGAGAACAGAGGCCTTGAAGTTATCTCCCCGAAATCTAGTTCACGTAACTGTGATCTCCTACTTATATCAGTCAACATTTTTTTTTAACCAATTGATTGATAGATTGCCTTCAAGGAAGTGTGTGTTCCCCGTTTGAAAATTACTTCGAGCGATTAAATTAAAAAATAATGATGCAAACACTAGAGACAACAGAAATTCAGTAAAACGTCCGAAGGTTAACTATATTGGGAGCTGTTGCGTCCGTTTGCACGTGCCTTTAAGTCTCAAAGGTCGTAATTTGCATCAGTTAAAACTTAAGGACAACATGTTTTAGATGCGAAAAGCAGTGATGCTGTATCACAACAAAGTCACCTTCAGCCTCGTCTTCATTTATAGCCCAGGTCACTGAGCGTGTGATTGGAAATTGGACCGTTATGATTAATTTGTTTTTTTCTTTTTCCACAGACATGGTGATACAGTTGTTTTTGTGTTTTTCGATCATTGAAAACACAAGGCGCATCTTTGATACTCAACTCCCTCCCTCTGCCATAACCTCCATCTCGGGAATGAGAGTACTCAGTATGTTTTGGGTCATACTGGGGCATACTTTCTTAATTTATTCGAAAGCTTTTGGTAAGTTATTTATTGGCATACTAGTATTTTTGAATTAGATTGGGGTTTCATTCCAACGTTTGTATGACCAACCGATGAATGAATAAACACCTTCATTTGAATAGGGTAGTCCCGGGCCCTGGACATACATACAACAGATATGCTAAGAATGGGAGTCCCGAATTATATAAAGGGCATAAGCAATCAACTCGATCGTTGCCAATCCTATCCAGAGTGGGGTTTCTTTGTCTCCAGCCCTTTCAAAATCCGAGAGTATTTACACGTTGACAGTCAAACTTGGAGGGTAAACAGTACATCCAAAGATGTTTCCATCATGGGCCAAAACTGTAAGTGAGGACGTCATATGATGAGGAAATTACACCTACATTTTTCAATATTATACAAGTATGATGGGCTACCGAAACACGTAGCTAATTCTTGCTGGCACTGTTTCGTCAGGTTATACCTACAAAATAGTTTTTATTATATCTCTCAGTTAATGTACGCGCGTTGTGATTGGTCAATTTTGCGGGCCGTATTCTACGGTACGGCCCGCTAAATTTTAAAGTTTCTTTTCCCGCGCACCTGATTAACCTCAGAGATATAATAAATATCTCACTAACCTCGTTTTCGCGGTCTGTACTGTGGGTTACGGATCCTCGTTTTTTCCCGTTGATTTATGGCCCGCGCGCTTTGCGCTTGGGCCATAACTGCACGGGAAAAAACTCGGTACGTAACTTACAGTATGGACCTCGAACTCGGTTAGTAAGAGGTATGCATTCACCTAATTGAAGAAACGTTGTCGACAGAAGGTATAAAAAATGAACGATATGACCGTATGAATTGGACAACTAAAATAGTGTATATTAATATTCAAATATTTTCTTTGCGATACTACGGGCCAGCTCTTGAGACAGAGTTATTTGGAAGAATCAAATAGTTACCTGGCAAAAAGGAAATTACGAACGATACTATACGAGCCTTGTTAGGGAAATTCCCAGGCGTCAAGGAAGAAATACAGCCACTGGGCCACCGTAAACCGCAAGTCTTCAGAGTACGCCTTGGGGATGCTGATCTTTGATGCGAGCACATGGAACAGAGGAGTCCTATTTAACCGTATTTCCAGTTAAATTCATGGTACAATTACAACACGAAACAACTTTTGTTTCGAATTACCGTAAGTGATAAAACTATAAACCGTCATGCGATCGTATTACGCTTCTGTTAAAATCCTGCCTGCAAGACGATGGCCGCATGCAGTCAGAATGACTATGGACTGGTGTGGTCCGACAAAAATTAGGGGTGTGGGAGCTTTTATTTCCCCACCGAAACTAAATAGACTTGACTCGAGTGATTTGTCCTTCAGTCATTTTTTCTTTCTCATTTGTCTTTCTCAGTCACATTCCTAATGGTTGATATGTACACTTCCAGGTGATCTGGTGTACGTTAACCAAAACGTTGAAAGACGTTTCAACTTCATGGCCATTTGGAATGCAACCTTTTCGGTTGACACTTTCTTCTTCTTGAGGCAAGTCCTTCTAACAACAATTTGTTTCACTTGATTATAATTAATGCCAAATGTCATCAGCTCCTCGGATTTTGACGAAGGTGACGATGAGGGCAATCACAGTGACAAAGTAATTTAGGAGCGTTCAGGTAGGGTAGGGTGCGTCAGTCAGTTCTTCCATTCACCAGTCTACGTGCTGGCATAAAAGAGAAAAAAACAAAAACAAGAAAGGAAGGTGTCTGCAAGCGTTGACTGCAAAACAGTCGTTTTCGGTTGTTTCGGAAGGCGCGAAGCGCCGTCAGCGTGATCCTCGAGTGTCGCGCGAGCCTCACCCGCCCTGAAACGAGAAAACGTCTCTCCCCATTCTCCCATTCTCCCTCGCCGTTTTTACACTCGCTCCAGACCTTTCGTTCGAAGATGGACCGACAGCGTCGCTCGCGTTCGCAAAAAATACTGATTTTGCAGTCTACTGCAAGCGGAGATACAACTGTACTGTTACAAAAGTGCCGCAACGGTGAGCGAATGTAATATTAGGATATCTATTAGCATTTGCAGATTTGCTGATTCATTTCTCGTATGGTACTAACTGGATGATGGTTTTCAATTTTTCAGCGGTCTGCTGGCAGCTTTTGTGACTCTTCGCAAGATGGAGAACAGTATGGGACGACTGTCGCTTTTCAAGTTCTATTTTCATCGCTACTGGAGGTAGATTCTGACTCAGTAAAAATTAAGAAAATGCTGCCTGTTGAAATGGCATTTTAAATTGTTAGCTTGGGTGAAATTGAGGTCGTGCCGAACTGCACTTTTCGCGTGACATTTGGCAAGCCAGCAAAAGACGAGCGAAAAAGCTAACGTGACACTGATTGTTTTGCGCGCGTATTTGTAACATTGTGAGGCGCTTACTGTATGCACCGTGTCATGACACACCAGCCAGTGTGTTCACCATTTTCAACCCAAAATCTTAGGAAGAATCACATATAACGCTTCAGTGAGCACTGGAATGTAATATGTCATTAATGATCAGTTCCACGTGAATTTGGGTACATCTGCATAAAAGGTAGTCTCTTATGCGGTCAAACGGCAAATTACGTCGTAATTTTGCCCCTCTAGGGACTGGATCTACACATAATCCACTCAGAAATTATCAAGAGCAAAATGGCTAATTTCTAAGTTTCGCGCATAACAATTTTAGTCAATAGCTGTGAGAATCAGGAGATAGTCAGTTGTTATTCATTACAATTTCATTGTTTATACCTTTGATAGGAGTCAGTGACTGACTTTTTAGTCCTCATAGTGAAAATGTTTCTTCTTTTTGTCTTACCATTGCGTAATTTTCATATAATTTATAACAAACAAGCAAGGAGTGCAGGGGGACCAGTCTTCGTTATAATAACCTACCCAATCACAGTTTGTTTAGACCAATTGGCTGACTTTGCTTGTGTCATGCTCTGATTGCCTTCCTTCTTTCTTTAATCAACAGACTGACACCAACTTACATGTTTGTTTTGGTGTTTCATTCTAAAATGACGGAATTTCTAGGTGACGGTCCGGCCTGGTTTCTTTTGCAATCACATGAAAATTGTGATAAATACTGGTGGACAAACCTTCTTTACATTAACAACTTCTATCCTCCAAAGTTTGGTGATCAGGTGGGTTGCTTCAATTGATCTTTAATTTTTGTCGTCACCTGCCGTACACTCTTCTCATTTCTTGTCTTTTCTTCTTCCTTTGCTAAGAATATCATTCCGTGAGTCGCCTGGGGACAAATCTTGTTCGTTAACTTCGACCAGCGGCCGGGAAACGGGCGACTCTGGAAAGTTCAAATCTGGAAGTCAAAAACGGTTAACAGTAAATCCCATACACCGTAGCCCCTCAGGCGCACAAAAGAACAAACAAACAATGGACCATTTCCCTAAAACAATGGAGGTGCTACACTATGCGTGCCAATGAAATTTAGAGCTTATGAGAGCTGCTACAATACCCCTTTAGTTAATCAAGGAACAATTATTGTGACGGTACGGTATATGTTCCCAGTATCCGGACACCTCAGTTAAAAACTACAAAACTTCGCTTCCTCAGTCGCAAGAGTTCTGAAATTTGACCCTGCGAGGGAACTCATTTAGTTCCGTGAATATGAAGAAGAAGGTCATCCGTGTCTACTTTGAATTCGTATCTCTCGTGAAATTTGCATTTCTGCTGAGCATCGGCCCTTTGTTGCCCGGTTTCCGGACAGCAAGCCCAGTTTCAGGACACAACAATAACAAGGTGCCTACTCTTGCTGTTACAAAGTAGTTCGATTTCGAAAATATAAATCGACTTAAGTTGGTATAAAATAATTCCCTGTTTTGACTGCCCGTTCCGGTTACATAAAACGCAGTCATGCCAAACAGCACACGGAAATTAATTCGTCACGACAAATACATGAAGAAAGTTTCCATAAGGAGTTGTGTAGTATGACAATAATATGCATCTCCTAAGATAAAATTAGATATGAAATTGATCTTCTACGCACAATTTACGCAGCTTATACAATGATGTTGAACAGTAAAGAAAAAACCATCCAAATCCTGGGCAACTTGAATTCTTTAAGTATTGCCATTTCAAATATTCGACAGTTCCTTTGAAAATATCACACTTTATACAGACCCTCAATTGAACAGCAGCAGTTTCACAGCGCAGCAGAAGCGAGAATATTAGCCATGAAAATTTCACTCACCTGAACGGAACGGCGCCTTCGGCAAATGTTTCATATGCCAAAAGCCCGCCACAACTTTGCCTTTCAAATCTGGAATGTTCCGCTTCCTTTCGGAATAACTCGTTTGCCAAAAATTAATAAACGCATAGCAAAAATTATAATTGTCTTTTTAACAGTGCGAACACTGGGAAACATAGTTAAGCTTACTGTAACTCTACGTAAAATATGTTAAAATTGGAAAATTCACTGAGCAGTTAGTCCCGGTTGGTCAAGTGGATCTGGCGTGTGTTTCTCGAAACCCCCGAAACTTTTCGGGCGCATTTCGGGTGCGACAATTCCTTCGTATCTTAAAAACGAAGACGTTTCCAGGCATGAAATTCAGTTGAAACAAAGTTTCCCTTTCGTATCTTGAAATCATAGTAAAGGACCAGCTTTTTAGAATAAGTGGATCGCAGTTTTTGAAATGAGTTTTCGGGCCCGAAAAGTTTACGGGACTTTCGAGAAACGGGCCCCTGGCCCATTAAGAAGGGAACGATTCGCGTTCGAGGCTCAGATTTTCCTGAATGTTTCCTTCTTTATCAAGCTAATTATTTAAGTTTGAAATGAGTATTACCAGGTATGAGAGCGTTTTCACATGACATCATGGCGGCCATGTTGGTGTTCCAAAACAAAGGAACGGCGGCCATATTGGTGTACCAGGCTAACTCTATTTTTATGCAAATACTCTCTTTTGTATGGCCGCTGGTCACGTGAGTGAAAACGCTTTATTATAATTTAAGGCAACATTTAGGGAGAAGCGGCTGAGGTTGATCAGATCTAATGCTCAGCGCCCAAAACTGTCGGACTTCCGCACTTGAACTGCCTGATTGATTTTGTATTTCTGTTTTATCTTTTTCTTACTATTTTGTATTTATTTTTCTGTTTTACTTCGGTCGTCCGAGTTTGTTAATCATTCGTATGATTACGTTGAGGTCCTGATTTTTTCAGGTTTATTTCATAAATTGCATTGCATTCTCAATTTCGAGGATCATTCTTCATTCCATTTCATTTCATTTCCTCAGTTCATACATGATTTACTACTTACACATAAAATGTTACTCGGCAAAAGAAAACGTTATACTGTGTCGCATTATTTAAGAAACGTCGTTACTGCCAAGTACATTCCTTTTGTTTTGATGTTCCATTCTCCCTGCAGTGCATAGGTTGGGGGTGGTATCTGGCTAACGACATGCAGTTCTACATCATCGCTCCACTGATACTTTTCGTGGCGTACAGGTAATGTTAGCTTAGAAAAACTGTTCAAGTATACGCAGAGATATCACCAACTCGTTGCTAAATTTGATACACTGCCAAGATGGAATTTTAGTTCTTAATGGACAGATCTTTCCTCATCTTCTACCCGGCGGTGCGATTGAAGCTACGGGCTCCCGAACAAATGGAAGCATTAGGGATATGCATTTGAGCAACGGCAATGGCAACGGCAACGAGACCGCAACAAAACAAGAGGTTTCATGACCAAAAGCAATCGCTCTGCACATGCATTTTACATTTTGGTACATTCCAACCTCTGCGAAAAAAAAAAAAAACGTAAAATAAAGACAACTTGGGGGAACATGACCGCAAATCCTGACATTGACGATATAGTAGTGATTTAGTCCCTGGAGAGCTCGGAAACATTTTCCCTTCCAACTTCTAAAAGCATTCACCCCTTATTTAGCTTACCATGGCTCCAGAGGCCCATTGAAAATGAAAACATCTCTGAAAACCAGAATATAAGGCAAGAGACCCGAGCCTCTGGTCGCAGGAGCCCAGAAATTCGTTTCCATATCATCAAATTCAGACAGAAAATATCCTAGTTCGTTGACTGGTTCATCTAATGAAACAACAAGTCCAATAACTGTGATTGGCTTACGAAAAGCGTGGTTTCCCGGGCGACAGTCAGAGTTTACATTTTTCTTCTCAGCGCTTCGCGTCTCGTGAACGCAGCTTCGCGGCGTTATTTCCGTCCTCCACATAAAAAGAATAACCTCTGGCACCCAGTGTATATTTAACACAGCGATGTCGTGGTTTTCAGGTTCTCTTTCGAGGTGGAATGGTTAAGCCCATGTTATTTTGGCTTTTTCATTTTCGGCTAAAGTAGTCAGTGGCTTATGTTCGTCAGTACCAAGGTTTAGAATAGTCACTTTCTGTGGGAAAATGTACAAGGACGTAGCCTGCATTTTTGCATAGGGGTGTTCCTATTCTTGGTTTTAACGTGACGTCATAAAAAATTAAAATTCAAAAGT
Source organism: Galaxea fascicularis (assembly GCA_948470475.1). Classification (NCBI taxonomy): domain Eukaryota; kingdom Metazoa; phylum Cnidaria; class Anthozoa; order Scleractinia; family Euphylliidae; genus Galaxea; species Galaxea fascicularis. The sequence continues at coordinate 28,542,854 of OX419340.1, read as the reverse complement.
AAAGAGACTTTTCCATTTTTAGCTTCGTCACGTAAAAGACATTTTAGAAATGTATCTGCTTGAATGTTTTCAGCTCGGAAGCGTGCTTTGTTTTGAAAGTTAAATAGAGCAGTTTTCTCACTGTGCGTGACATAAAGATGTCTGCTCACACTGCATGTCACGTACATGAAAACATCGATTCAGCGTGTTTTTTAGAGGTCTGTAAAGCCAACATCGCAAGAGAAGCGTCTATGTAAATGTTTACAAGCTCAAAAGAGAGAAGAAAGCCTTTGAGACAGCCAAAGTAAATTCCAGATGTTTTCACTCGTTTCCGGCTGCCATATTGGAGCCCCTCAGAGGGACTCCATCATGGAGCGTCCATACTAAACTCTGTAATTTTGAGTGGTACATTTTGCCGAATAACTCGAGTATGGGATATCGCACATCCCTGAAACTTTAGCATTTTGTCTATTTATTACTCTTCTACAATACCTTGATTTCTTGACTTTAACTATTGAATGTTTGGTGATTTTATTTTTTAACTTGCGTGACTTCCACGTGACTGAAAACCAGGAAATGTAGTATTGCTGGCCCCATTGAGAATGGACTCTTTGCTGAGGGGTCTGGGCATGTGCTCCCCCGGAAAATTTGTAACTTAGGACCTAAGAAATGGCGTTTCCCAGTTCCCTTGATTCTGCATGAGAATTAATTTTTAATAATCTCAGCGCAAAACGTAGCTAGTTTTTCCAGGAGGGGTTTAAAGCTTGCAAATCTTGCTTCCTTAAGAGATGGTAATATAATTAAAGATAGGTTAGTTAATATTTGTTGAATACGTTACACACTCCATCAAACACTGTAGTCTTGTGAATTACCATTCTCTCAGCTAGGATATCAGCAAGAAAGACTCGCCTCCTTCTTTCTGATATCCTCAGCAAGAAGGAGGCGCCATGGATGCTTCCGTGCAAAAAATGTCGATTTACCTATCCTTATGATTATCAGAGCATTGTAACCCTCTATAAAGTATAAGATGCCTTTTATAGAGTAGATTTTCTGTTCTTTTCGTTAAAAAAAGGAAGATCTTATCTCACCCTAACTCCGGACGGGGGGGGGGGGGGAGGGAGGATCCCATCTTGTTTTATTCTTAAATTTGTAGTCATGATAGGCATAATTGCAATCAATGTGACACTCGGTATCTCCGAACATTTCTAATTATCGTCGCCGACATCAACAATGCTGACTTTTGGATGAGTTCGATCGAGGAGTTATATCCACTCTTATAGCCTTGTTCCTAACTCTCCCACCACTCCTGACGTCACCTGTGATCTTACAATCCACATTTTTCTACTGCTCTACAAATTTGCGACAAACCTGAGCCCAACCGAATGTGATCAAAGTCGGCCAGAATTGAAGGACTGTAAGAAACCAAAACATTGGATCCAAGCAGGTGGTTTCTAAACTATCGCGGCTTATTTCATCTCATTTTGTACACCTGTGACGGCAACATGATCATCATAAGAACAAAGTAAGTTTATCATAATCTAGTGGCAATAATGTCATCGACCGTGATAATGATAATCTTACGATCAGGTGTAATTCTGAATTTTTTTTTTTTGATTATAGATTTCGTCTGCGAGGAATGCTTGGCGTGGTGGGCTTCTTCATTAGTGCCAGTTTAGTAACCACAGCGGTTATTAGCGCTCATTATGACATCAAGGCAACACCGTTGACACCACAGTAAGAATTTGGTTAGATCACTCACAACCAAAATTTCTCGAGGCACTTGAATAGATTGCGCGCCCAATTTACAGGGTTTATACTTGCGCCCATTCACAATCGGTTTTAACAAGGTTCTATTATCTTAACCTTCTTTCTTGAAACCCCTCTTCTCCCACCTCACTCATGACAATGATCAGGGATCAGTTGAAGCGTTTGAGAATGGTCAAATGCTTGATCAGATTAATATTGCACTAGGGAGGGGTGGTAGGGGCATTGCACAGATCTGTTCTTTACTGTAAAGAATCGCAGTCAAAGACAGCCAAGCGTTCCCGTCGTTAACGGGCTAATGAATTCATTGATGCAAAATTGATTCCGTTCGAGGATTGAACAATCCGTTCATGAGATGAATGGTCCAATATTCAAATTGAGCCTCGATTCAATAATCGAATGTTGATTGGATTAATGAAAAAAGCCTTGCCATATATAGATACTAAGCTCCAACTCTTCCTCGGTTAAGAAAAAGATGGCGAAGAGACGACAACCAGTTTGAAACGGATTTACGAGACAGGAAAGGCTCTGTCTAGCGCTTTTCGAGAAGAAATAAATTACAGAGTTAAACAATCAGGATTTCAGTGCAAATGAAATATCAAGGATTTAAAGCAAATAATACGAGGGGTCAGAAAATTGCCGACCATTACAGACAAGTAAGTTCAATCGATAGAGCTAATTTGTTCTTTTGGAAATGTTCACAAGTGTTGTTCAAGAGAAATGGCAAATCAGTCGACCGGGGGAATAGTAGGTACCAACCTATATAAACAAAGAAACAATAACTTAACATTCGATTTTTGAATCAAGGCTCAATTTGAATATTGGATTATTTATTTTCATGATAGCCTGCGAACAGTTTCTCCATTTGGGTTATTCCGAGAGTTGGCGCGCGGCAAAGCTCGGGGTTTGGGGCGGGCAAGAGAAGGGAGAGCCTGCAATGGTCTTTGCAAGATTTGAGTTCTGCCCCCTTTTCCGCTTGACTGATCTGTCAAATTATCGAAGTGAAATGGACCAATCAGAACGAACCGGAAATGACCTTTTGGGTCAAGGCGGCTGTCAAAAAACTTTTTTGCGACACGTGCGCTTGTTCTATACGTGTAAGTTGTTATATTATGAACTCGAATCCAGAAACTCCGAAGAATCATATCGACAAAAAACTGGAAGGAAACCACGAAGCGTCAAATCGGTTGACGAATTTTGCAGAATTTGCAAGTGTTCGTCGAGGACAAAATAAGGCTCTCCGGGGTCTTTTGTGAACGTTTTCAAACGTTGTACCAGAGAGGGATTTTAAAATGTATTTTTTGCATCTTCAGTCTGCATGTACTGCGAGCTTTACGAGGCAAGAAGAAACTGAGGAAATTGTTGTCACCAAGCGGGCCGCGATATCGTCGCGGGGAAGAAGCCCTTCCCGTAAATCAAGAAAGAAAGATGATCAAAGACCAGTAGGAATTCCCTAGAAAGAAAGAAAAAGCGACCCCCGGCTTCTCGTCGTCGTCTTCACACCGTTGACGACGATCAGCTTGGTAAGGAAAACCTTGTCAGAGTGGAGCACAATCATCCGATTCGAATCTCCTGGCACATCTTAATATCGACGACCTTCCGGACAACACCGCAAGCGTGAAAGTCTTAGTTTTGTCGTCGAATGGGGATGTGACGATCAGAACACCTAAAGATAAAGCTACAATTTGCCTAATAAAGAATCTGGCACTTAAGAGGTGGAAAGCAGCCGCAAATGCTTTTATTGTACACGAAGCTATCCGTGCTTATCGCATAGTTAAGAATGTAAACAAAGAGATCGACACTCCAGGTATTTTGAAATGTACAGAATGTAGAGACGTTAATGAGCTCGCAGCGTTCTCGAACAAACTGATTGTGAAGGAAAATTAAGTGTATTTGCCTCTAAGGAACGCCTGCATTCGTGGGTCAAGGGCACACCGCTTCGGCCAAGGCAAGTAATATATCTGATATATCAGGCAACCGAGGGAGGTTTTCAAACACGTCTGGGCTTTCGAGTTCCACTGCTTTCAGTCCTCAGAGAATTCGGTTCTTCCATCTGATGGGAACAAATTACATGTACACAACAATTCGATGATCAAGCCAAGTCCAGCGATTCCACCACAGCGAAAATTTGAGACACCAAGCTTTTTCCAGTACCTGTAGGCAACACGGCTAGTACATCCTTTTCATTGTGAGACTATTAATGTCAGGTCTAGCTCTTTCTTCAGCTCAATTTGCTTTAAGGATCTTAAATTCAAAGCTGAGATAGTTTCAGTGAGCCGAGAATCCGTATTATTATCCGCGTCTACTGAAATCTCTGCTCACCTGTTTGACATGTGTCACCCTCGAATTGGCCAATCATCAATTTACGTTCAGAATCTGAACGTGGATACTCAAGTCTTACAAAGACTATTGCAGGCTCTCCTCTCTTTTGTCCGCCCCAATCCCTTAGTTTGACCGCGCGCCTTTCAAGAGCAAATCGACGCGACCATCTCTCGGAATAACCTAAATAGAGAGCCTGTTTGCAGGCTATTTTCATGAATGTATGAAACGCATTTTCCTGTGTTCGACGCCGTTGCATGTAATTAGTTCAAATTCTGATTGGTTCACTAAGCTGTCTTCGTCTCTTGTGATTGGTTAGAGTAATTGTTATCGTTTTGGTTGTAAGACATTCAATTGAAATATTTAGTCTCTAGCCGGTTTTGGACTAATTGGGGAATGAAGTCACATAAACATCATCACGTCTTTTACACCTGCTGAAGTTTAATTATGTTGTAACAGGCCGCCCGGTGTGGATATGCAATCACTGGTGTATAGCAAGCCCTACTGTCGTATTGCTCCGTATCTTGTAGGGATGGCATTAGGCTACGTGCTTCTATATACAAAGGGCCGACAGAATTTCAAGGTAACGTTCTTTATATTTTTAATAATTGATCCCCTCATTTACAACGAGCTCTGACATGTAGCTAAGTCCAAGAAAACTGACAACATTCTCTTTGAAAAGCGAGCTAATGCATATCTCGCTTGTTATTACGTCTTTTGTAGATAGCGGAGCACGTATGTGCGCGCCAGTAGGGAGCTTTAGCAAAGGTGACGGCAACGGCAATAAACAAACTAACAAACAAAGGTTGTAATTTCACGAGCGCTTCTTCAAGTCGCTTAGCGAGTGACAATCGGAGATCGCGTAAAAACATTTGCTTTTCCAACTCGCTTAAGCGAGTCGAAAAATTTCAATAGAATTCTCATTAGATTTAAGCCACCACACCAGGTGGCGATCGTCTGCGATCTGCGATCTGCGATCCGCGATCGTCTGCAATCGTCGGCCAAGGGGGAGTTGCTTGCGGTTATTGAAATTAGAAACACAACAGGCGTACTATTTTCATTTGTTTGGATCTGCCGCCATAAGTTTCTAAATGATGTATTGGCACGTGCTCTCTCTTCATTACTCTTACCCACGTATCATTTTTAACTCGCTTAACGAAGTCTGCAAACAAACCACTATCATGAATGTTAAGAGAGTCAGACAACGGCTGTCGTGAAAACACGGCCAAACAAACAAAACAAGCGATCACCACCTTGGACACAAGGAATACAGCTCATTTGCTCATTGTTTTTCCTTAATGTCCAGACGTACTTGCTTGAGGTGGCTGGCTGGTGTTTTGCTGTCATTCTCGCTCTATCGGTGGTGTACAGTCCCTACACAGCTGTCAGGAAAGGGGACCCAGAGCCCTTTACTCGGGCAGAGAACATCACGTACCTAACCTTTGCACGGTTTGCGTGGAGCCTGGCACTAGCTTGGGTGATTTTTGCTTGTCATCGTGGGCGCGGGGGTAAGTGTTGATTCAATGTATGGTCGTTCCATCCCGGATAAAACGAATGAGGAGGATAATAGTTATGGAGGTAAATCTATGACAAAATTCAATACTCAGTGAATCTATAAAGTCATCTGAATTGTACATGCATTAATCTAAAGCTGAATGGCAACAAGCCGATTCTACAAATAGTCATTACGAAAACAGGCATCACGCTGAATTCATCACGCTAAAAGGCATTACTCTGAAAGGCAGCACACTAAAAGGCATCACGCTGAGAGGCATCACGCTAAAAGGCATTACGGTGAAAGATATCACTCTTAAAGGCATCACGTGAAAAGACAAGCGTGATGCCTTTTCTAACAATAGGCTATTTATATCAATACAATGAGCTATTGTGAGAAAACAATACTTAGGACCCAGGCGCCCAGGTGGGGTGGGGGGGGGGGGGGGGAGTACTCCGGATCTCAAGTGACGGGGATGATGGAAGGATTTTTGGGTTTGAAATTTTCGATTCCTTTTTTGGGATAGAAAAATAAGGTAAGTATTTGTTGTTTGAAAGGTATTTGTATTTAAGTAGGGACTTTTTTGGGTATTCAAAATATTCTGAGGATTAGTGGTAATCCTTCGGGGCGTATTTCTGCGAATAAAGTTAAATCCTTTCTGTAATATTTGTCATTGGATTTTTATGGGGTTAATGTTTGGTCCAGGGATTTCTTTGGGTTCTTTGAGTTCCGTCACTTGAAATTCGGAGTACCTCCCTGGGACTTAAAACACATCTTAACTAAAGAGGCCTTTATGAATCTAGTCCCTGGTCTCCTAAACAGACAAGTGTATACAGCTTTTAAAAGTAAACTTGAGGTAAGTGCCGTTAAAAAATTCTACTGATTCGAAATTATGACTCGAACTCGGCTTCTTTCATATTGGCTGCTTGCCTAACTTAAGTCGCAACGTTATTAAAATATGTTCATAGCGCCAATTGGTTAGTTTGACACCCATTTCTGCTGCAATATACCGTTCATTTGGCGACAAATTCCAAAAGGCTACAAAACCAACACCAAAAAGTGCACTTTTTTGTCATCAATTTTTTTTAATGGAAAATCTTGTTCAAAAATCAAAACCCACTTCAGCAGCAAACCTTAAGGCCAGACCACAAGGGGCCTGAGCGCTTCATAGCCATTTAAAAGCTTCATTGGTGACTGATACGATTAAAATAAAAAAGAAAAGATTTACCTACGTGTCTGTATCTTTCTTTGGGCGTTTTGGAAGGGATCTGCATCAGCGCGAAGACGGTTTCTGCGTTCTATTTTAAAACACAATTTGCTTCAGCCGCGTCGGAAACTGGACACGTCTCATGTTGCAAGTGTGATATAAGTGAAAAGGGTGAAACTCTTTCGAGAGCAATTTTCTCTGAAGGCTATATTCTCTTATCATTTAAGAAAAGCAACTAAAAATTCCGCCAACACATTAACATACATGTAAGGTTAAATTAAATACTCGTGTTCAATTTTGGTCTTCAGTATGCTATTCAATTTTTACCGACAAAATCTCGTTGATTTTTGAAGGCGATTTTCGTTATATCAGTGACTCCACTTGACTTGACTGGAAGTTACGACAATGCGTTCGCCATGTCTTTTGTCAAACAACACGTTGTCGGCTTCCACTAAGCAGGTCTTTCGATTATGACCACAAGAGAGCATTAAATATAATTCAGGATACGCAGGATGCTTCTTAATACCAGCAAAGCGGCACGCGTTACCTCATGTATTCCACGCGTGAACTGGTCAGGTCAACTGGAGTCACAGATTGTACGGAAGCTCTCTCAGTGGGGCGTATGGAAAACCTGGAAATCAGGAATCCAGAACCGGAACCGGACAAATAAATGAATTTTTCAAGTTGAGAAGTATGATTGACATCAATACTCCTCCTCCCTTATCTGCATTCCTCGCACGCAAGATGGATGACGATAGGCGCGGGCGTATGGAAAACCAAGAAATCCGGAAACGGAACCGGAACCGGAACCGGAACAGCAACCAGGGCTGAGTATAAAACTCTCCCAATTCCCACTTTATAGATTTTTTTTGTCAGGTTGTCAGGCCACTCAGTCCTATCAGCAACCCACACTCACTCACTCACTCACTCACTCACTCACTCATATAGACCTTATTCATAAATGGCGGCTGTTTTATTTGTGTTTTGTTATTGTGCAAATTAGCCTACCAAGCCTCACATTAGAGCAAGAATTCTTTTCAAGTTAGCACATGCTAACGAGGCTTGGTAGGCTAATTTGCACAAGGACAAAAGAATGATGAATTGGCAGCCATTTATGAATAACGTCTATGACTTTCAGTCATACTGGTTTACTGAAACAAAAGAAGCTATTTGCATAAAAATAGAATACAATTACCAGAGGTCTAATTTGGGATACCAACATCGCCGCTCTTTCTTTGTTTTGGGACACCAACATGGATGCCGTGATGTCATGTGAAAACTCTCTATACACGTTACGGCCGCCATGTTGGTGTACCAAAATAAAGGAACGGCGGCCATTTTGGTGTACCAGGCTAACCCTCTGGGAATTGGATATCATTTTTATGCAAATAATTTCTATTGTTTCATTAAACCAACATGGCCGCTGTTCACGTGAGTGAAAACGCTCTAAACGGTTAAGTAAGCAGTCGCGCGCAGCCGATGCGCAGAATCGATGTTTATTGAACAAAACGTTTGAGAGAAATGCTTGGAAACGTAGTAGTTCGTAAGTATTAACGTTTCCCTGATTTTCCTTGTCTTTATTTTGTAGGTTTGGTGGATAAGATTCTGTCAGCTCGGTTCTGGATCCCATTAAGTAGGATGACATATTGTGCTTATCTTGTCCACGTGATTGTCCTATTTGTAGGCGTTGGTTCACTTGAGGCTCTTATCAGTTATTCGGATATCCTTATTGTGAGTAATGCTCAAATGCTGCTTGATTACGACGTGTTTTGATTACTGTTAGGGAGCTTAAGCAACGACGACGACAACAGCAACGAAATCGACGACATTCTCGTTTTTGTTACTCTTTCGCGATTATTCCAATTTGTTTAACGCAAAAAATGTTGGCGAGCTGTTCAGGGTTAAAATTACTGTGAACGGTGTTGGAGCAAAGAAAACCAAAGAAATACTTGCCGTCATGCGCTCACGTTCTCGAGAAATCCTAAAATTTGGTCATTTCACGTTACTGTTTTGCAGAAGACGGTAAAGAAATGAACCAAAATGTAAAACGCACGTGCAGAGCGATTGTTTTTGCTCATTAAACTTATTCATTAATCCTGTGGCGTTTTCGTTGCCGTGCCGTCCTCGTTGCTTAAGCTCCCTATTGATCTTCCTCTACATGATTATTAAATTATGTATGAAAAGAGCAAAAATTATTTAAAAGGTAATATAGGTTGTTTACTATTTACCGAAAAAATCCGGAAATTTCGGATGGAATGTAAATGGGAAGACTAATTTTTTCTTCCCGAATGGAAATTTCCATGGGAAAACGGGATTTCTTGAAAGGTAGTCCAAAAGTTCCAACCGGAATTTCCGAACGGAAAATGTGTGTACCATTTGCGATTTTCACTGGTTCCAAGTCCTACTCCAATTTTGATGCGTGTCACGTGTTATTTAGTAGGGGTTGTGCAAATGGTACACGCCAATCCTGAACGGAATTCTTCATTGCGGTTTTTTGCTTATCATTTATACAAACCGTCGACCAACCGGTTTTCCCATGTAAATGGTAAACAACCATAAAAACCTACAGAGTTCCATGATAATCTTCAGGACAGCAGTATGGAAAAAAAATTATCAATTGTTTTTGCCTTCATTTAAATCAATATTTTTCACTTTTCGCAGCTGAATATTCTTACGTTGACAATTGGGAGCTTAAGAAGCGAAGACAACAGCGACAATGAACGAAAACGCCACAAAACAAATACTAGCGTTTTTTAATGAGGAAAACAATCGCTTTGCACGTACGTTTTACATAATTTTGTTACATTTTTCTACCGTCCTTCTGCAAAACATCTACGTGAAATAACCAAGTTTTAGGTGTTCCCGAGAACGCAACCGCACTAATGACGATAAATGTTTCTTTCTTTGATCTTAATTTGACGCCTTTGACGGACAGTAATTTTGTTCCTGGAGAGTTCGCCAGAATTTTCCAAGTTAAAGAAAATGAAACATCGATTGCGAAAGAGTCACAAAAGCGAGACTGAAGTAGTTTAAGGAGAAGACGTTTTCGTTGACCTCAACGTTGTCGTTGCTCAGTTAAGCTCCCTAATGGCGTCATTAGCTGGACGTCGAGACGTTTTTTCTTTCAGCTTTAATTTATGCCGGTAACCGTCATTTTAAAATATTACTCAAAATATTTTAATAGAAGGACTGTGTTTTCTCTCTTATTTAATTTTCAGTCTGTTCTCTTTGCTGGTGTGCTGACGATTTCATACAGTGTGGCCTTCATAGTGTGCGTTTGTGTCGAAACTCCCTTAATGCGACTGGAAAACTTGGCACTTAATTAGAAAGAAGGATGATTGGGTTACAGAATAGTTCCAACGGCAATAATTATATTTCTTATATATTTCAGTTAGTGCGCGCTTTGTGATTGGTCAATTTTGCGTGCTCTTTACGGTTTTGAAAGTTCAGCTTGACTTCAACTGGTTTCCTTTCCCGCGCGCTCGATTTACCTCAGAGATGTAATAAACACCTCAACAACCTCGTTTTCTTGGTTGTCAGTGCAAATTACGGATCCCGGTTTTCCCCATTGATTTGTGGCCCGCGTGCATGTGGCCCTTGGGCCAAAAGTTAATGGGAAAAACGCTATCGCTAGCTGATAAGGGTTGTAATCAGCAAACACTCTTCCAGTATCGCGAATAGAAAAATGAAATTATTGATGATTGTGGCCTGTTATGATGTATTAATATTTGAACTGGGCAATCGAAATAAATATATATTTTGCTTGTGAATATCTGTGTGTTTGATGGTATTCCTTTGCCTCGTAAAAGTGCTAAATACAGGTTGTGAGGGACCAGGGGCCCCGTTTCTCGGCGAAGGTCCCGAAACCTTTTCGGGCCCGAAAAGCCATTTCTAAAACTGCGATCCGCTCGTTCTAAAAAGCTGGTCTTTTACTATGTTTTTAAGATAGCAAAAGGCAAATTTGTTGCAAAATTTTATGCCTTAAAACGTCTTCGTTATTAAGATACGTAGGAAATTGTGGCACCCGAAATGGGCCGCAAAAGTTTCGGGGGTTTCGAGAAACGCACGCCAGGGCCGTAGCTAGCGTGAGGCAAGACGAGGCAATTGGCTCGTCTTGATTTTTGTTTGTGTTTGTTTGTTTGTTTTTTTTGCACCGGTATCGCTCAGCAGTGAAAGGGTGAACTTCTACACTTGCCCAAGATTGGCTTTTCTAAAGTAAAAATGCCACGGAAAATGCTTAAAAGAGCATTTTTGAGCCTCTAGATTTCAAAATTTTCTTTGGCGGGCGGGGGGGCATCCTCCCAGACCCTCTCAGCGGCTCGTGCCTTCGGTGCACGAAACTTGCCTCGTCTTGTCCGAAGTCTGCCTTCGGCCCTGTGGACCCGTCACACGATTCAGTAACCGAACGACATTATTAGGACTACACGGATTCCTTCCCGATGATTTTCTTTTTTTGTTCGATATCTAAACAACTCAATCCGTAAGTACAAAAGGAAGGATAGTTCAGCTGTGTTAGTAACATTTTGTGACCGAAACGATTTTACCTGGAATGGTCATAAAACATTTACTGATTTCTAGCGCTTAAAAGAATACTGAAGACTTCCGTTATTTAACGTGTGGGTGATACCAAAACGTAAGACCAAAGACATACCTTACAGTCACAGGCGAGTATCTTGGGTGAATGTTATTAGCGCGTTTTGCTTTTTTTGAAACTGGGAAAAGGTTTTCAGTTTAGAGTTCAAAACTGCTACAGATTCAAGGTTCTTAATATGATCAAGTAGCGTGTCTTATAAAAACATATGGAATGTCCCACCTGATCATGAGGATAACCCTCCATATCGCTTGAGATTGCATTTCATCGTTTGAAGTATTTTCTTGATATCACGGGACCTTTTTTTTTTCTACGGGACTTGATGGACTCTTGATCCAATAAAACGTTCCGCGTGACGTCGTCGTATGATGAATCATGTGTGAAATAGCAAGCCATATGGTTCCTCGATTTTCCATAATACCCGACGTACATTCACTTGATCTATCACCTCATAAGTCCACAAAAACCTCTCGTTGATGTAAAAATGGATAGTACTTGTAGAATTGCCCGAGTTGTTAACTTTTTAGTTTTTTTTCTCGTGTTTTGTTCATTTTCTAACCCTTCGCGTGCATCACCTGGATTTCAATTTGTTAACAATACTTACGATCTGGTGGCAAAGCAGCTTGGTATTTCGAAGCTCCCAAGCTTTACTACGACAAGCCAGTGCAACGACAGCCTTGTCTCTCTGTCCAAGGATCCTGAAAGTCTCCTCTTATGTGAGTACTTATTTTACAACTTCTTCATCTCTATTTAACCCTTTAACTCTCGCGCAAGATCTGATTATCAATTCTCCTTTCTAGGTGTTATACATTTCCTTTTGAATTAGTTAAGAGATTTTGGTTTATACCAAGAGAAAACCCTCTTGCTGTTATTTTGTCTATTATGATCACCTTTCTGCTGGACGAAGAGGATTGTGCCGATTTTCTACTGTTAGCGCTGCAACCACAGGAAATATGCGTTCCTAGAAGTTTATGGAAGTCAGTTTAAATTAAACTGTTTGTTGACGTAAAACGCCAATAAACATCTGAAGATTCGATCGTTGAACAAAAGAAAAGAAAATATTTGTGTCATTGTCGATCTCGTGAACCGAAAATAAAGCACTCTCAACGAAATTGTTCTTACTTTCGTGTGTGCGTCGATGATTTATTTACTTATAATCCCCGGAAGGCATCTAAATTTTAAGACGCACGCCTGATGGGCACATGATGTCCAAGATGGCACAGAATATGCTAGGCAATAAATTATTTTTCACATTTGCTGTAATGCCTCGCACTGGCATTGCAGTTAGCCGTGTATTTCCATTGGATCTATTGGATCTTTCTTGCGTTGACGTCTACATCACACCCACCAGCGAGTTCATTGTAAGTTACACTGAAAATATGGATGAGCCATAATTATAATTACAATTGACATCTGAGATGACAATAACACGACTCCCTAAGGCAAGGTTACAGGTAATCATCTATGGGCTCCCACACAACCCCAGGAGGGGGGGGGGGGGGTTCTCCTTGGAATTCTTGGTAGAGAATTTGGTAGAGAATTCTTGGAGAATGGCGGCCGCGACAGACATTGCTCCGCCAGCAATCAATCCACAATCAATCCCTCAAAAAAACCAATTTAAATGGAACAGTGACTTAAACACCTTACGAGACTTCTGGATCGCTGAACTGGAAGGAGGAGATGAGAATAATTTAGTGAGCGTAAACTCCAACGGTAACACAGAGGTGTTAAAGTTTGAATCGGTAATCGTTAACTTCTATTCCTCCACGAAAACTTTACAAGTGCAAGGCTCACAAAAGGATCACTACGTGAAAATGCTTCGGAATATTGCTGAAAACGGAACTAAATCTCAAGATACTCTGATCGAACTAACGTCTAACAGTGGAATTGATAAGATTACCGAACAAGTGTTGAATTTGAAATCAACAAGTCATCACGATGACCGTTACGAGAAGTTCGAGGCCTTCATGAAAGAACAACGCGACTTAAACAAGAAGATTAAAAGCCATATTTCCGCTAACTCCATAGAAATAAGTGAATGCACGATAGAGCTAAAAGATTGGAACAAAAGTGTAAAAACCAAGCAAAAGAAGTAAAACTCGCATGCGAAAATCATAATCAAGCGGTTAAAGACGAAATCAGTGAAGAGGTGCAAAAATTAGCAACGCAAATTGCAAATCTTTCCTCCAAACTGTCTTCGGATCTAAAGACACTGAAAACCAAAGCATCATCTACTGAAGACTCGATCAAGCACATTTTACAACAACTCAATGAGATAAAAAATCAAGTGTGTATATCTGAGCAGTCACTCATCGCACAGCTACAAGAAACAAGCCATCAAGACCCTTCACCACAACTTTCAACCTTAATAGCGGACTCAAATGAATATACGTACGCAGTAGCTACGTCAAACAGGTATGAAACTTTAGTCGGGGAAAATCGCTCGATCGTTGAATCTAACCCACCAAGCACGCGACCTAATCCATTATCTGCTACTACTTCAAGTCCCTCTGCTGCAAGAACGCAACCACCAAGCTCCCAGCCAGACGATCAACTTGCTTTTACATCCTCCTCAAATCAGAATCATGTATACAACCCAAATGAGCGATTATCAAAGGGACCGGTGCTGTTGTTAGGGGATTCGATAATAAGAGGAATACAGCAACGCAAGTTTGCCCCAAATCGTTATGTAAACAAACAGATCATCGCTGGGGGAACGAGGGAAATTAGGCAGTTCATCAACCACATGCAAGAAAGAAATGATTATGATTACATTGTGATCCATTCCGGTATAAATGATGTTGGCAAACTGACCGCAAACGAAATAAGAACAAACATGGAAAGCTGCATCGTCAATCTAAAGCATAGATGGCCGAACAGTACGATGGCAATTTCAAGAGTGAGCTACGTCCCACGGGACAACAGTAAAAACCAGTTTATTGATGAAATAAACAGCAAATATGAAAGCATTTGCACGGATCTAGATGTGACTTTCATCGACAACAAAAGAGTAACGTATATATTGTACATATTGTATAAGACTCCAAATAAAAACATGTCTGTCTGTCTGTCTGGTACGGGTGTGTGCCGCCCGGTTCTTCAAATCCTCACACGATTTTAGACCAAAATATGCCATTTTCCACAGCCGTTTTCAGACCTGGCGTGGTCAGTTCCACATTTTCCCACTGGCTTCGTTGTAGAATAAGGGGGGCTTGGCATCAGTACCGAAGTCATTCAGCTTTGGTTACTTGTCGAATTTCTCTATTACACATTTGGAGTTGAAATGACAAAAACGTTTACACGTTGTCATGGCTCCCTTAATTGCAAAACCATACCCGATTTCAGACCAAAATGGTCAAAATCTATACCCGTTTTCAGACCAAGACGGCTCAAAAACCACACCCTTTGGTGCTGCACATACCTATATAGCTTTGTTTAGGGGAGTAACCCCAACCCCCTCTCCTCTCTACTAAGCCGTACGACTACAGTCGAGCCTCGATTATCCGGACCCGTTGGGACTGGACTGATTAGTCTTGATAATCGAGAGTATATGAACATTAATTGGACAAAAATGAAACTTAATAAGTCATGGTTCAGGATATGCTCCGCATTGTTATCTGGTCCGCGTAAGCGTTAATATTGTGCATTTTGATACGAATCTTGAATGTAATTATCTAATTTTCATGAAAAAAAAACTAGGACCAAAGTCGAGGCAAGTCCGAATAATCAAGAAATCCGGATAATTGAGGTCCGGATAATCGAGGTTCGACTGTATTAATGTCCATGGGCTGAGTCATCCTTTAAACACACATGCATTGAAATTAAGATTTCCAGACACAACAGATAGGCATCAAGAGGCGGTCTGTTGGGCAAGTTTAATTTACGCAAACCAAATGCAAATAAAGTATTTCGCGATAACAATAATCGCGTTACGTGTAATTTCATTTCAGATTTGGATGCTTGGGGAAAACCTCCAAGTGGTATTTTGGCGGGAAACGTCTTGGAATGGCTTGGTTCATACAGTGAGTGTACCAAGATGATTGAAGGCGCTCATTATTGCTTAGTGGAGATAGATATAGCTGTTGTGTCGGATTTAACTCGTCGATTATCAGTTTATGGTAAAGCTCTTGACAAAATCAAGGTAGGTTGAGTGAATGTGTTATGCACCCATCAATGCTAAGCCCCTTAAGACTCATTTCATGGTATAACGTAACTTTTTCTACCAGATGAATAAAGGGGGTAGTTTCTAAAGAAACTGTGGTGCTGCGTCGGTGGGGAAGTAGTACACAAAAATTTGGTATTATCAACAGAGTTGATAAATTTAAATTGACCACCGTACAGGGATTCTAAAAGCTGACGTTTCGAGCGTTAGCCCTTCGTCAGAGCGAATCCATTCGCTCTGTGCGGTGGTCAACTTACATTTATCAATTCTGTTGATAATACCAAATTTTTTTTCTACCAGAGTCTGGTCTTCCATGATGGGGACCATGTCCAATTTCCGACCCTGGGCCAACGCGTAAATGTCAAAATCCTTACTCAGGGAAGGGCCGTCTCAGTCAATTTCCCGTGCATATAAGATACTTGGCCATGTAGATGACGATAATAATGACATACCTGACAAATGCACGTAACGCGGCGGCGACCGAGACCGCGAAGCCCGAACAAGACGATGGCGCAGACAGATGCAAAAGTGCAGAGTACATTTAAGGTGGCTCAAACCAGTTTCAACACTTTCAAGAAACTCACTTATTGGAACGATTTATACTACAACACTGTATCACGTATTAGCAATGTTGGTACCATATGAAACAGCAATTATTGCTGAATAAAAAGCGGTCATTATTCTAACGCAAGACGTAACCATGGCAACGGGAACGCCTTGTAAAAACAGCCTATATTTTGGCTTTAGTTGCTCATATCTCCAAAACGAAGTCGGTGACCCCCATTTTTTATTGCTCGAAAGTGATCAACAGACCAAGATGAAACTTTTTGCAAAGTTTAAAAAAATTCTGTGGAGCAGATTCAGAGCCACCTTAGTACAAGCTTGAGATACAAGCAACTAAAGCCGAAATATAGGGCGTTTCTACATGGCTTTCCTGTCACTATGGTTACGTATTACGTCACAATAATGACCGCATTTTATTCAGCAATAATTGCTTTTTCATATGGTAGCATAAAATTGTTACTATGCGATAGTGTTATGTGTCAGTCTTTCTGATAAGTGAGGCTCTTGAAAGTGTTGAAAGGGTTTGAGCCACCTTAACTTCTCCCGTGTGGACGAAATATTCCTTTCACTGTATTGACGAAAGTTTGGAATTAACAAAGTAAAGTTCGTGTTCCTCTCAAAACCTTGAATATTAGTCATTAAGCGTTGCTCGGCTCAGTTTGGCGACATTGGCCAAGAAGAAATATTAAACCTTCGCCTACTGAATTGCTTTTCTTTCCTCGGCAAATTATATCTATTATTGGTTCGTAGCGTTCGATGTCGTAGTCGTCCCACCAAAAACGTATACGTTAGTTGGAATAGCTCCTTACAGCTGTCCTTATGAATTCTAGTTACCAAGTTTGAATCACGTTTAGAATTTGTTGATTTGTTGCCTCCCTTTAAATTAAAGACATTATGGACTGAAAAACTGGTGCTGGGGAAACGGGGCCCGGGTGAGAGATTTTCAACTTGCATGATTTTGTTTTCTTGCCCATTGTTTGTGTAGGGTTGTTTTTGCAGGTGAAACCTTCTGCACGGTATATTTTTTCAAGACAAGTATTCCAACTATTCCTTCTGTATGGATTTTTTATTTGTCTTCTTCTTTGCACGAATATTCTTTCTTGTCATTTTCCTTGCATGAATTGTTTTCTTTCCCTTTCCCCATCTCTAATAGAACGTCTTTCATAATTGCCATACATAATATTGTGGTTGAATTCACAAAAATGACCGTGTCGCAATATAAGTCATGTTGCACGTGAAATCAAAGCCGTCTGCCAAATAGCAGATTGTTATCATGTTTGACGCCGTTCCTTATAACCTTTGTTTGTGTTGATTCTTCACTTTACCAACAGGGATATATTCCATATTTTCCATATACCTCATGGGGAATCTGTGCGCCTCAACAGTGCACAGAACAAGATATCACTGAAGGCCTGAACGACTTTTTCACAGGTGAATAGTTTTGCCTCATCTTGTGGATCCCCAAAATGCATATTTAGGTAATAGGTGGTTTGCAGCTAATCTCTAGAGACACAGATAACAATGCTAAAATGTACAAATGCTGGTGGACGAACAAAAGAGCTAATGAGAGATCCATTGTTTACCATCCACCAGCATGGCGACGATGACGTAACGTGAAAACCACCTATACACAATGTTCTTCACTCCCACTTCAATATCATATTAAGTGATTCATTTTCCGGTTCCTAGTTGTTATCACTGCACATGCCAAATTGTTCTTTTGAACTAATTTTGCTTACTAGTAAGACCCATTGGCAGCTTTTGTTGTTGCGTCCCGACAGTGTGTTGCATTTATGTAGTCAGGTACCTTCTTTTCAGAATAGTCGATTTTTCTCATCATGCAAATACAAATGTGCAGTACTGGATAATCCTGTTCTGCAATAAGAAGAAAATGGTTCTACACTGTGCTTATATCAAACCACTTTAACTATTAGCTGGGCATCCTACACGGCTTTTTAAATTTTTTATTCATCTCTCGTAGTTCTCAACCTGACAGGAACCGGACAAAACTCAATTAAATCTGTTCACTGTAACAAAAGAGCAGAATACACAACTGGTGTGATAATGACTATGTGAGTACATTGTTTGCACAATATTTAATGATGGTATGAAGTAGGCTCTTACCGAAAGTGCTCGTAAAAAAAGCATTAAATGCTAAAAGCAGTGCTTGTTTTTTTGCCAAAAAAGTGCTAAAATAATGCTAATTTTTTTGAAAAAGTGCTCCTTGGTTACATAAAAATGCTCACTTTTTTCCGATTCTTTTAAACATAGAATATTACATTTTTCAGATTTTCAGTTACATTTTTCAACAAAAAATTGTAACGATCAATGTTTTTTGCATCACAGTTGCCCTTAGTCTTATTTTTCCATTGATTGATGGCAGAGTACGCTCTCGAACTATCTCTGCCTTGGCTGGCTAATTTCCATTATTACTCGATGACAACGTGGATGACGCCATCTTGGAACGAGTGTGATGGACTGGGTTTCTAAAAGGCAACCGCTGACCTATGAGGACAAAATGCGGCTTTGGACGACATAAATAAAGTCAGATTGTGCTTTTTAACACAAAATTATACAAATAATCAGTCGAAAATCCAAAAAAGTGCTAGCAGTGCTGTTTGGGATGAAATGTAAAAAAAAAGTACTCGTGAAACCAAATAATGCCAAAAAAAGTGCTAGCACTATCGGTAAGAGCCTAGTATGAAGTTAGGTTTAATTTTTTTGGTATACGTGGTAACATCCATTTGGGCGGTCGAATGTGATTTGATGCTTAGTCTGCAAACAGGCTCTCCATTTCCATTTTTCCTCGAGAGATGGTCTCGTCGATTTGCTCTCGAATGACGCGCGATCAAAGCTAAGGGATTGGGGTGAGCAAAAGACCCCCATCTTGTCTCTCTAAGCCTTAACCTACAAAATTTTGGTTTTATCAACGGAGTTGATTGACCACCGTACGGGTATTCTAAAAGCTGACGTTTCGGGCGTTAGCCCTTCATCAGAGCAAATCGAGGAAGGGGTTGTGCATTTGTGTGTGGTTTACATGGAGAAGATGAAGCTACGCAATTGGTGGTAACGTGACAACGAGAAAAACAGGAATATACAGGAATATATTAATTGAATGAAAAGCGATTAAAAATTGAAGCGTAGCCAGGATAAGACATATTAAAAGGTAAAAGACGTTCGCTGGCTAAAATATTTAAAAATAACATGAGCTTTCGACTGTCAATCTACAGCCTTCGACGGATAAAATTGAAATGCGAAATGGTGAAATATATACAAAAAAGGCGAGATAAAATAGTAAGGAAAAACAAAAGAAAAATATAAAACGTGTAAATTGGTGACTATTGTTTAAAAAGAATACAATACTGGTCTGGAATCGGCTTAGAGTTATTGTCGGCATGCTTGGTGGCAGAGGTATGCCAAGCCTCCAGGGTTTTTCTAACGCGAAAAGAGCCTTTGTCAATGACACAAGAGTTGTCGAAATCTATGCGATGGTCGAATGACCAAGCATGTTTCGCAATATTTGAACCATTAGCACATGTTTTTACATTCCTGATATGTTCTTTCTTCCGAGTATCAAAACAACGGCCGGTTTCACCAATATAACACCAATCACAGTCAGCACAGGGTATTTTATAAATCACGTTCGGTTGAAATTCAATGGATGGCCTAAACTTGGGGGAAGGAAATTCTTGTTGTAAAGTTTTTAAGGGCTTGTTTACCACTTGAATATCGTGCTTCCGAAGAATTCTTGTTAATGGTTGCGTGACACCATTGATAAAGGGAAGGGCAGCAAAACTGTTGGGATTCTCATGAGGTGCGGCCCATTTAAAAAACATACAAACCAATTCTTCAGGTGTAGGGATGGAGTGTGCGGGTGGTTTGGAGAATTTCCGCTTTAAGATGCTGGAAATAACATCGGAGGGATAGTTGTTAACTCGTAGAGCATCAGTAACATGGTTGATTTCTGTATTTTTCCCTTGCGAAGTACTAGGAAGTTTAATTGCTCGGTGTAAGAGAGTCTCAGCTGTGCTAATCTTGTGGCGTTTGTCATGGTGAGAAAAAAAAGTCTAAATATCTATCCGTGTGGGTTGCCTTGCGGTATACATCGATGGTAATCATGTTGTCCTTGCGGGAAACCAATGTATCTAAGAAAGCGATCTGTTGGTCAGATTCCTCTTCAATAGTGAATGAGATGTGTGGGTCGATGGAGTTAAGTGTAGTGTGAAAGGAATTGACAGCGTCCCTTTTTATGATGCAAAAGCTATCATCCACATAGCGTTTCCAAACTTTGGGTTGTACTACAGAGGTGTTAATAGCTACTTCTTCGATCGCTTCCATGCATAAATTCGCCACAACCGGGCTGACAGGGCTACCCATCGCACAGCCATGGATCTGTTTATATATCTTGTCTTCATAGATAAAGTAGTTGTTAGATAAAACAAAGTCCAGTAGTGAAATGATTTCAGTGCTATCCAAGCTCGTACGTGAAGAAAGTGTATCATCTTTGAGTAGTTTGTTGTTTATGTAGTCACAGGCTTTGTCTACGGGAATAGCAGTAAATAGTGATACTACATCAAAGGATAGCATAACTTCATCATCCTGGATGTCGACGTTGGACATTTCT
>OX419340.1:28506717-28521949 GCA_948470475.1 Galaxea fascicularis | reverse complement strand
CTCCTTCTCATCAAACGCAACACAATCAACACTATTCTGGAACACTTTCACAAATTTGATAGAAATATCCGCTTTACTTTCGATTTATTCGAAAATACCACTCCGCACTTTCTGGACATCAACATCGCTAGTGATGGCCTTGGCATCTATAGAAAAGATACTTTTACTGGACAGTACACTAATTTTAACAGCTTTGTACCTTGGCGACAAAAAATCTCCTGGGTCAGAGCACTGATTGACCGCGTACACCGTATCTGTACCCCTAACAAAATTAAATCTGAGCTCAAGCTGATTAGGAAGTTTTTATCATGGAATGGTTTTCCTAAACGTGTTGCCAACCTATTAATTGATCGCTTTACAACAAATGCACGGAATAGGGCTTCAGATCATCCTGCCAACGACACCTCCCACAACAACCAGCATCCCACTATCTGGCTTACCATCCCATTCGTCGGCGACCTAACTACACAACTTGTCAAGAAGCTTAAACGTAAGCTTCGGAGGTGTCTCGTCGATCCTAATATTGACATCCGAATAAAAGAGAAGACCACAAAATTATGTTTCTTCACAAGCACTAAGGACAAAACGCCGCAATTAAGCCAATCAAATGTTGTTTATGAATTCATCTGCCCTGGTTGTAATTCCTCGTACATCGGCAAAACGAACAGAACTCTGCTTGTCCGAACACAAGAACATGCACTCACGGACAAAGAAAGCGCCATCTATAAACATCTGCACGATTGTGATAATATCAAACACATACAAGATTTATACAACTTACCGGATATTTTCATTAATGAGAACAATTCACCTTCTACTGTAATGAACAAAGAATTTCTCACCCATACCGTACGTGATAACACAAACATAATAGACAGCGATGACAATTGGAACCTACTACTATATAAAGAAGCTTATCATATCAAACGTTCAACACCATTTCTGAACAATGGCTTAAAAGCCAGTAGGGAACTCCGCCTATTCTCTTGACAGTTTCGTTTCTTTGTTTTTCATTTTCACGTGGTAATACTGTTATACAATCTCGCAGTATTTAAATCTCTGCTACCTGTATCCCGCTTAGTCCGTAGATGATATAGATTCATATCGAAATATAACAAGCTCATAACATCGTTTCCTTGCATTTGTTGTCTATCAAGTTTAGTCACAATGCAATTACTCGGTATAGCATTCATTCATTACTCCCTAAATTGTACGACACGAGGTCCAATTACTAATTAATCGTATCTATAACAAATTTCGAGATTAAGAAGATTTTGAGAACCTCCTTTGAGTGAAAAAGTCAGTAGTATGTTCCAACAATCTTACAAACAGTAGGAAAACATCATTAAGGAACCATTAAAATGCACGTAATTGACGCGTGGATGGCGTAGGTGTCCAATTACAGGTATCCAATTACAAAAAGTTAAAATTGGATACAATTGGACACCCACGTGATCGCGCGCCAATTACGCCACAAATAAGCGCGCGCAGAACCAATCAGAATCGAGAATTTTGTTATAGATACGATTAGTTAAAAAATCGCAGACTTAAAAGGTTAATTGCAGTAAAAACTTCGTCTTTAATTCAATGTTTATTGACAAATGTTTTTCTGAAACCGATTTGTTTGTCTGATGTTGTTATCATTAACAGTGTTGTAAAAAATAATACCGCCCACGACTTGTAGTCAAGGTTTGTAGTTTGCAATATTTGTAATTGATTGAAGTCAAGAATAAAACCATTCTCAACCATTTGCAGTTGATCACTTGAGTTGATTCATGGCTTATCGTGCCGCAGTCACTTTTCACAACGAAAAGTTAAGTCATTTTCGCTCAATGTTTTTCGGTGTTACCGACGGCAGTCTTTTATCGTCTTTACTCTTATAGCTCACAAAAATGACGCCATAAAATAGCCAAAACAAGGCGAACAAAGTACTGTTCTCCTTTTTCGGATGATGTCGAAGAGTACCCACTTTGGGGTTTTAACATTTTGTTTTGTTGTGGAATATTTCGGTTTGTTGAGGTTAAAATGTCAACGAAAAAAAATGTGACTCAGCCAAAGCACATAACCGGTTGTGATGTTGGATTTAAAAGTGAGACACTGGGACTGTTAATCTATAGTTTAGAGATTTACACCATTTGTACTGAAATGTAATCGAACTGTGATGAAGCAAAATCGTTTATGCTCATAGTCATGTAGTTCCTTGATGCAACGTGGCAAAGGCCGATGATAAATCGAAAATGTACGTTAGCACATGTTTGAATGGTGGCTGTGGCTCTGCAGCAAAACAGTAAAAAAAAATATTATGACAATACAGAAGTCCTTACTAGAGTCCTGGCTCGAGTTCTGGCATAGATTTTATTTTATCGGTAAATGCCATAGAATAAGGAAAGAACTGTGGAGCTCCGCTTTTAGGCTTGCCTAAATATATATATTTATGATGACTCCGTAGAGCCGGTTCCGACTGAAGAAGCGAGAACCAAATATTAGAGCACACTGTAGAGCAGCTAGCGCTTGCTCTTGAAGAAGAGGAAGAGCAGACTGTGTTTAGTCGTTTTTTTCCGGTGAGGAAGAAATTAGAGATTGGTAAGCTTATGTAGATGTATTGTTTTCTGTATTAATAAAAGAGGCAGGTTTCATAAGTTTGAGAATCCGCGGCAATTTCACCTTACTGCGAACCAGTGATCATTTCTCGATCTGCCTGAAAACAAAAACGAAGAAGTCTGACTACAAAAACTAGCATTTGCAGCTGAGTGAGAGTGAGTGCTTGAAATTATCTTGTTGGTATATATAATTCGGGGTTTTCCTCGGAAAAAAACCTGCGAAGTTTTTCTTTATTTTGTCACTATTATTTTCCTAGTCTCTTTTGTTTTGACTTCTGTGATTTATTTGTTCTACCTATTTGTCAATTCATAAGACACAAGAAATTTGAAGAGTTTTTTCCCCACAGTACAGAGATTCCTTACAGTCACATGAAATTTTGGCAGGGCAAATACACTGTATATAATTGTGCTAATTTTGTTGACAACCACTGGTGTGCTGTCTTGTGCCTAATGTACACTGTAGAGTAACATTGCAAGGGGACCACAAGAGTTGAAAAAATATAAATTAATAAAATTGAATTATTGGCATACATTGTTGTGGTTTTCTTTAGTCTACACGTGTATATAGTTGATATGTACACGACGGCACTATAGTTCTATGAGGAACCTGAGTTTTGTGCTCAAGTGCCTTGAGCTTTATGCTAATTACAGTAGCTATGGGTTGCTATGTATATAAAATTTTCCTGCAGGGAACTTTCTAAGTATATATGGCTGGGTGGTCCATGTTAGGAATGCCTCATGGCAGTGGCTGCAGGTTGATTTGATGGTTAACATTGTTCCAGACTGATATGGACAGAAGTGGATTTCAGGCAAAGCACAAGTGGCTATCCATTTTGGTTCTTCTCTGAATTTTTTACCTTCACAATTCAACATCAAACATGAAAAATGTTTACTGGTAATTATGATGAACAATTATGATGACACGACTTATTTCAACTACACTGTAGCTAAAATTCACAAGCTAGGAATTATTCTTGTAAAATTCTTTTGGAACCAGAGCAGTTGATTATTTTAAAACTACGTAGTGGGAAGGCAAAACTGCATTGTGCAAATTGACATACATGTAAGTTTATAATAATAATATTAATAATTTATTGTTCACCTCAGCATCAGTGAAAGTAAATATCCACCACTATTCACCTCCACTTCGGTGAATAATTGTTAATAATTATTAATTTGGCAGAAGGGTCAACATGGAGGGCTTTCAGACTGGCTAGATGTACATGTATTATCCACCCCTGTCAAGTCTGTTTGAATTGATGGCTTATTTGGCACCAAAGCTTCTGATGCTAACTCACTGTTGTCAACATCAAGAGACATTGTAGTGTCACTCAAAATATCTTCCCTTTCTGATAGCATCACATCTGTGAAATCTGCATGCTCAGTGTCTACCAAATCTGCATTGGCTTCTGATGGCATTGTAGTGTCATCAGAATCTTCCCTTGCTGATTGCATTACATCATCAGTGAAATCTGCATGCTCAGTGTCTACCAAATCTGCATGTAATAATAGAAAAAATTAATAACTGGTAACTAATCCAGTAATCTCAAAAAGGAAACCTAAGAGTTGACATAAAATCATAGTTGAAGGGATATGATTTATAGTGATTCAAAGTTATGTGCAAACAAGTAGTTAGTCAAACCTTCAACATCAGAGGGTGTTCCCGTGGCTGCCTCAAACAAGGACTGGTTTTGCTCTGGAGAGACTGGCAGGTCCTTATGGAATGAAAAGTTCTGAACATAAGCTGTTGATCATACAACCTAACTCTTGCTAAAGAAGACAAGAAATTCAAATAGGACGACCCTAATTTTTTTAGGGTTATTATAGTGAGAGCAATAATTGTGGAAGTCTAGAGATTTACTATTACATTTGTAGGTCCTCAGTCATTTAAATAAATTTAATACATTTTAACTTTTTATGTTAAACTTCTAATTACAGAACTACTGTATAATATTTACTTTCTTATACGAGGTCTGTGGAGAGATAGTAGTGGTAACTTTAAAATAACAGGTTTAATCTAACATCTATCCAATAATTAGCTATTGGTAACACTGCTTATCTAATCAAAGTTCTGCTTAAACAGTTTTGTACAAATCTCCTTGTTTTACTACTGAAGTAGAAAAAGTAACTTAAATAAGATATTTATTGTCATGTTGGTTGGGCGGTAAGGGAGAAATAATCATTCACTCACTTGTTCTGTGGCATAAGTTCCTGCCTTCCAACAATTCCTATAATATCTTAGAGAGTTGAAAAGTCCTAGCATTGATAAAAAAAGGCCCTGTATTCTGTAGTTTAGCTAAAAATATATATATTAAAAAAACACTGCGATTGCTCAACTTACAAACATTATCCTAACATTTAACATAAGCTCAACTTGGGGAAGAATATTCACACCTCGCGTGACTTGCATAAGCTTACCTTTGCCGCTCCTTCTCCTTCATGCGGAGAGTTATTTTGGATTGGGGATTTGTTGATCTCTCCCCCTTTTTCCATACCGTAGACAAAAATCCTGGGGTTTTTTGTCGGCGCTGGCTCGGGTCAAAAGGCAGAGTAAAACATTCCTCGAAATGAACTGAGTTTATATAAACAACGTACCTGTGGGCCAGGATGGACGTTCTTTCTCTTCGTTCCTACGCGAAACGGATCCCTTGTACTGTCTTCACGCGAATGCAGCGAAATTCCGGCCTACCTCTTTATTTGAGCGGTTGCTGCAGTCCTGAACAACGCAACGACTTTCCACCATTGAAAAAACGAAACTCTTTTCCTACGTAGGAGTCGATTAGGAGCGCTTGAAGTGGGTGAAATCGTATGAGAAATTAGCCATGTGGTGCTGCGACTTGAGAAAATGACGTCACTTGGTTTTCCAGGGTAACCAGGCCGCAGGAACATGGCCGTTCAATAGCGGACCAAAATTTACGGATTTTGAGCGCAAAAAAAAGACACTTTCCTTCATCGTTTGAGGATATAATTTGGGGATCATGTACTTTACGATATTAACTATCAATCAAGTGAAAAGGGAAGGTATTCGATAATTTGATCGTAGTAGCACTTTAAAGGCACGTGCAAACGGACGAAACAACTCCCAAAATAGTTAACCTTCGGACGTTTTACTGAATTTCTGTTGTCTCTGGTGTTTGCATCATTATTTTTTTTTATTTAATCGCTCGAAGTAATTTTCAAACGGGGAACACACACTTCCTTGAAGGCAATCTATCAATCCCTTGGTTAAAAAAAAAATGTTGACTGATATAAGTAGGAGATCACAGTTACGTGAACTAGATTTCGGAGAGATAACTTCAAGGCCTCTGTTCTCAATTAATAGAGTGGATCGTGCGTTTGCGGGACTCTGACCATCCATGACTGTTGTGGCCGCAGTATGTTAATTAATACCGGCATTATCATCGTACGAGTTCTGTACTGAAAGTAATTATAACTATAATCGATTGATCGATTGATCGATTGATTTTCCGATAATCGATTTCCATCGATTGTTGTGGTCCTGAAAAGAACATAGCATGGTGAAAGATCACCTAACATGGGCTGCTAAATGTTCTAACCTTGCTGAACAGTCAACATTTTGCACAACAATGTTAGAACGTTAAGCCGGGCCCAAAACTAACCAAGGGGAGTGATATTTGCTTTAGTTTGCGTCGCGCCATCGAAAAATGTGATTGAACTCATTTGTGCCAGTTTGATCGAGCAGCAAATCGTGCCAGAGAAAATAAAGAAACCTGCGCTTTGGTAACTCTGGCGTTCCGCCAGAATGGGGCAGCATTTATTCGGCATTAATTTCGAAATTCATTTTTCTGTTCAGGAGTTCAATCTTATAAAAAGTCGACTTTTAGGTATGTTTTTCGAGCCAGGCTTGCTTTTTAAAAACTGTTAATTTGATATTTTGTTGTGTGGGTAAATGTGGTTACTGACAAAGAGATCAAATATGAACGATGCGAGCAAACTAGCTGAGAAGCTATGAGGATCTAAAGTTATGAAAGGAGTTGTTCATGGCAGTTAATCTAGGGACTGGTTTTGAAACCCTGGGAATTTGAAAAGCAAGAACAATGCAGTCGCTAAGATGTTGAACCGACCGTGACCCTGCACAGTCTTTTGTTTTGGGTTCGCAATTTTTAGTTGTGAATAAATTAGTTGAAAATTTTTATTGGTATCCTGCCGAAAAAAGTGTGCTTTTGTCGGGTTTTGTGGCGAAGCCAAAAAAGTGAATAAAAACATGAAATAAAGAAACTTGTCGAGTTTCATAGCCAGCTATATTTATTAACTATGTTTATGGTTAACTCACTTTGTTTCAAAGAGTGGGAAACGAGGGGCGTGTTCGAGGAAATGAGAGGTGTGGTCTCCTGATTGTCACCTCCCGGAGAACGCGGAACGTGAGGTACTTCATCGTCATCTGTCGCTGTAAAACCATCTCTGGTTAAAACAGAACTATCACCATTGTTTGCTGGTGACGACTGTGGCATTCTAAAGCTCAGAAATGTATCGATTATAGTTCCAACAAGACAGAGCGATGCGATAAAACTGCACAAAGTCCTGCAAAATAAAAATAGAAAAATAACCATTACCCGGAAAAAATGCATTCGTTCAATGAGGCCCACAGGACTGCGATTGATACAGAACTTTAATTCTTAATTCTTTTATTATAACTTTGTCGCAAGAGGGATGAATTAATTTTCGATTCCTTCCTATCCCAATGAATCCGAATTTAGTGATCCGTTTCCAGATTTGACTGAGGTTTTTTGGAAAACTTCGAAAACAGGTTTCAAATCCAGACGTCTCGAAAAGCTTTTTTTTTTTTTTAGATAAATCCGAGATCAGTACACTGTAGCTTGACGTAGCTTTGCGTTCGTTATATAATTTAACAGTTCTATTGTTATATAAGCTCCGTGTTTAGGCGATGCTTTGTGTAAGCGAAGTTCTGGTGTCCTGCAAGAAAAGTGGTTTTTCATGAACACCGGACTCAAGTTTACTTCATAGCTGTCATAAACAGGGGTTCTACGTCGAAATTTCATGCGAAGGCCTGTAGCTAGTTCTCCAGACGCGGTCTCTGATTGGAGAACGAAACAATACATGATGCAATACAAACAATGCCCGTAGCCCTGATAACAAAAGAAGGTACCAATCGTAGGCACCAATGAAAATGGAAGATTTTTTTTTCTGGAACTGTCATTTTAAAAATCAGGGCCCGGTTTTTCGAAAGCCGATTAACTTAATCACAGGGTGGCTACTGTGGTTGCTGTAGTTTCAGTTTTTTTTTAACTTTAAGGTGAAAGTTTCTTATGCGTCTTTTTGTTTTTCAGAATTGAGTTCCTCTAATCTTAAATTTTTAAAGAGTAACAGCGTTGAACTACGTTTGGAGGTAGAGAACTCCTTGGTTCATTTTCAATCTTGGATTACGTTAATCGGGTTTTTGAACAACTAGGCCAAGAACCCTAAAGGTGGATTTCCACTGTCACTTAATTTTTACGTGAGTACGGACGTAAACTTAAACTGGCTTTACATGCGTAAATGAAATAGAAACGAAGTATGGATGGCCGCGCGTAAACGTAAAAGTTGAGCGAGGTTCAACTTAAACGTTTACGCGTGAGCTTTCATATATCGTCTCTATTTCATTTACGCACGTGAAGCCAGTTTAAGTTTACGTCCGTACGCACGTAAAAATTACGCGACAGTGGAAACTATCAAAACGTTCGCCATCAATGTACTCACAAGGTAATTATGACTCCTGTAGTGTATTCTGATTTTTTGTTACAGTGAACTGAGGAAACGTATAGCGATCCTTTAAATCCTAGCATCCGTTTTATAACTGCAACAGATGCAAAAATTAAAAAAAGATCAATAATTGAAATAATACTGCACACTTTCTAACCAATGGGAAGCAGGCAAAAAAAATTTAGTAATTTTTTTCTAATATACATGGGATAATTACCATGATTCTCAGGTCTCTATAATGGACTAGTTCTGTACCGTGCAACGTGCCGCGAGCGACGAGAGGGAGAAGGGGGGAGGAGAGGGGGGGGCTTTTGATCTCCTGATAAGCCACCGTTGACACCTCTTGATTGATGCGCCCTCGCAGATTTAATAAGACTAATTAATAACATTCCTTACCGGATTGAGGGCTTTTCGTTGTTCCGATTTCTAACTTTCTGCCTTCCAACTTTATCCTCGCCGTACCAGTTAAATCACGTTTGGCATTACTCGAACACCCTTCTCACGAAAGCATTTATTTCTTGTTTCGATGACAGTAGAGCGATGAGTTATTGGACACCTTGTTAGGCAATTGAGGGGGAGTCAAAATTTTTGTTTTTGTGATTTTAACTAATCACTACATTTTTGCGTTTCTTAGGAATGGGATTTCGAACAAAAAAGGAACCTTAGCAGTTTTGCTTTTCCCATCCTTTTTCCAACTCCAACTCGTTCTTTTCTCTAACTTGCATAATTTGGCCGACCGCTGGCACAAAAAGTAGGTATGCACGTGGTCTGTCTCTCTAAGGATTGCATCCACAGACTCAAAAGCCTAAAGCACTCATAGCGCACGAGACAAAAGACCCAAAACATAACCCTGGGGGTAGCTTTTATTTAAGCCGTCCGCCTAGGATTTCAATATAACGTACAATAATTCAACGTAAACTAAATTGCCGAAAAAGTTAACTAATAATTAAGAGGAAACAAAACTATACCTGAGAAGGTTTCGCTTAGGCCTTCAGTGATATCTCCTTCGGTGCACTCTTTAGGTGCACATATCCCCCAGAAAACTGGAACATCCTATGGCATCCGAGAAAAAAAATGAGTATTTACTTTGCAAGTTCGTCTGCATGACATACGAATACAATAACTATCGATACCGAGACCGAGACCGGCACTGGCACTGGCACTGACACTGGCACTGGCACTGGCACTGGCACTGGCACTGGCACTGACACTGACACTGACACTGACACTGACACTGGCACTGGCACTGGCACTGACACTGACACTCACACTGGCACTGACACTGACACTGACACTGGCACTGGCACTGATACTCACACTGGCACTGGCACTGGCACTGGCACTGACACTGACACTGGCACTGATACTCACACTGGCACTGGCACTGGCACTGGCACTGACACTGACACTGACACTGACACTGACACTGACACTGGCACTGACACTGGCACTGGCACTGGCACTGACACTCACACTGGCACTGGCACTGGCACTGGCACTGACACTGTCACTGGCACTGACACTGACACTGACACTGGCACTGGCACTGGCACTGACACTGACACTGGCACTGATACTCACACTGGCACTGGCACTGGCACTGGCACTGGCACTGACACTGACACTGACACTGGCACTGGCACTGACACTGACACTGACACTGACACTGGCACTGGCACTGGCACTGGCACTGATACTCACACTGGCACTGGCACTGACACTGACACTGGCACTGGCACTGACACTGACACTGACACTGACACTGGCACTGACACTGACACTGACACTGACACTGACACTGACACTGACACTGACACTGGCACTGGCACTGGCACTGGCACTGGCACTGACACTGACACTGACACTGACACTGGCACTGGCACTGACACTGACACTGACACTGACACTGGCACTGACACTGACACTGACACTGACACTGACACTGACACTGGCACTGACACTGGCACTGACACTGACACTGGCACTGGCACTGACGCTAACACTGTTGAGGTTTGTTTTTGCTCGTTATGCCAATAGTCAATATTACAAGTGGAAGCTCATTGACCAAGCCTCTGAATGGAAATGAGGCTGGGGGTGACCCCATTTTGATACAGACCTGACCGCTTTTCTCGGGTAAATGATGTGGTTGTGATGATACTAACTAGTCCAAATTTGCACGAGAACTGGGCAGAGAGGCTTATATCAAAACAAGGTGACGTCCAGTCTTGCTTCCACTCAAAGGCCAGGTCACTGGACACACGGTAAAATAACTCTAAAATGAAATATTTCTTTGAGGTGTTCTCTTTGCCGTTGCCGTCCTCATTGCCTTTAATAAGCTGCCCATCAAAAGCAAACTTCTCCGTCTTCTTACCGTAGCACGGAAACCGAAGACCGATATATTGGCATGTATATCAAGCACAGACAGGCAGTAATGGGCACCATCAATCATCTTGGTACACTCCTTGTATGATCCCAGCCAACGTAGTGCGGGCAAGTCTGTTACGAGACCACTCGAAGGCTTTCCTGTAGCGTCCAAATCTGGAGAAAACAAATCTTTTGTGTTACTATTGTTGTGTCAACACTACACTATAGCCGACACTGGAGCCGAAAAGGGTCATGAAAAATTATTCAGGGCTTTTCCTAGCTTCGAACCTACGACCTCTGCGATACCGGCAGGCTTCCTTTCTGCTAAACTGCTTCTGAGTGTTCGAAACCACCACGATCTTTCAAATCTTTATTCTTTAATCCGCGGCTCAAAATATGATTCTCGGTATATTCAACAATTATCGGATGAGCCGGGTTTTTGTGATATCCAGAATAATCATGGTCGAGGTAAGAGTTATCAGCCGAAGCCGGAGGCTGAGGCTGATAAGTCTTACCGAGATAATAATAACAACAACAATAATAATAATAATAATAATAATAAGATAGTGTACCTGCATGGATGACATATGGTCGAACTGTACTCTGTCAGAAGGATCCGAGAAAAGGTAATGCAGCAGAAAACTATCGCCCAATTACATGCCTTCCACTGATGTGGAAACTTTAAACAGGAATGATAGCTGAAGAGATGTACAATTATCTTGAACGAGAGAAACTCTTGCCAGAAGAACAAAAAGGATGTAAACGGGGAAGCCGTGGAACAAAAGATCAATTACTTATCGATAAGACTGTATTGAGAGATTGTAAGAAAAGACACACCAATCTATTTATGGCCATTGTGGATCGATTACAAGAAAGCATATGACTATGTTCCACATAGTTGGATCAAGGAATGTATGCAGGTGTTTGGAATTGCAGAGAACGTGAGAAATTTATTGGAAAATAGTATGGAGCAATGGAAGTTATTGTTGACGTCTAATGGTAAAGATCTTGGGGAGGTGGATGTGAAAAGAGGGATCTTTCAGGGAGACAGTTTGTCGCCACTATTGTTTGTGTTGTGTATGGTACCACTGTCGTTGATACTTCGGAGGGTAAATGCATACTATGAATGGGGAAAGAAAGAATACAAACTAAATCATTTGTTGTATATGAATGATTTGAAACTGTTTGCCAAGAGTGAAGAACAAATTGAAAAAATGTGGAATCCTTACTTTGAAGAGAGGGAAAGTTGTTAGATGTGATGGAATAAAGCTTCCAAATGAAAGGAAGTTTATATTAATTAAAAGGGAGGATACACGTATTTGGGTATAGTTGAATTAGATAAGATCAAAGAGAATGAAATGAAAGAAAAAACAGTAAAGGAATATAAGCGACGGCTTCGATTGATTCTAAAATCAAAACTAAATGGGAGAAACAAAATAACAGCAATAAATACATGGGCAGTGGCTGTATTCAGATACGGAGCAGGAATACTAGAGTGGAAAGAGAGTGAATTGAAAAACGTGGATAGGAAATCAAGGAAAACAATGACAATGTACGGAGCATTACATCCAAAGAGCGATGTGGACAGATTGTACATTAAGAGGAAAGAGGGAGGTAGAGGCCTGATGAGTGTGGAACATTGCGTTAGAGAAGGAGAAAATAGTTTGGGTTTTTATGTTGCCAATTCTTAGGAAGATCTCATTAGGGGAGTTTCTGCAGCTGAGACAATCAATACGCAAGATGTTTTAACAAGTGGTGAATTTAAAAATCAGAGAGCACAGGAACTTAAACAAAACTGGACTGAAAAGAAAATGCATGGACAGTTTGTCAGGGAAATGCCAAAGAATGTTGATAAGGATAAAACGTGGCAATGGTTATCCAAATGTGATTTGAAGATTGGGACAGAAGCGTTGTTATGTGCAGCACAGGAACAGGCCATCAGGACAAATTATGTAAAGCATCATATCGATAAGACCAGTGAAAGCCCCCTGTGTAGATGATGTGCGAAAAAAGGTGAAAGCGTGCAACACCTAGTATGTGGATGTGAGACATTGGCTCAGAGGGAATATAAGAGACGACACGACAATGTAGCAAAGAAAGTCCATTGGGATTTTTTGTAAGAAGAATGGGTTAGAGCATACGGAAAAGTGGTATGAACATGTCCCAGAAGGAGTAGTAGAAAATGAAGAAGTTAAGGTTTTGTGGGATATCAATGTTCAGTGTGACAACGTGATAGAGGCGAGAAGACCAGGCATAATTGTAATTGACAAGAAAGAGCGAAAGGGGCTAATCATCGATATTGCTGTACCAGTTGATGTAAGAGTGGAGGAATAAGAAAGAGAAAAAGTAGAAAAGTATCAGTATTTGAAGAGGGAGATTGGAAGATTGTGGAAACTTAAAAAGGTGGAGGTTGTACCTGTAGTAATAGGGGCCCTTGGAAGTGTCACCAAAGGATTTGATAGGTGGATTGAAAAGCTAGGGATAACATTCAGTGTTGGAGTGGTGCAAAAGACTGCGTTGTTGCGAACTGCAAGGATATTGAGGAAGGTACTGGAAATGTGAAGAGGAGATAATTCCGTTAGCCCTTGGTCATTTGTTGTGACTCGCCTAATGGAAGTGATCACGGCAATGACAACAGTTTGAAACTGGTCAAACTTCATCCAACTTCCAACAAGTCGCAACAACACGCAACAACAAACAAAACAACAATGTTGCGTCTTGTTGGCCAACAATGCTGCGAGCGTTTGCACGGGGCTTTAGAAAACATACACCTCGCTCATACATGACATGATTACCCGTGACCTTGAGTGACCTTGACATGATTATTGTACGACAATCATTCGTGCTTTGCTTATTTGGTTTAAGTATGATTAGTTCGTTATTTAACGTACTACCATTGTTTTGCATTGTTTTCCTTACTGATTTGTATTGTCAGTAACTGCGCTCACACTGTGGGTGGCTCCTCCTAAAATGTTCTGCAATTGGTATAGCATTTAATGGAGCCGAGACCAATTGTCGATGGCACACATTTTAGGTATCCTACTGATGACCAGTTATTACATTCAGATATTTTTAGAAGCAACATTTATTTGCAGTCTGTCACCTTTGAATTCAATTTAATTCAACGACTACCTTGAGTTTTCTTTTCAGTAGGGTTCAGGTGGGTTGGTATATATATAATCTCCCGGCCTACCCCACTTTACCGTCTCCTTGACAAAAACGTTTTGTCAGAAACCAAACTTTTTCAGTAAGTCTGTCAAAATACCCGGTTTAGACAGTAGCTGTGACCAAAAATCTCTTCTAGACTGAAGAGTGTTTCTTTCAAGACATAGACAACTTTATTATATTTTTGCATAGGATACAGTAAACTAATTGAGGCGGGCTAGGAGAAAGAAAAATAAATGAAATCTGCTAACGTCTGTTCAGAGGAAAAAGAAACGTATTATAGAAAAAGCAAAAGAAGAACTATACTTAAGATAAACACATGTTGCACCAGTTTATAAAGGCTGCATAGCAAGATCGAGGTATCTGAGACAAAACAGGATCGGAAAATAATGTACGCTATGAAGAGTATCAAATAACTTTTAATATGATGATTCTAAATCTTCATAAGAATCTTCATTTTCCAATAGATCTTACAAAACCATTTGTATCTTCTTTTTAAGAAAGCTTTAGGGAGTGCCCTTAATTTAGTTGGTATGTTATTCCATAGTTGTGCACCTATTCTTGAAAAGGGTTTCCTTTTAATTTCAATATTTGATTTCTGGATATAGAAATTCTTAGAGACCGAGGCTTGTTTATTGTAAGAATGGATTTTCGCCGTAGGAATGAACAGGTCCTTCAGATCTGACGGACCAAGATCATTACTTACATCGTGCATCATTTCAGATAGTAATTTGTAGTGAAAAAATGTATGGGTTAGATATGAGCATTCAAGAATAAAGGAATTGCGTGATCACATCAGTCTGTCAGAGAAATAAATTAAATGAAACGAAGAGCACGGTTTTAGATAATTAAGAGCTTATTTAAATGGGTTTTGCTGGCTTGGCCCCATGCAATTAAACCGTAACGCAGATAAGGAGTAATAAGGGAATTGTAAATATCAACAAGCGTGTGGTGTGGAACAAAATGTCTTAGTTTTGACAGCAATCCTATGGTTTTGCTAATTTTCAAGGCTATAGAATCGACATGGTTCTTCCGCGAGAGGTTATAATCTATGAGGACTCCCAGATATTTAACACATTTTTTACATTCCAAAATGTCAACGTATTTGTTTGGTGATCAAGGATACGAATCTTCGGAGTAAAGGGAAGACGTTTCTGATACGGGCGGAAGATTAATTTGTTAATTTGTTCGACGGTTACCGGTACTGAAACACATTGTTCAATTCAAAATTCATAACATTTTCAAGAGACTTAAGATTTTTATGGGAGTAGAGATATTGGTGTCGTCGGCAAACAGATAAAAGTTAAGTTTGTTTGAGCTGGAGTACATATCATTGACGTACAGAAGAAAAAGTAAAGGTCCAAGTATGGAACCTTGGGGGA
>OX419340.1:28491717-28501717 GCA_948470475.1 Galaxea fascicularis | reverse complement strand
TCTTGCATAGTTCTTCTTTAGTGTACAGTCACCCTTTCTTCGTAGCATGTAATGATCAGAATCTTTGAAAAGCTGGACATGATCGGATAAGTCAATCTCTATATGGCCATTCAAGGCTTTATACAGGAATAAAACATCAAATAAAAACCTTCTTTGTTCTAAGGATAATAAGTTAAGTTTTTTTCTTCGTTGCTGGTATTCATCAGTGGTCTTCAGAATTAGCTTAGCTGTTCTTCGCTGAATTCGTTCCAACTTCATTATATTACTTGCTTGATACGGGGACCACACCACAGAGCAAAACTCCATTTGACACCTAACTAAAGCAAGGTAAAGGGTTCTTAGAGTAGAAACATCTTTAAGTCCTCTGCAAGTTCTTTTAATGAGTCCCAGGATTTTATTGGCCTTGCTTGTTATCTTATCAATGTGGTTGTTCCAAGAGAGATTCACAAACGA
Source organism: Galaxea fascicularis (assembly GCA_948470475.1). Classification (NCBI taxonomy): domain Eukaryota; kingdom Metazoa; phylum Cnidaria; class Anthozoa; order Scleractinia; family Euphylliidae; genus Galaxea; species Galaxea fascicularis. The sequence goes on along the minus strand of OX419340.1, from coordinate 28,501,264 downwards.
GTCTAAACATTCTTTTATTGCTAAAATATCGGTCCCAAAGGATAGAATATGATTTTCTACATCGAAATAACAAGTTTTACAAGGAAAAAAAGCGAGCAAAACGAAGGAATACTGGTGTGGGGTTCCTGTTCACCTGCGCTAATGGATGATCTTGAGCGTGCTCATATACCAGCTTCTAAACTTATTTTTAAACTTTCAAGGAATTCGAATGTTGATCAATTAAATGAACTGAAAGGCTGGAACAATTTATCATTTTACTATACTAAGAGACTGTTGGTAGAAGCGTATAAATCCTACTATAGATGCAATACCAATGTTTTAAATGATCTAGTAATGTTAAAACAATCATCTCACTGCCTGAGGAAATCAATGAATATTGAATTCCCAAGTCCTAAATCAGAAATCGGCAGGCTGACTTTTAAGCATAAACGCGTTCTAAAACCATTTGGGATATTCTAAAACGCACTTTCTGGAACGAAAGAGATAATTCGTCAATATTTGTGCCTGAAAAAAATCAAATTTTTGGCGATAAATACTTTGTTTGGTCATTTTTTTGCCTAATTGGTGTAATGTATGGTAGAAGTGTTTTTTTTCTGTGGGTTTATTGCCAACTCTTACCGAATTTCAGTATGTTTATCCAAAATTAAATCTTTAACCTTTTTACCAACTGTGCATGTTCGACGACCATTGTACTGACCTGATTTTAACGAAAATGGCGGTCTCTTGACATTAGTGTAGAAAACATGGTGTACATCAGGCGTTACTGCCATTTTCGTCCAAATAGAGAGAGATGAAGATTTTTAGGGGGTAATAAAAATCATCATTCACAGTTTTCAGAACATGAAAACAGTTTAAATAAATCTTGCAATGATTACAGAAAAAGGAAACAAGAGATCAAGAAATCTCTTTTATCCTTCACTGGAGTAAGGAGAAGAAACGAGGGTATTTTCGTGCTTTGAGCTAAATAAAAGGAACGTGGAAATTTCCAAACCCTTTACATTGAGCTCGTGAAAGGAACATGGAAATTTCCAAACCCCTTTACGTTAAGCCTGTGAAAGGAACATGGAAATTTCCAAACCCCTTTACGTTAAGCCTGTGAAAGGAACATGGAAATTTCCAAACCCCTCTTCGTTAAGCCTGTGAAAGGAACATGGAAATTTCCAAACCCCTTTACATTGAGCTTGTGAAAGGAACATGGAAATTTCCAAACCCCTTTACGTTACGCCTGTAAAAGGAACATGGAAATTTCCAAACCCCTCTGCGTTAAGCCCGCGAAAGGAACATGGAAATTTCCAAACCCCTTTACGTTAAGCCTGTGAAAGGAACATGGAAATTTCCAAACCCCTCTGTGAAAAGAACATGGGCATTTCCATGTTCCTCAGCTTTATTTGAGCTAAATAAAAGAACATGGAAATTTCTTTTCATTTGAGCTGCATGAACATGGAAATTTCCAAGTAGTTTTAAATTATAGCTCAAATGAAAGGCACGTGGAAATTTCCATGTTCGTTTGTATCGTGCAGGGTAAAAGTCTTTTACTGATGCGACCGAATTGCACTTTCTTGAGAGGGCCAGGTTCACATGCTCTAGAAAAACAACCTTTACACCGAATAGTTGTGCCTTTTCTACTATACTCATAGGAGTGGGCTTTGTTTCTGCCTTTGAAAGAAGCATTGCTCCCCTAGACGATAGGTTAGTCAAGATATTCCTCGATGCTATTTTCCCCTTTACTGTCATCTCGACAAAGTCATTTGAGGTAATCAAATGGGTAACGTTCCTGTGAAAAAAATTACTAATTTTAGCACCACGTTCTTCAATGCTCTTGACAATGTGGTCGACGCAATCCTTTGCTGCACCAGGTAGATGTACAAACACTAAAGCGCCGTTGAACTGACGGGCATCGATGCATTGTCCTTCACAACTGGACTCTGCGAATCAGTATAAAGCAAAGAAAAAAAAACAAAAGAAAAAATAAGGTGCGATATCCCGTACTTAAGTGTGCCACTTAAAATTAGTATGGAGGGGATTTATTGGTAAAAGGACCAGAACCTCTGGCGTACAGGGTAAAATTCAAACTGCTATAATTTCACTAATAAAACGCTTTACAGAGATGAAAACATACAAGCCGATCAGGAGTCCTGAAGCTGGGTTTTTGAAACGTCTTATACTTGCAGTTTTTAAAGTGCAGGGGCCTCATCCCTTTAATTGAGTCTAAATATGGTTAAAGGAACAGTCATTTTGGAAGTGTACTTTACTAATTTTTTTTCCACAAAGCTAATGACTGAGCCACTGTAAACTATCCGTTTTCACTTTTGTTAGTTCTGGTGGTCGACGACACAAAGTCTGATAGGTAAACACAACCCGACGACTTAATAGATTGTCTGCCTTTTCGTGACACCCTCTTTTATGGCGTTCCGTTGCGGACAAAATATCCAAATAGTAAAATATCAAATCAAAAATAAAAATATGTAATCAAAAATAAAATATCAGTCCAAATGTGTAAAATATCAATTCGAAAAGTTCAAATAATTGATTTAAAACTATATTTATTGAAACGACACGTCCTACAAAAATATTTCGTCGAAAAAAAAATTCGATGAGTCGAAAAAAAAAATTCGAAGTCGAGAAAATGGGGGAGAACGCTGACCAGTTGTCATATCAGTTTGTTGATTCATAAATACGGATATGTTGAGAAATGGCGGCACGATGGCTGCCTAACACTGGAGAGTTTTTCTTCTCCCTTGCTAGTCTTATGGAAAACACTGATAGACAGCTTAGTTCAGCCTCCCATGACACCTCTGAATTTTTGCTTCGGCGCCTGGATGAGTATGAAAGAACGCTCTCAACTTTACAGTCAAGAGAGTCAGGAAAGCTATGGGAGTCTACCTGCTCTGCAAAATGTTGTGGCAGACCTTGCGTACCTTTGCGATCGTGTGTCCTTTCGTCGATTGCATTTCGAGCAGCGACAATTTATAGCTTGGGATGACAACTATAGTTTAAGAGAAAGTGGGCATAGGAATGTGTGCTCTCTTGAAAATGAACACTCGCCGACAGAGTCACCTGGCTGACCAAGGCTTACAATCAGTCGCGAGCAGTTAAATGCTCTACACGTACGGGGACTGTGGCTTGCGCTGGAGAACAATGCCAGAACACTGCTCGTAGAAGACATGAACTGGGGATGCGAGTGGAAGGGAGAGAATTAACACAACTTAGTGATATTCAATTTCATCATTACACTGTGCAGCGAATATCGACAGAAATATTAAAGGAAACGCTATGGCTATATGGCCGGTAACCGGCCAAGGTGTTAAAAACACTAAATGACCGGCAGTCCCAGATTTTTCTAAAAATTGTCGAATCAAAGAATCCAAACCATCGTATGTCGATTAGGAAAAGTCAAGCGATCCTGAAACGATTTTTAGATCTAAGTCCAGCGCTTGCTTTATCAGATGCTGGGCTTGTTGGACGAACCGTATTTCGTGACACTTGGAATTTTTTTCAGGTCAGCTGCTGGCCAAGATGTTAAAAACAGTATGACCGGCAGTCCGATAAAAATTGCAAGATCGAAGAATTTCAGTCAATTTAAACTGTCAAAGATCAGCGATCTATGCAACCGGTTTTGTAGGATTTATCCATCATTTCTACTGTTGTACTGTCTTAGTCATGAGTCGACAGATGTTCGTGACAATGTTAGCAAGGCGTGACAAGCGACGTTTGACTTTCACGCGCCGGATTTGACAATAGCATCCCCAGTTCATGTCTTCTACGACGCAGCAGTGTTCTGGCAGTGTTCTCCAGCGCAAGCCACAGTCCCCGTGTAGAGCATTTAACTGCTCGCGACTGATTGTAAGCCTTGGTCAGCCAGGTGACTCTGTCGGCGAGTGTTCATTTTCAAGAGAGCACACATTCCTATGCCCACTTTCTCTTAAACTATAGTTGTCATCCCAAGCTATAAATTGTCGCTGCTCGAAATGCAATCGACGAAAGGACACACGATCGCAAAGGTACGCAAGGTCTGCCACAACATTTTGCAGAGCAGGTAGACTCCCATAGCTTTCCTGACTCTCTTGACTGTAAAGTTGAGAGCGTTCTTTCATACTCATCCAGGCGCCGAAGCAAAAATTCAGAGGTGTCATGGGAGGCTAAACTAAGCTGTCTATCAGTGTTTTCCATAAGACTAGCAAGGGAGAAGAAAAACTCTCCAGTGTTAGGCAGCCATCGTGCCGCCATTTCTCAACATATCCGTATTTATGAATCAACAAACTGATATGACAACTGGTCAGCGTTCTCCCCCATTTTCTCGACTTCGAATTTTTTTTTTTCGACTCATCGAATTTTTTTTTCGACGAAATATTTTTGTAGGACGTGTCGTTTCAATAAATATAGTTTTAAATCAATTATTTGAACTTTTCGAATTGATATTTTACACATTTGGACTGATATTTTATTTTTGATTACATATTTTTATTTTTGATTTGATATTTTACTATTTGGATATTTTGTCCGCAACGGAACGCCATACTCTTTTATCTTTGCATGCAGCACTGAAAAAAATCACAGCTATAGATCGTTTTCACTGTCACGCCATAAAAAAATAAATTCGAGGCCATTTAATGAAAAAAATGCAAGAACGTGAAAATGTTGTAGAAGACCAATACATAAACAACCTCTCCAGGTCTCACGTCTGTGTGATACATCGTTTCTGAGTTATTTGCCGAAGCGTGCCACGCAACTTTAGGAGTTCACTTTGCGATGGAAGCGCTTACTTTTCATTTGTTAGACAGTACATATGTGTACAAACACATCTCCTAATATACTTGAAACGTTTTAACTAGGGGAATCATAATGAGATACATTTTTTTCAGCCAAACAGGTTTGTGCCTTGGTGTCACGCCAGGTATCAAAATGCTGTATTTTCAAAACGAAAGACGTTACGGAACTGCTACCTTCTAAAAATATTTATTTCTAGGTCATCTTCAACGTCGTATAGATAAAAATTCAGAAGACCAAGCGATTTTGATTTTAGAATTTGATAACGTCACCGTAAAACCCATCTATAAAAGGCATTTCCTAGAAAACGAAACGTCGCATGTTTTGGGATATAACAGGCGGTTCAGTCTTTTGAATAGTAGCTAATTTTTTACTTTATATATTCTTACAAAATCAGGCCGAAACTGGAGAATCAGACATAAAAAAAAGACAATTCTGTTGCAGCTTGGGCTAACTAAACTTTCTGGCAATTCGATCTAACCGACAATTACTCATTAGCCATCATGGTTGAATTTGAGTAACTACGCCTCTAGATAATATAAGATCATCCAAGTCTGTAAATTCTACAGTGAATGGATGAATCTGCAATAAATGGATGAGCTCAGCATACCGATGCATGTTTTGGACTCCGCAGTCATATAAGAACTTAAGACTTACCATAGGGCTCAACTAACTCTTCCTCAGCTTCTGGCAGTGGAAAGCATCCCAAGTCTTCATCGGTCTCTCTAGTATGTCGCTGTCTATCGTCGCAACACGAGTTAGTTCAGCTCCACTCGAATCCAGAGGCTCGTAAAGTTCGCTAGATATCGGGCTTAGGACACAGGTTTCATGAGGACTTCCAGTCTTACTATTTGGTTCAAATAGGTCACTGGAGGCTATTTCTTCCCTGAAGTGACTGCTGGTTCCAACTGTTTCTTCTGCCTCATCTGGTTCGAAAGGGGTCACTAGTGGCAAGGCTCGCAGAGCTACCAAGGAAACCCGAGCCATTAAGAATCCGTTTTGACTTTACGTCATTTTCCGAAAAATCTGAATAACTGGCAACCCTCTTTGCCGCCATAGAGACCCAGGGAGACACAAAGAGGTATGAATCTGCCGGGTTTGTAGTGTATTTTTATGCGTGATGTCGCTCTTCTTAGGCAAATCAGTGCGCGTGCCACGTTCTTTAGATTGCGTGCCAGAGTGGTAAGACGGTATGTGAGCAATTCGTAGGGTGACGCCCCGGTCGACATTACTTACGGTTGTGAAAAAGGGCCCATTTAACATGGACAACATGCGAAAACGTACAGTCAATTAAGTTTCAAACCAAAAATGTACATTTCTCTAAACCGCTAAAAGTATAAACTAGTACACTCAAAATGTTGTCCCAGATCGTTGTCAAAAATAATAATAAACAGACAGATACAACATTTAAGAGACACTAGTAGCGTGTTTCAAATGTTCCATGAGATAGCAGTAAAAAGGCTAATTAACCGCCACGGGAAACGTATGTCAATCAGCTTCGGACTTTGTTCAGAATGGTGCATTCACACCGAGGCAATAAAAACGTGCTTACTTCAAGAAAAAGATCAGTAGTACAACGTTGAAAAAGCTTAATTGGAAAAATCATGCCTAAGAAGACGGGTTCCGATACCAAGTGGTACTTTGTGAAGGAAGGTGACAAGGTTCGAATATTTAGGGGAAAAAGTCCGTTGAAAGAATCTGGCGGTGAAGAATATGGAGGAGTGGTGAATATAGGAGTCTCTAAATCAGATGCGAAGAATGACAAGTTGAAGGTATTGTTAGTTTCAGATTATGTTCATAGTGCCGTAAATGTGTGAAACTACTTATAATCTGTTATTCCATGTGCTTCTGCATGATGTATTATTATGTTGCTGCTTAAGTTTCCGCGCGAAAGATACGCGAAAATTTGTTGGCAGACAAAAAGTAAGCTTAATTTTAAGAAGTGTCCATATGCACTTGATGTGCATGCGGATGCGGAGGTCCAAGATATCTTAGGTAAAGAGATTATCCGCGTCGGTTTAGTTTTCCTCAGAACACAAGGTTAAATTCGCATGAGTTTCTCTTGTGGCCGGCGACAAGTAATCGAACATTTTTATCCATGCATGAAATTCTACAGTACTGAAAAATTTGATCTAAAGAGTGTTTCGGGTGTCAGAACTTTTCCAACGCTTTCCTTTCTTTGACCCGAATCAGTGCGTTTGAGAAATGAAGGGTAACGTCAGTGGGGTCTAAGAATGTTTCAAAGATATATTGTACGTTTCAGTTTCAAGTTTGATACGATAACCTTCCTGCAGTACAGGCATTGTCCGCTGTCGTTCGAGAAAAACGTTTTACGTTTCATGTGCATTATTTTATTTCGGTTTAAAATATAAGCTAAACTTTAGCACTATGCTTGGTTACTTCATTCTTTTTCAGTTCCCGCTTTTGTTTATGACATCACGATCATGAGCTTTTGCCAGTCAATGCTATTCCATTCGTAATTTGATTTTATTTAGAACATCGGGTAATTCCATGTATATACGTTTCAAACGCCTTAAATGAATTGGTGTCAGTTTGTTTCTTCAGTGCGCAATTTGACTGACGGGTCTACTGACAATTATCCACCTAATATTGTTAGTAAATTGGTCTTTATTTTACTTTGAACACGAGGAGCTAGGTCACGATATTTCTTGAAAATCCTGTTGATATGATGAAAGAATATATGTGATAGACTTTCAATGATCGTGCTTTCAAGCTAACTGTAACACAATTGACAAACGTCGGCCGGCCTCTTTTTTGTTTCCCGGTCCGCTGGTTTTTGGTTTTGCTGTATTTCGTTTAGTGTTCTTCCACAGATTGTAATGTTTTGTTCCATCAGTTATGGGCGGCTTGAGCAGTGATAACTGAACAACGATAAAATTGCGTGACCTAACCATTAAAAGAAGGACTTATGCTGAATAACTAAAACTCTTACTGTCACTTTTAACCCCCAGATTGCATGTGATAACGACCTTAAAGGAATTGGATTGAGAGTGTCTTTTTTCGACTTCACGGAGAACGAGTTTTCTTAACAGTTTAAGTCTTGCTATTCAGCAAATACATTCGTAAAGCGCTTCAACGAAATTGTACTACCGGATGGAAGCCAATTAGAAGAACCGAGCCTTGAGCTGGAGAGCCAAGGAGAAGAAGTTCCCTCGATGTCGTCCGCGGATGGTCTAAACCGTTTAGCAGACGAAACCGTGCCAAAGAGGCCAAATAACAGAAAACGGACTTCAACCACCAATGACACGAGCGAAAGTCCGCCCGTACCTTTCAGCAACAGCAACCTAAAGAATTGAAGCGAGCATCGGTGGTGTGGCATGAATTCTCCCTAATCTTACATTTTCTCGTTGAAATCTAGTTGATAACAACAGACTTCGTCAGCGTGTGGTCCCTTTCAGCATATGTCATTGGGGAAAATGTACCCACAAGACCCAGTCAAGTAATGTCTTCCAGTTCAATACCACTGTGACCGCCAAACCGGTAGAGTTGTACAAGACTTTGTTGACGTAATACGGCTACCAAGGCACCTGGGTGCTTGATCTGTGCAGCGATACAGGTAAAAAAACAGAATAATCGAGCTCATTTTTCAAATAACACAACGGAAATGGGATGATCATATCCACATATCTATTCAATTTCTTTCATGTCAAGCTGAATTGTAAGACATCGAAACGGATTTGTAGTTAAGGCCCTGAACTAAAAAAATTGTACCAAACACTCGCGAATATTGCTAACATTTTGGATTTTGCTCTTCTACCCAGGTTCGGCTGCTGTTGCCTGTGCGGAAATTGGAGAATTCAATTGCATCGTTGCCGAAACCGATGCGACGAAGCTGAGATCAGTTCGACGGAAAGTTGTTCAAATACAGGAAAAATAGTGAAATTTACCTATTTGATTGATTTATGGGCAAATTAAAGCCGTCCATCGAACTTTCGCAGTTTCATATGACAATGGGAGCTTAAGAAATGACAACGCATAGGGTTAAGTTCTTTATATGCCTTTCCTATCAAGTTTGTTACTGGAGGTGTTCTTAGGCTGTTCTTACAGAAAAAGTACATTTCAGTTATTGCATTGTATATGTCATAGAAACAGCACCTGTTCTGCATTCTGGAATAAGCATACATACACACATACATACATCAGCAAGCAACTACGTTGCATATTTCATTTGATGCGTGTGAGCAGTGATGTAATCAGTACAAACGTAACGTTGCATACGCAGTCAAGACTAATAAGGTAAAAGATAAGAAACGTTGTTAAGTCAATCCCAACCCTATCAGGGTTTAAGAATGATCTTAAAATTTGGGAGAATCTGATCTCACAACAGTGTTTTCGAGATATGAATAAAAAGGTTAGATTACTTGTAAGGCTCAAAGGTATATGATTGTATTGATACATTCTAATGTAACAGTATAAAGGCTATTTGAAAAGGCAAGGAAAACGACGATTTTGTTATCTAATTTGCATTTATACTTCAATTTTCTCGCGTTGACCAGACTGAAAATGGGAATGTTCCTTCTTGGGTAACTAAGATCCTGTAAATTTGCAGTTCTCATAACTTTTTTTCTTTTACATTGAAACCAAACAGTGGAAATTTAATCTCCACGTTCTTTGTTAGCGATACAACGCATAGGAACACGGAAATTTCCAAGTTCCTTTGCATTGTGTCCGTAAAAGGAAAATGGAAATTTCCAAGCCCCTTTACGTTGCATTGTGTCTGTGAAAGGAACATGGAAATTTCCAAACCCCTTTATGTTAA
>OX419340.1:28451717-28479217 GCA_948470475.1 Galaxea fascicularis | reverse complement strand
TCTCATCTGCCCCCTGGGTATCCCATAATTTCCTCGGAATTCAAGATGGCCGCCGTATCGGTAAGAAGGTCTATTGCGCAGTTGTTGCCCGCGTGCCGAATACAACAACACGTGATCAGTGCATGACTAAATTAAAAATGGCGTGATCTTCAGCACGTGCTCACGTGCTTATTCATTCAGCGGGATTGACAATTGTGAATAAAGATGCTGTGCCGTCTTGGTTTGTTTTTGCTATATGATTGTTTAAAGGAAAATCTAAATATATAACAAAGCACTTAATGTATGCTCCCTCGGGAAACTAGTTAGTTTTGCACGGTTTTCCCTCGAGTCCTGATGTTTCCTTCGGTACCATACATTAAGTGTATAATATAACACGCTACATCGGTATTAAGATTGCAAGGCTGATGTTGCCATTAGTTGAATCACGAAGAAACAAATATTTGTTGGTAGCACCAGTGTGGTCAGTTGCGGTTTGTGTCAGTGGAGTTACGTGATTTGTGGAAACTTAAGAACGTTAAGGTATCAACTGTACGTAGTCCTCTCTCTCGTGTCTCCCTGTTTCCATAAATAGATTAGCTCCACTATTTGACCAAATACTCACTCTTTGTCGTGGTGGTGAAGGCCAAGGTTGGGTCTACTTCTGCTGAAACTGAAACTAAAAAGGACGCCGTCAATTAGCTGTGTTGCTTAAAGTGCCTAAAACCCCAAATAAAAATGAATCGCTAAAATGAATCTTTGGACCTGTTCGAAACGCATTGCGGCATTTTTTTCCCTTTTCCCACCAAATACTCACTCTTTGTCGTGGTGGTGAAGGCCAAGGTTGGGTCTACTTCTGCTGAAACTGAAACTAAAAAGGACGCCGTCAATTAGCTGTGTTGCTTAAAGTGCCTAAAACCCCAAATAAAAATGAATCGCTAAAATGAATCTTTGGACCTGTTCGAAACGCATTGCGGCATTTTTTTCCCTTTTCCCACCAAATCCTGCCTTTTTATAGGCTTTAAAACTGAGCATCCTTTGTTTCATTACCGAGTCAGAAAGGGCATGGGTCCACTCATGATTTGACGTCACAAACTGATTTGCATTGCATTAACTCTTTATAAAAATGCATGCAAAGTAGATTGTGACGTCAAATCAAGAATAGGCCCACTCCCCTTCTGACTCGGTCGTAAAACCGCCAAACGATGCTTGATTTTTCGTAAGTTTTGGAGCCTATAAAAAGGCGGGATTTATTAAAAAAAAAAAATAGAGAATAAATAGTTTGGGGTTAAAGGCACTTTAAAAAATCATACAAAAATGGGGTCGTTCGACTACTTCAAAAACTAATTTATAATTCATAAAGGAAATACAAAAGAAATAAATGTTTAATGAGTGTCTTTATATCTGATATAGCGATGTTTCTTGTTTACAAACATTGACGTCAAATTTCTTTTGATATTCAAATTTGCTAGCCACCGAACAATAGCATGTATTGTTTCAACAGCCAATAAACCTCTGGTTGGCACATTAATAACAATAGGTGACGTAACGAGAAACATCGCTATAGACACGCCTAAATTTTACAGCCGATTCTATCCAGAAATATAATAACAAACCCAACGATTATTCTACAAATGAATAGATCTACGACAAACGTTTTTGAAGCTGTTGAAAAAACTCGTAGTAGTGTTTTATCGGGTTTAAAAACACGAGGCGTAGCCGAGTGTTTTTATACCCGATAAAACACTGCTGCTCGTTTTTTAAACAGTACTTAAAGTACAGTGAGAACACTGGAGGGAATTTGAGAGAAAATGTCGAGACGTATGTTCACATGAATGGAATAGCGCTATATAAAAGCATTAAATTATTATTATTATTCACCACTACTAAGATGCTTCTCAGAAGAAAATTATAATATGAAACTCGATTTTCAGGCAAGACTTCCAAAGGAACGTCATGTATCGCAACAGCAGAAGCCTGTGCAAGAAATAAGCCATTTCTTAAAAGTAGTTTTTCCAATGTTTCTGAGAATAATGATAACGATAATGAATTTCGATCACGATCCTTGCAAATCGACCGAAAAGTAAAGCAAACAAATTGGTTTAAAATATTGATGGCTTCTGTTTCTGGTTGGCCCGATTGTAATAAAGTTTTAAACATGTTGTAATTAAAAGGAATAATATATCGACAAAGAATTTTCCTCAAAAAAAAAAGAACGTGTTTAAATATTTGTAAAAGTAGCTTTGGGATTGGCTGTTCATAACCCCAAGAAGTCTTTCAGATTTTCACAAAATGTTACCTTGATATACAAGTTATCCCCTAAGTAAAGTCTTTTTCACAGGAAATTTACGCATGGGTACGCTTGAACTTTACTGGGAGGGCTAAATTTAGCAGGCTTGTGGTGTAACCTTCACGGTAAATTATTTACATAGTAAGGTATTGTAGCCAATCAAAATAGAGTTTGTAATTGAGAATGTAAACTTCTTCGAGTTTGAAAAACAAACTAGTGAACACACGATCTTTAAATGTGACGAGTACAAAAGGGAAGCACATGTATTACAAATAAAAAAATTTGACCACTTATGTTCTTTTAGGTTGGATCGAAACGATATTTTGTCGAAATGTGGAAAGTTTTCTCATTGCTCAATAACTGGTAATGTAAACATCCTGGTGAAATTCAAACCTCTTACTAACCGACTTCGAGGTCCATACTGTAAGTTACGAAAACGAGGATCGTAAACTTACAGTACAAACCAAGAAACCTAGGTTAGTGAGATGTTCATTGTATCTCTCAGGTTAATCGGGCGTGCCAGAAATAAACTTTCAAATTTAGCGGGCCGTAGAGTAGAGTACGGCCTGCAAAATTGACCAATCACAGCGCGCGTTCTAACTGAGAGATTTTATAAAGTGAGTTATCACCGGGCCGGTAAGTCCATAAAACCAGGAACCAATCATTGTAACAATCTGGTTACGAGATTCACGGTATTTGACGTTGTGACAAATATTTTTCTTGCGGTTACTCAACTCCGGTTTTATTGTGGTTAGCTCACTTCTTCGCAAAGGCAGCACACTATGCACGCTGATCCGTAGTCTGAGAGTGCCACACACCGAGACGACTCTGCAAAATACCTATGTAGGTTCCACAGTCATATCAGTGTTGACAGTCGTATTGACCATATTGAACGCTTTCGATGGTCAGCGGTTTGGAATATCGAAATCAAAATGGCGGCAAAATTAAATACTGTTGAGTTTCTGTCATAAAGTGTGCAAAAGCGTGTGATGCTCGAATATTGTTTTATCGGCCTTATAAATGATCTTAAGAGTAATCCACAGGGATCAAGTTTTTGTCCACACCCCCAAACGCCCTTACAAATTATCACCCCGGAAGCGTAACACACTTTCTTTTTTGAATGGCTAGCTTCTTGAATTTTGTTATTGCCCCTATTATCGTAGTCGCCATATACTGTCATCTTCACTAGATTGGCGCGAAGTACCTCCTTTATAAGCTTGCATGAAAATCGGTTCCTTTTCATCTTCATTCTGTAAATCCGTCGGAACCACGACAACCTGTATGGGAAGTAGCAATAAGAACGATTGTCCGTGCAGAAACATTTTTTGCCGTACTGCAAAATGTTTTCGATTAACGGAAACACTAAAGTAATGAGAGCATACAAATGGAAATTTATTGTACAGTCAAGGAAACCGAATCGCCTCTACTCCCAGAGTTTGTTGTTGTTAGTTGTATAGCCTACTGTGTCAATATTTTGTCACAAGTGCTTCCGCGTGTTCACATTCCACACATGATACATGCGATGTTTACCTCATTGATCAAAGGCGTCGTCGATTACTCCAATCAAAACGACCAATTTGTTGAAAAATGTATTATTATACCCCAATTAATAAAACTAAATGTTATTCAGGCATTTTCAGGTCTTTTTTAATATTGCTGGGAAAAAAATATCTCTTCCTTTTTGCCAGCAAGACACACAAGATATTTTCCAGCCAGCTAGATAAAATTGGTTGGTTTCCCAGCCAGGTGCAAATTGAGCACCCTGCACAACAACAAAAAAGACAATTTCATATGTCGTAAGCCAAAAAGCGCGTGGCGCGGCCTTCAGTTGGGGGGGGGGGGGGGGGGGACCAAGAAATTTCTCACAACAATCCACATTTCGCCAGCCAGCAACACTCACACTACTAACACACTTCAGTAATTACCTACCGAAACTAACATCATAAAGAAATTTCATAAGCAACCCAGGGAAATAACTGATATTTTGCCAGCCAGCACAATAACTCGGGGGAACAGATTCGTTTTGTGCCCCTGAATGCAACATGGAGCTAGCTTTCTCACACAGTCGACAGTAAACATTGAACACCGAAAGAAGAACTGAAATTTACTTTACTTACGGCGAGTAACATATACTGTTTCTCAGACCCCAGTGTGATTCCTATACTCGTTGTGTTCTGAAATGAAAACAAGCGTGAAACCGTTACCGGAGCAATTTAAGTTTATCAGTAAAACAGATTTTCAAATGAAAGCCACAGCTAACCAATACTTGGTAGAGGGTCCAGAAGGGGCAAAATCAGAGCTGGGATTGGCCTGTTTTTAGACTGGGAAAATGTAATTTGGATCACTGGAGCAGGAAGTAAAACCGGTCACAAAAATAGGAATGAGAAACTTGTAAAAAGGCATGGAAGGAGTTTTGATGGAGAAAAAGTCTAAAGCAAATCACAGAACTGCACTCAGTTAAACGTACCATGCAAAATTTCACAAAAATAACAAGCATTTATACCTATTGTTCGGTAACTGACTTGTTCCAACACACAATTGCATTTTTTAAATCTCTCGACGCAACGATGAATCACCTGCTCTAGGATTTCTTCTCAATTTCAATTGGATTTGGTCTAAAGAAAGGCTGGCAAATGGGATTGATACCCCACCCCTTCCTTTTCAAGACGTTCCTGATACACAGTGATTCTGATTTTCCGTTCCAGGGCCCACTTTTTCCTTAAACTATCACCATTTCAGTTAAAACACAGGTTAGGAGAATAAAGGTAATGGTCATTAAATTTAAACATGAAATGTTTTGATTTTTAACCATATTCTCTGAACTTGTAGTAAAAGAAATATAAGAAGATTGGTTAAGAGAATATGCATGTTGGTATCAGGGCTTAAGATAATAAGGATACTCCATTTAGCCGCGCGTCAGGGCGGCAGTAGATCACAGATAACACAGGTCAAGATGTGGATTTATTCAATAAACGACACTGCGTCTACTCGATGATTCGTTTTCCAATTCAAAACGAGACCATTTTTCTGTTTTCTGCATTTCATGCCTGTCAACAACTACATCAATTTTCTACATCCAGCCTAGAATAAACCCCAACAATTTCGTCATCATCTTTATCATGACGACCATGACTATGACCATCGCCATCACCATCGCCATCGCCATCGCCATCGTCATCGTCATCATCGTTATCGTCATCAATATCATAATCGTTGTTATTCTTATCATTATTAGAGCCAGCATCGCAAGCGTTACCTGCGGATAAAAAGATGAGTTTATGACTCTTCCTGCTCCGGCAGAATAAGAGACGCAATATCCACTCCAGCGTTCGGGAGGATCTGTAGATAAGCATTTTAAAAGAGTCGTAAGTAAACGCACGGAGAAGTATTTGGACTGAAACGAGTAAACTAAGATATGCCTTGTGTTGCTGTTGTTGTTGTTGTTGTTGTTATTACGGTTTGCTCTGGCCTCTGGCTTTGCCTGGCTGTCTGTTTGTTTGTTTGCTTGTTTGTTATACCAATTCTCGAAAAAAAAGCTGCAAAATAAGACAACTTGATCCACATGTCGAATGAATGACGTCTTCTCAACATTTTGACTGATATGCTGGAGATCTGCGATTTACAGGAATCCGCGTGGTACTCAACATATATTTAAATAGAGGATATTACATGGCCGCGCGGGGATACGAATTTTTTCTTCGAGTGCAGAGATACTTTCAGCACGAGAAGATAAAATTCATATCCCCAAGCGGCCAAGTAATGTTCTGTTTATTATATAGATACTGATGAAATTTCCACATAAAACCGACCGCGCGCCTGAGCGAGAAGCTCTATTCTAATTGGGTAATTATGTTGGTAACCATGGCCACACCAATATCCTCACACGTGAAGGATAAAAATAGTATCTTCACTGCGCGCGGTGAAGATATGATTTTTTAGTAAAAGGAGAAATCCTGGTATTTCATCAGTATCTATATAATAAAAAGTAATAACTTTTTATTATCAATTAATGGAGTGCAATGGATTAACTGTCAGAAATTAAGGACAGGATCACTGAAGAGGCCTGGGTTTGATCGACACGCATTATTCCTGATCGTAGGTTTCGTAGATTTCTGCCGGATCGTAGGGGCAAGCATTCGAGTGCGAGAAATATCGATTATTTTGTTTTTTGTTGTTTCTCGAAAGAATTTTGAATACACTTTCCAAACCGTAGTTCCTTTGGCTCATGACATACATTTTACCTTCTCTTCCGCCCTGAACCGTTGAGTTGTCCGGAACTTTATCGGACATCCGCTGTGAGCGCACCACACAGAATCGAATCATTCTTCAATACCTCTATTCTTCCGCATTGTTTTCGGACATTTAAAACGACAATTTTGCAAGACTCTTCGCATTTTTTAGCCAATAGATTACGTCTCAGAAAATGAAGAGAAATGCAATCTTAAGTTTGCAGACACTAGTGAGACCGATACTAGAATACGCATGCCCAGTATGGTCTCTCCATTTAAAAGGGGTACCCAGCGAGTCAAATCAACCAAAAACTGTAAAAAGGCATTTTTAAGTACCTTATGGTGTTTGAATCCTGTTTAAAGCGATGTTTCCATTAGCTAAACAAATTTGATCTGTTTGGATTCCTTAGGTAAAATATAAATTTCCCGAAAATTTAGAGAACAAAATCTTCCCTTGAGAAATTGCTAACTAAACTAGTTTAAAGTGAACTTTCCACGGACTTTCAATTGAACTATTTACTTTCCGAAAAGGCTAGCTGGTATATTTGACTGCCAAAAACAGCAAATATAACCCTCCCGATAACGTCAGGGGCTATGATTTCCCCATTGTGAATCTTTTAGACCACGTTTCTGTTACGAAAATCCAAGTGCACTCTTAGATCGACGCCGAAAACCTGAAGCGAACTACCCTCCACCGAACGGATGTCTACAGCAACTTGTTGTTGGGTACCCCTGATTTAATTAAGGAAAAATTAGCTATTGAAAACAGAGCATCGACAATCGCCCTCGGTTAAAAGCCACGCGAGATGTGTTACGAAGATCGATGTACATTGCTACGCTGGGACACACTTCATGGGATTAATTGGCTTGGATTTCCCTGACTTCCTGGGGCCGGTTCCTGAAAGGTGTAATAACTCTATTCCAGGGATAAATGTGGCTTATTTAGTTATTTATCCTTGGAATAAGGCACATTTATCCCTGGAATAGAGTTATTACACCTTTCAGGAACCGGCCCCAGGAGTATTCTAAAAGCATAACCACCGGCCATACACTATCCAAACAAAATTAGCAAAAGGTACTCACCCAGTGTTATTAAGAATCATCAAAGATCGCAACAATTTGCCAAACCATCTTAGTATTTCATTTCATTTTATTTTGCCATTAACTACGTAAAAAAGTAATAATAATAATAATACGATACACTAGAAATTTATAATAACTTAAAGACGATAAACTGCAAATGTTTAAGGTAGTAATGATAAGGAAGTCTACATGGAAACAGAGGGCTTATGAACTATAGGCTTCCTGACAATAATGGGTACATCATACGAATTATGGGGACAATGGGCGTGGACACCTACGCTTTTCAATTCCAGTCAAAACTCTCGAAACTAAAATTACTTTCCAAGTTTCTTGAATTAGCCTTAATTTTATCGGCCAAACCATGACAAAAAATTCAATAGTTACTTTGAAGAATCTAACCGCGTTTGTTGAAACGTGTTCGTGGTGGCAGAAAGTAACTCGAGACATTGTGAGGGTAGTTCTCTATT
The DNA here is from genome assembly GCA_948470475.1 of Galaxea fascicularis. NCBI lineage: Eukaryota > Metazoa > Cnidaria > Anthozoa > Scleractinia > Euphylliidae > Galaxea > Galaxea fascicularis. The sequence goes on along the minus strand of OX419340.1, from coordinate 28,471,172 downwards.
CCTTGTACAAGCCTGATTATCAGGCATTTTTTTTTTTTTTTTTTTTTTTGCCTTTTGAGAGATCTCGCCAGACGTCGAGACAAGTAAGATCGGAAAGACTTGGCGGTTACCCATTGAAAGAAGTACATTCGCCAACGTTTACGGTACAGTAGAATAATTATACTTGTGAACAGTCAAAGAACATCCACCCAACAGGCTCATTTGCCCAGAATTGGATGTCTGTTTAGACCACCCCTTCCCCCTTACACTCTACACCACTCTCCTAGCTCCCATCACTTGCATACTTAGTAATCATGAAAATTTATTAATTCATCTTTCAGATGCATGGTTCTCTGCGTTACCTGTGAAGGGTTTCCACGACACTTCAACATACCAGTCAGAAACATTGCTATTAGGCGTCTTTACTTTACGTAGAAATGCGACAGTTACACTTTTAATGATGAAGCGAGGATGGCTATCAGTCATTTTCCAGCAAACTGTAAAAAGAAAAGAAAAATTAACTGAAAGAAGCATTAAGACCAATTACGTTTAGTTTGATAAGCAACATACTTCAGGTCTGAAGATATTTTGTTTGATGAATATCCTAAACTCAACATTGTTAAAAACACTTCTGAATGGAGTTCTTTCAAGTAGTATTGTTTCTATTTGTTCAAGCTCGTTGCAACATCTAAGTCTCGGTGGATGATCATTTACAATGAAAGTTACTGATCAGCAGTTTCTTGTGCTTCTGTTTATAATAGTGTACAAAGTGACACTTGGAACTTGATTTTGATAATATTTGTATGGGATCGAAGCATCAAAGCCTTAATCACATGCCCTTGTACAAACATTGACGTAAATAAAAGAAAATAAAAATGGATTCCTCATAAAGCAATTATGAGTGGTTTATTCCTTTTCAGAGTTCAGTGGCTCAAACCGACGTTGATCAAGTCTCTGGATTATCCTTACGTGATTCTTCTCTTTACAAGATTTTAAGCTAAATTTTTGACACTTTCACAATGCTGAGAAACAATACAATTTGGTTGCAAGAAAATTAACATCAACCAAACGACATTTAATTTATTACGGTTATCATCATTTCTATTGCTACCTTCTTCCGCACCACTTTGCTCTAGAAGTGTGCGTTTATGACGACGCTGGCCACTCCACGTGACATCTAAACACCAAAGCAAAGGATTATTTTTTTTTAAAGTTTGATTTTCAAAGCCCAATAAAGAGGCCCCGGGAGGGGGGGGGAGGGGGGGGAGGGGGGGAGGGTACTCCCTTAGGTGGGCTGCATAAGTATGTGCGGCGCCAAAGGTAGGTTTTTTAGCCGTTTTGGTCTGAAGTAGGGTATGGTTTGTGCACGCTAATCTTGAATTGGCGGCGCATTATGCAACCTGCTTTATTGTGTGGGATTTTAAGCTTGTATCCTACTCAATAAAAGCGTATAAACATTGCCTTTAACATAGGTCTGACTTAGGGAACTGATTATAAGGCAGGTCTGAAATAGGGTATCACATTTTTGATCAGGTCTGAAATAGGGTAGGAAAAATCACAGATTTTGGCCTGAAATAGGATAAGGGTTTCATGAAGCGTGCCGCACACCCCTACCCAATTTTCCTGGAAATACCTGCCCCCCTCCCCCCCCCCCCAGGAAAGAGGCTATTGCTGTTACGTTGAATGAATGATTCTTCATTTCTCCAACATCAATCGCTTACTAAGAAAATACAAAGACCAATCACAGCGCGCGTTCTAACTGAGAGATTTTATAAAGTGAGTTATCACCAGGCCGGTAGGTCTGTAAAACCAGGAACCAATAATTGCAACAAGCTTTTTACGAGTAAAAGGAATTTAACGGAAACAAATAGAACTTAAAATCCAATAACGTGGTATTTGACGTCGTGGACAATATTTCAAATATTAGGAACCTTCAGATTTGAGTACGAGATCGAGTACAAGTACGAATTTCTAATTTACAACCAGTCACCTCCCCTGAACCCTCACTCTTCCTTGTTACTTACCAGTAGATCAGGAGATTGTAGAAACAAGATTGATGTCACAAGTGATCAGCTAAAGCACGCAAACAAGAGTTTAAAAGTCGTACTCGTACTCAATCACGTACTCGTACTCAAATCTGAAGGTCCCTATTGCTCTTGCAGCTACTCCACTTCGGTTTGTAGTTAGACTACTTTTTCATAAAGGCAACACGATCCGTAGTCTGAGAGTGCCACACACCGAGAGGACTCTGCAAAATACCTATGTATGTTCCACAGTCAATATCAGTGTTGGCAGCCGTGTTGACCATATTGAACGCTTTCGATGGAATATCGAAAGCTTTTGGAATATCGAAATTCAAAATGGCGGTAAAATTCAACAGTACCAACAGTAGACAAAGCAGCCAAGAATCGGATGTCGAGTTTCTGTCATAAAGTATGCAAAAGCGTGTGATGCTCGAATATTGTTTTATCGGCCCTATAAATGATCTTAAGGGTAATCCACAGGGACCAAGTTTTTGTCCACACCCCCAAACGCCCTTACAAATTATCACACCGGAAACGTAACACCCTTTCTTTTTGAAATGGCTAGCTTCTTAAATTTTGTTATTGCCCCTATTATCGTAGTCGCCATATACCGTCACCTTCACCAGATTGGCACGAAGTACCTCCTTTATAAGCTTGCATGAAAATCGGTTCTTTTTCATCTTCATTCTGTAAATCCGTCGGAACCACGACAACCTGTATGGGAAGTAGCAATAAGACCGACTGTTCGTGCAGAAACATTTTTTGCAGTACCTCAAAATGTTTTCGATTAACGGAAACACTAAAGTAATGAGAGCATACAAATGGAAATTTATTGTACAGTCAAGGAAACCGAATCGCCTCTACTCCCAGAGTTTGTTGTTGTTAGTTGTATAGCCTTCTGTGTCAATATTTTGTCACAAGTGCTTCCGCATGTTCTCATTCCACACATGATACATGCGATGTTTACCTCATTGATCAATGGCGTCGTCGATTACTCCAATGCAACATGGAGCTAGCTTTCTCACACAGTCGACAGTAAACATTGAACACCGAAAGAAGAACTGAAATTTACTTTACTTACGGCGAGTAACATATACTGTTTCTCAGACCCCAGTGTGATTCCTATACTCGTTGTGTCCTGAAATGAAAACAAGCGTGAAACCGTTACCGGAGCAATTTAAGTTTATCAGTAAAACAGATTTTCAAATGAAAGCTACAGCTAAGCAATACTTGGTAGAGGGGCCAGATGGGGTAAAATAAGAACTGGGATTGGCCTATAATTTTTAGACTGGGGAAATGGGATTTGGATCACTGGAGCTGAAAGTAAAAGCCACAAAGATGAGAAACATGTCTGCTATAATAAAGACAGCAATAGTTGGACATTTTCTGAGTTCAATGGAGAAAAATTGTAAAAAAGACCAGAGAACTGCACTCTGTGTAAGATACCATGCAAACTTTCACGAAAACAAAAATCATTTATATCTATTGCTCGGCAAAACTAGTTCCAACAAGAACAAGGAAGCACAGAACTGCGTTTTAAATCTCGACGTAACGATAAATAACCTGCTCTAGGCTTCTTTTTAATAATTTCAATACTGAGACTGAAATTTGGTCTAAAGAAAGGTTGGGAAATGGGATTGATAAAGTTCACTGTGTCCACTCGAAGGATTCTTTTTTCAATTCAAAACGAGACCATTTGTCTGTTTTCTGCATTTCATGCCTGTCAACAACTACATCAATTTTCTACGTCTTCCCACACCCAGCCTGGAATAAACTCCAACATTTTCGTCATCATCTTTGTCATGACCATCACCATCATGACCATGACCATGACCATCGCCATCACCATCGCCATCGTCATCGTCATCGTCATCATCATCAATATCATAATCACTGTTATTCCTATCATTATTAGAGCCAGCATCGCAAGCGTTACCTGAGGATATAAAGATGATTTTATCTCTATTCCTGCTCCGGCAGCATAAGAGACGCAATATCCACTCCAGCGTTCAGGAGGATCTGTACATAAGCATTCAAAAAAAGTCGTAAGTAAAGTAAACGCACGGAGAAGTCGTTGGACTGAAACGAGTAGACTAAGATATGCCTTGTGTTGTTGTTGTTGCCGTTGTTGTTATTTGGGTTTGCTCTGGCCTCTGGCTTTCTCTGTCAGTCTGTCTATCTGTCTGTTTGTTTGCTTGTTATATGATTTTCGAAAAACAAAGCTTCGAAATAAGACAACTTGATCCACACGTCGAATGAATGACGTCTTCTCACCATTTTTAACTAATATACTGGAGATCTGCCATTAACAGGAATCCACGTGGTTGTGGGGAATAAGTGAAGAGCCCACACTATCACTCAGTTCTCTTACAGAAATTTAATTCTCCGATTCCGTGCAGAAGACTCTGACCAACTAAAACTACAATCAATGGTTCTCTTATCTCACGAACACACCTTGATCAAAACGTAAGTTGATTGGCTAAACAAAAGATAAACAAGCTTATTCATCGGACCAGACAGATCGTGACACTCGATTTCCGGGCAGATATTTCACAATCGTTACAGTACTAATTACTAATTATCCTGTTTCCGACATGTTACTCAACATTTATTTCTAAAGGTAATAAACTTTTTATTACCAATTAATAAAGTGCAATAGATTTACCCTCGGTAATTTAGAACAGGATCACCCAAGATGTATTTGCTGGTAATTTAACAATTTCTCCCTACTATGTCTATAGGAAATGTGTAGGGGTAAGCAGTCGAGTGCGAGAAATGATCAATGTTCTTTTTGTTTCTCAAAAGAATTTTCGATATCCTTTCCAAACGGTAGTTCCTTTGGCTCGTGACATACATTTTACCTTCTCTTCCGCTCTGAACCGTTGAGTTGTCCGGAACTTTGTCCGACATCCGCACCACACGGAAACGAATCATTCTTTAATACCTCTATTTTTCCGTATCGTTTTTCATCGATTTCTTTGCATTGTTTAGCCAATATATTAAGTCTTAGAAAATGAAGAGGAACGCAATCTTTAGTCTGCAGACACTAGTGGGACCGATATACGTATGCCCAGTATTGTTTCGCCATGTAATAATGTTTGAATCCTGTTTAAAGTGATGTTTTCATTAGCTAGACGAATTTGATCTGTTCGCATTCCTTAGCTAAAATTTAAATTTCTCGAAAATTTAGTGAACTTTCCACGGACTTTCTATGGAACAATTTGCTATCCGAAAACGCTAGCTGGTATTTTTGACTGCCAAAAATAGCAAATATAACCCTCCCGAAAATGTCAGGGGCTGTGATTTCCGCCAGCATTGTGAATCGTGTAGGCCACGTTTCAGTTACGAAAGTCCGAGTCCGCTTGCCGAAAACCTAAGGAGAACTACCCTCCACCGACCAGATATCTGTAGCAACTTGTTGTTGGGTACCCCTGGTTTAATTAAGGATAAATTGGCTATTGAAAAAGTACAACGACGAGCATCGAAAATTGCCCTCGGTCAAAAACGACGCGAGTTGTGTTACGAAGATTGATGTAGACTGCTCCACTGGAACACAATCGAACATAAAAGAGAAGTGACTGGCTGTCTTTATAGGATTAATTGGCTGGATTTCCCCGACTTACTTGATTATACTAAACGCAAAAGCACCCTGTCATCATGTTAACCCAGTCTTTGTTATCAAGAGTCATCAAAAATCGGAACAATTTGCCAAACCATCTAAGTATTTGGAAATGGCGTTTTGAAAAGTGGATAAACATTGTCTAAGTTAATATATTTTTTTATATATTTACATGCAAAACGATATTGGATTTCCTCCTGGAAATGATGGGAATAGTTTTTCTCCGTTACAAAGAAGTAAACTATGCTTTTAAATCGCAATTTAGGTTTCGCAACTTTCTGAAGCTATTCCGAACAAATATTTCACTAGAACAATATTTTCATTATTTTTTTACAATGAGAGTGGACACCTACGCATTTCAATTCCAGTCAAAACTCTCGAAACTGAAGTTACTTTCCAAGTTTCTTGAATTAGCCTCTGCCGGAAGTGGCTGATTTTATCGGCCAAAAATGGTAAAAAAAAATTCAATAGTTACTTTGATGAATCTAACTGCGTTTGTTGAAACGTGTTCGTGGTGACAGAAAGTAACTCGAGAGGGTTGTGAGGGTAGTTCTCTATTCCTTGTTCACGCCTGATTATCAGGCATTTTTTGCCTTTAGAGAGATCTTAGACTGATTCGACTTTGCGCCAGACGTCGAGACAAGTAAGATCGGAAAGACTTGGCAGAAAGGTTGGCCAGACGGTTACCCATTGAAAGAAGTACATTCGCCAACGTTTACGGTACAGTAGAATATACTTGTGAACAGTCAAAGAACATCCACCCAACAGGCTCGTTTGCCCAGGATTGGATGTCTGTTTAGACCACACCTCCCCCTTACGCTCTACCCTACTCTCCTAGCTCCCATCACTTGCATACTTAGTAATCATGAAAATGTATTCATTCATCTTTCAGATGGTTCTCTGCGTTACCTGTGAAGGGTTTCCACGACACTTCAACATAGCAGTCAGAAACATTGCTATTAGGACTTTTTCCTCTACGACGAAATGCGACAGTTACATTTTTGATGATGAAGCGAGGAAGGCTTTTATCCATTTTACGGCAAACTGTAAAAAGAAAAGAAAAAAAATAACTGAAATAAACATTAAGACCCGGTTCAAACGTCGAACTTTACATGTGCCGAATCTAATGTAAATAAGGGAAAACAATAGATACTTCTGATTTGCATTAGATTCGGTACATAAAAGGTTCGACATTTGAACCGGGCCTTAGTTTGTTAAGCAACATACTTCCGGTCTAAAAAATATTTTGTTTAAAAGAACATCCTAAACTGAACATTGAAAGAATGCTTCTGATTGCAGTTCTTTAAAGTAGTATTGTTCGCATTTTGTTCAACCTGGTTCCAACGTTTGAGTTTCGGCGGAACTGAGATCGTTTACAATGTAAGTTACTGATCAGCAGTTTCCTGTGCTTCTGTTTATAATAGAGTGGAAGGTGACTTAAACAAACTCGGAAAATGGCTAAATGCCATAGTTGTAGTGTGAGGCTTATTCCACTCCTTCGCTCCTTGACTTTGAACGCCCGCTGACCGCATACCGCCGACTAAGACCCAACTAACTGTGCAACCAAACTTACGATCATTAAAATATCCAAATGAAAAGCATATTTCCTGATAAAGAAACTTCAGAAGACTAGCGAAAGATACGCAGAAGAGAAGGAACTTGACTTCGATAATATTTGTATGGGATCGAAGCAACAAAGCCTTAATCACATGTCCTTGTACAAATATTGACGTAAATAAAAGAAAATAAAAATGCAACGCAAGCATCATCATTCTTTTTTGGATTCCTAATAAAGCAATTATGAGTGGTTTATTCCTTTTCAGAGTTCAGTGGCTCAAACCCCCGTTGATCAAGTCTCTGAATGATCCTTACGTGATTCTGCTCTTTACAAGATTTTAAGCTAAATTTTTGACACTTTCACAATGCTGGGAAACAATACAATTTGGTTGCAAGAAAATCAACATCAACCAAACGACATTTAATTTATTATGGTAAAAAATATAACGCAAGTGTTATCCTTCGTTTTTGGATTCCTAATAAAGCAATTATGAGTTGTTTAATAATTTTCAGAGTTCAGTGGCTCCGAGCCAGGTTGACCAAGTCTTTGGATGATCCTTCTGTGATTCTATTCTTAACAAGATTATAAGCTAAATTTTTGACACTTTCACAATGCTGGGAAACAATATAATTAGGTTGCACGAAAATTAACATCAACCAAATGACGTTTATTATGGTCATCATCGTCTCTATTGTTACCTTGTTCCTCAGGGCTTTGCTCTAGAAGTGTGCGTTTATGACGGCGATGGCCACTCCACGTAACATCTAGACACGAAAGCAAAGGATTAAGTTTTTAAAAAAAGTTCGATTTTCAAGCCCAGTGAATGGGCCGGGGGTGGGGCACTCCCTTACATGGGCTTCATAGGTATGTTCGGCGCCAAAGGTATGTTTTTTTCAGTTTCGTTTTGGTCTGAATTGGCCATTTTCGTCTGAAATTGGGTATGGTTTGTGCACTCTAGTCTTGAATTGGCGGCACATTATGCAACCTGCTTTATAGTGTGGGATTTTAAGCTTGAAACTTTGTACCGTTTTGTATCCTACTCAATAAAAGCTTATAAACATTGCCTTTAACATTGGTCTGACTTAGGGAACTGATAATAAGGCAGGTCTGAAATAAGGTATTGATTAAGGGTCAAATCTGAAATACGGTATCAAATTTTTGATCAGGTCTGAAATATAGTGCGTGTCGCACACTCCTACCCAATTTTCCTGGAAATACCCCCCCCCCCCCCTCGGGATGAGGTTATTGCTTTCACGTTGAATGAATGGTTCTTCATGTCTCCAACATCAATCGCTTACTAAGAAAATACAAAGAGAAGACACCAAACCGAATTCAAGCTGTGATCCTTATCGTACAGAAACAGGTCTATAAAAATCTCATCCTGAACAAATCTGAGTTCTTAAAAATTCAGAGGAACTCAATTATTGTTAGTGCCTTGGTTTACTATTTTCGAAGAAAATTAATAAAATTTCTATCTAACGAACAGATTCCATTTGTAGGGTCTGGCGTACGTTACCAACGCACACGCGCACTACGTCAAAACGTGGTATGAAAAGGGCGTGACTGATTTTGTTTGGTTCATGACGTCATTCGTAGGCCCATTCTTTGGTCGCAAGGTCCGAGGTTTACACTATCCGTTGTAAAAATTCAAGTTAAGCAATGATTACCTTTATTATTGATTGCCCTACATTGTTCCTTACAAGAAACGGAGGAAGATTCCTGATGAAACAAGCAAAACTCATTCATTATGTATTTCATGTAATAAGAAAATTAAAAACAGTGAGGATAATGATATTGTCAAAGTTTCAGATGGTTGATTGGCAAATCTGTCAATTTTTTCATAGAATTGGAAAGGGAGAATTCATTTTTCTGTCATTTTCATTTTTCCTTCTTGTGACGAACAGGAAATGGTGCTTCCTGTTTAATGGCTATTGTACTGTGCGGGAACATTCCCAGAAAACTGGAAACTTTATAGAATGAAAGCAATTTCCACTTTTTTCTCTGTATCATTCCCCTTTTTGGGGAATCAAAAACAGGTGACGCAGAACAAAACGCAAATAGAGTGCAACACGTCCAGTGCCTGTCACACCAATAGTTCTGATTCCATTCACTGTTGTTCCATTTATTTAATTTTTAATTATTGTTTAATTTTTAATTATTGTTTTTTTAAATGCCATCGTAATATTACTGAAACACTGTTTTGTGGGTAGGATGATTCTCTGGGTAAGGGTTAAAAAAAACTGTGCGCAAATTTGGATGCTGGTTTGTTGAAACTGAGTATTTTAAAGGGTAGGTACGTTGAAAAAGATATCGTTCGGACTTGGCTTTTGTTGGCGTAATAAAATTTACCTGGAGCTAATCTCGGCAAGCCAATTCTCACTGGAAACTCCAAAACTTTACTGTTGATCTTTCTTTTCTTGAGGTGAGCGGTATTTCACACACAGCGTGGTGATTGACGGATAACATCGATAATCACATAACATGAAGAGAAACGTGTATCTTGACATGACCCTACGATCAAGGGTTATTTGGCGCCAAGGACTTTTATCACGTTTTCCATTTTTACAGCTAACTTCAGTGTTTATGATGTAACTCGCCACAGAAAAAAAAGGCAACATTACAGAATCGTGTCCCGAAGAAAAAGAGCGAAAACAGACATTTCGTACACGCACGTTTTGTTTTACGTGACGTGGAAGACACGGCAGTCTTGAAATAGAGACACATAAAATCTCAAGATTAGCATCGCGTAACTGTATATCAAGGAATGTAAATGACATGTACAGACAAGTCACTTAAAGGCGCTCGATGGTGAATTTACTTTCAAACCTTTTAGTAAACTAAAAACTGAAATACACCGATAACTAGTGTGGTATCTTTTTCTTTTCTGTTTTTTCATGCAGGACAAAGAGATTCAAAATCAGTTGGATACACACTCTCTACGCCAATTTGGAATGGAGAGGGTCGTAACAGGAAAAAAGATTGTAGCTTTCACATTTTGAAGCCAGATGTAAACTTATAGAAAGAGTGCATTTGGCAAAAAGCTGAAGAGAAATGTTTTAGTGACTCAACCGAAAAGCACCTTTTTCCTTACGTACAGTCTTGCTTATCTACGATAATTAATCGTGCATTGCCAATTTTCAGAGAAACGCCTTCGTTATGAATTTAAGCTAGCTGACCCTGCTATATAGCTCTCGTAGAGTTCGTTAAGGTTGGTACATGCATAGGGGTAATCTTATGTTCTATATGGCAGATGCAATGTTACAAGATTGTATCGAATAGAGATAAAAATGAAATGGCTAAAATGGCATAGTAGCTTGCGTTTCAAAGACCCGTTCAGGTTTCACAACTCCTTCGTGACAGAAAGAACCCGCTTCAGTGTTGTTCAATCGTTTAACCGAAGTCCATCACTTTGCTAAGCATTGCTTTCACAACAAAATACTTGCAGACGCCAAAGCGTGTTTATCCAAATATTAGAATGTTGGTTTTCGAAGATCAAAGGAGACTCTGCTCGCAGGGTAACCTGAGAGAGAACCCAGGTTCGAAAGCGGAAAAAAACTACTCAAATCTCAGCTTCTTAACTAATCTTCGAGGGTGACAGGTACTGAGAAGTCCGAGTACGTTTTTCTGTGTGATGTATGCATTCTTCAGTGAGCCGGATCACAAATTCAAGACATCAAGCTTCAGGCACTCACAAACATATATAAAAGAAAAAGTAAGCTAGTTCACCTTGTCGTCAACGACCTGAACTCCAATCGCGTGATCTTCGCACAGACAAAGGCGATGTTCCGTTGTGAGGCGTGTTGATTCCTCGGCCACTGCTACCAGAAATGTTACTAAAAATACTGCCAGAACTCGAAAAGCCATTTCACCGAGACTATAAAGTGCTACACAGCGAGCCTGCAACAGGCGAAAAACAGCTTGAGTTGGCAAATAGCGTTGGGATATAATGTCAGCTTCCGATCTCACCCAAACCGAAACGGTCAATATTGATACTGACGCGTTCTGCATGTACCATTAGCGCTGTTCGCAGTGTATAAAGAATTAAATAATTGAAAAATCATGCTAGAAAACAAACAAACTTTGGGATCAAGACTTCTAGGCTGGTTACGAAACTATGCCATCTTAATTTCCTTCGGTAAGTCCTATTGAGCTCGACCGCTTTATCCTACACGATCTTCAAAATATGCGTACTATTGTGGCGATCATCAACTACAAATGCTTTTCAAGTACGACATTTCTCACCAGATTTCCAGTTAGACTATTGCTTTATGTCTAGGCTTCCTTCTTGCAGAATGTATCTCCATTTTTGACGAAGCGTCACAGCTCCCTCTTTGTTATGTTACAGCCTGTCAGTAGCAAAAAGCTTTGGCGTCACCGACTATCATGTTGCATTCCTTAAATTTTGCGGAAGTCAGAAGGCCCACCAATAACCAACAAAGGAAAAACTTTAATAATCTGATTGATTGCCTGCAGGGATTTTGGAGAGATCATTTAATCCACTACCATTGTTCTTTTAAGAAATTGGGTGATTACGGTTATGTTGTGTTTCCGGTAGTTTTCCCTCGAAGAAACATTAAAACTTTGTGAAGCTGCATGCCACGATCTTGGAAAGATGTAACACGTAACTAACAAGTGACTTCTCCTCGCAATTTCATTACATTGTAATGCAAACAGGTAATGAGAATACACAAAATTTTCAGTTTGGATGGTGTCAACTTAATCATTACATTAACACCAAATTCTCTCAAGTAATTTACAAAGAAATGTTTGGCAGCTTGAAGGGAGAATTGCTAATCAGATCTCGAGAGTTGAAGGGTTAATAAGTACGAAACCTTCAGAGAAAAGGGGGTTCAAGCGGTACTGCTTATTTCGAATGCTATGAACCCAAGACGTCTAAACTGACGGGAATAAAGCCCTACTTTCGTCTTGGAATACTCGACTAAGAGATGTTTTGATTATCTTACACAATCGTAATCCAATCTTCCTCATAACCTTTCCTCTAGAACCTTTACTCTGGAAGCACCGCCTGTCGGGCCGATTGTTCGTTCAGTTTTCCGGTTTGCACATGAGTATGAAACATGTTACCTCAAAGAACATTGTCTGAACGTCTGTGGACCTTTGCGCAAAGATTAGCTGATTGTGGCCGAATACACAAATCAGTGCAATGTCATGCCGCTGAAATACTCCTCACCTGGAATACAAAGTTCATAATAACCTTTCCCCATCACACTAAAAGCGACACTCGTACACTCATACAATTTTAGAAATTCCCAGTCAAATTGTTACACGTTCTGTGGAACAAGATCCCCTAAGAGATCAGACAGAGTCCCAATTTGAACGATTTTAAAACGTCATTGAATGGAAAAGAGTTTCTGGTACCTGTTTTTAATTAGAGGTATTTTATTTCTAAATTCTTATTGCATTTTATTATCTTGGTTAAATCCCGGTTAGTTAATTAATGCACTTTAGGCTAAATTCCCACGACTCCTTGGAAGACCATATAAATATGACACGATTTCGTGTATAAATAAATATTGATTGATTGATTGATTGATTGATTGATTAAATTCGATTTAAGAAAAACTGATATCTGGATTATGGTTTTTCAAAAGAAGACATTTTTTTTGAAAACGTAATACTCTTCAGTTCACTGCCCACTGGGCATTTGCAATTGGTATTGGTGACTCTTACATCACTGCTTTTAACCGAGAATGAGGTCATTATGCATCTATCAATGTTAAGCCCGAGGGGAGGGACCCCGGGCATATGTGCGGCATTTGACCTCTATTGCCTTCCCCACCTTCGGGAATTTGACTAAGAATCTGGGTCTCAGGGTGGAGACGTTTGCTTTTTTTTGCGCGAAGGAATGGGACCAGGTCACATCGTCCGGCATGTGCTCGTCTGCAGCGGCCATCTTGGAAATTAAGTACGGCCGTTTTTAATAGAGGTAAGCACTTGTTTTTATATTTTGATATACAAAATCACTACTTCTCACCACTCATTTTCAATATAAATCAATGATTTCTAAAATATGCACAACAACTACTATGAATTTATTAAAGGGATATTGCTTCCCCAAGGTGGGGATATTTGATCTTATTTGACCAAATTTTTGGGCCCCACGGTAGGGATTTTGACCAAAAATTCTTGTGAAAAGTCAAATACCCCACATATTCCCGGGGTCCCCCCCCCCCTCGGGCTTAACATTGATAGATGCATTACAGGGAAAATATCAGACTGAGGTCAGTTGATGTAATGACAGAGCGATAGCGAGGTCAATTCTAAGGCCGAGGTCTGAGATTTCCCTGTAATGACCGAACGGACGCGGCTGATAAGTTATTTATTTTGTGACTTTTCATTGAAACAAAACATTGAAAAAAACTGGAAGTTCAAGTATAATGATAATGACGATGCTGATGCCGATGACGACGACGACAACAATGATAATGATGCTGACAGCAATGATGTCAGATAATGACAATACATGATGCATGAAAAATTAATTTACCGATAAGTAATTACCTTTGTGGGACCTTCGGTGTAAATTTACCTGTGGTTTAAATACTGGCATTACTAAGTAAAATTAATCGGAGTTCACTGTCTTCCTGATTCGAACTGTAAATATTTGCAAAAATGGATTAAAGCATGAGGTTCCGCGGAAATTCGAGAAGCATGTAAGTTCAAACGCACTGACGTTTTAACCGTGTAGCTTCCAAGATCCGATTATTAAATAGATACATAAAGCACCACGTTTGCGGCAAACGGCAGAGATGACCACGTGTGCAATTTTTCCCAGTTTTGTGTGGCTTACACGAAGTGTGTAGCCACATTATGGCACGATCGGATTTATTTGTTCACAAGAGTCGAGCGCCTGTCACGTGGTCTAAAATTATAACAGCGTCGGATTTACAATTTTCAAATTAACATTAAGTAACTACACTGTGCTGGTTTTTCAATCATTATCACGTGGTCTAGTAAGCCATATATGTAGGCATTGCGGACCTATTTTTCAATTTTGCCATTTTCAATGTGAAGTGATCAGTTGGTTTTCACGTACATGAAAATCTTGAGTAAAAGCTGAATCTTTTTATGAATGGACGCTTTACATAACACAACACTGTTGTTATAGAAAACTTGATACATATTGCATTTTAGACGCTAATTAATTTCAACAATGATTCATTCACTCATGACTGACATCTGAATAGAAATACTTCCGATCAAATGTACCCCGTTTAGCCGGTTAAATCTCAATTTGTTAAGTGACACATTTTTGTTTTAACAATGATTCATTCACTCATGACTGACATCTGAATAGAAATACTTCCGATCAAATGTACCCCGTTTTAGGTTAACTTTCAATTGTTAAGTGACATTTTTATTGTCTTTTCTTCGACGCACGCGGTCAGCGTAGAGTTCACACGGTCAGTGTAAGGTCGACGACTTATTATTTCTTGATATATTGACCGCACGAGGATCTACCCTTCAGGGTACCATGACATTGTTTTTGTTTGCATTTTCTTTCATTCCGTTTCGAAGCTTCCTTCTGCTGTTGTAATTTCACGTTTACGCCTTGGGCAAGTTGACTAACGCCCCAAATATGATCGTAATGTTGCTTCAAATCGTATGTTTCTGTACCTTTGCTTTCAGAATTAAAGTATTAAATGGAAATCCTCAGGTTGGTATTTTGCACGTGATCATTCACACCAACTGTTTTATTCCATTTTGGACAGTGAATGAATGGATGGATGGATGGCAAATAAAATTTAGTTACAGAGAGACGACTGTCTGAACACCTTGAAGATGAATGCTGATGTCGCTGCTAAGTTTCGTTGGATGGTATGGAGCACTGAGGATTCATTAAAAACTTAAAAATACAGTTCCTTGTACATTAGTTAAGAGAACTTAGGGTTACATCAATAATCAGATACATTAGCCTATTCTCACCACCTGTCTGCTGGACAATGAACTGATATTGTAAATAGAAGTTACACAATAATAGGGAGTTTTAGCGACTAGGACGGCAACGCCAAAAAACAATAGGCTTAATGAACAAAAACAATCGCTTTGAACGTGCGTTTTACAGTTTTGTACATTTCTTTGCCGTCATCTGCAAAACAACAACGTGAAATATCTAAATTTTGTGTTTTCTCGAGTACGTGAGCGCATGGCGGCAAAGTTTCCTTTCTTTTTCCTTGCTTTAACACCGATCATAGTAAGTTAGTTCCTGGACAGTTCGTCAGCATTTTCCAAGTTCAACAAATTTCAATAATTGCGAAAGTGTCACAGAAACGAGAAGTTACATTTTGAAATTGCCGTCGCTAAAACTCCTTAATATTACTTCGGAAATTAAAGGGGCTCCCAGACGGAGCTCGCGCTAGTGTCTAAGGGTTAAATTTGTGTTTACATCGCAATTATAGCGACTGAAGAAAAGTAAATTAATAAAGTGGTATCAATCGCAAACCTTCGCCTCCCTCACACCCTAGCCTGGTCGTGTTGAAACGTTACATCACCGTCGAGGACCACTGTACAACGCTCTTTTTTAGCGCCACTTCAAAGAAGTGAAAACTCAAAAATAGTGGTCTGTTTTCTCCTTACAGTTCCCACATATTTCACATGTAACATGTAGGGAGAATTTGTATAAATGTTAGCTCAAGTGATCTCTAGTGATCCTTTTCTGTATTCTCATGCCTTGTATGCTCGACAAGCTAGTGGTATGGTAAGGGGTAAGTTAGATTGTGTTCACCATTGGGATGTAGAGGGTTAACGACCAAACAAAGTCTTAATGCACGCCTTAAAGGAGAACTAGCATGAGCTGCGCATGCTCCCGCTGACGCTCAAACTTGAAAAAGATTAGGCTAAGATTTTTCAAGTTGAACCGTGAAAACAAAATGGCGTCCTCAAGTGGGAGATTCGGCCTTGGTCATAGCGGTCGGAGAGACAATTCTGGTCGGAAAAAGATAGCTCTAACCGATCGCAAATATCCCAAAGAGTGGTTCAAGTGCCATAAAAGAATTTATCTATCGACTACTATTTTTCATTCTTGGATCAACTCGCACATGCAGAACTCATGATACTTCCCCTTTAACTGATCAGTTACGGCTATCTGTTGGTACTGATGACCCGGATGAGAGTGGGTCGAAACTCGATAAAAATTAGAAAAGCATTTCAAGTTTTGAGGAATTCAACGAAGCATTTCATATGGCTTCGGCTTGTAGACCTCGCTAAAAGTTGTTTAGGAACCGAGGTACTGAATAATGACTAAGACATTTTTTAATACCCAAAAACGACAAACCCGCTTCACAGTGCAACTTTAAAGGACGCCTACTAATAACCCCACAATTCTGAAAGTTACTTTGATTGGAACCTAACAATTTTTCCTAAACGGAAAATTTACGTGATTTCTAGAAAAAGGTCCGAAATTTCTAAGCGAAGTTTCCGAACGAGGAATTGTTGTCTACCAATATCTGCCTTTCTACAAGCTTCAAACTATTTACAATTTTGACCTCTACTGGTGGTCGCTCAGATCGCGTCGATGCCTCCGAGTACACGGCTACTGAAAATGTTAATTGAAACAGCTGTATACTGACCACCACGAGAATTTACCGAAGGGATTTTGCATGCCATTTATATAAAAAAGGAAAACCCGAAAGTGAACATGATATCAGAAAGCAAAGGTACTGACGGCCAATTGCTTATAAAAGAGGTATCTATCATACAAAAACCGACGAATGAAATTCTTCATTCTACCAAGGTTGGATAAAAGGTCTATCGTTTAAACGATTTAAAATTTTTCTTTTGTCTTCGGGCCATCTGTATCTCATTTCCGCCCACAGGGGGACATCCCGCGGGTCAATAGTGTGCTTATCAGGCAGCGTGATGCACACCATCTTGGCGGCTGAGTGAGTCTGAGAGTAAATTGTTCGGAGCAAGCTCAGCTCATACCAGATCCGCTCGTGTTCCTGTGGAAAAAAAGAGTGATAAAGATTTTAGGACCAGGCACTACGCAAGTGAAGGTTCTTACTGAAGAATACGGCAAACGCAAACCTTCCACGTAAACGCCCCTCTCCCCTCTCCCCACTCTCCTTCCCTCCCCCTACCCGCTATTACGTGGCTGATCGTGTAACAAGCCATGTCCCCTCTCTATACATAACATACGGTAAGAGTCGTTTGAACAGGGCTAAATAACCGCTTTCGAGCTATTTCATGGTTTTCTGGTCGATCCCAACTGGTAGCTCAAGCAACGGTGATGGTATCGAGACACACACAAAAAAAATTGTTGAACAATGGCTCTGTCGGTGCGTTTACATTTTGCATTTATTACATTTCTTTCCGTCTTTTCACGTAGGCCTGGATATTTTATTGTATTCTTATAAAATAACTAAGATAGTACGCGGGCTCGGATTGGCCGAGAGGCGTGTTTGTATGAGAGTATGTAAACATGGTTGTGACTTTAACTTGTTTGGCTTTCCGCAAACTAATCACGCAAGCACGAATTTGAAAAAGGTTTTGAGTTGAAAAACTCGACAAGTTTACTTTATTTACCCATTTCCTCGTCGGTTGAAACTTGGAAAATCTTTAGAAACATGCTGTGTCAATTTTTTTCGCTTGAGCTGACATTTTAAGCGAGAAAAACCCATATTTTGGAAAGCATCTTTTTTGCAAAACAAAGACTGATTACGCGTACAAGCTTCGTGTACAAGACTTCGCGACTGGTAAGAATTTCTCTTTGTATCAGTGTTCTAAACAAGAACGTTTTTTTTTCTCGGGAAAGTTGTTTTATAAAAGCAATAGAAAACTTTTTCCACGGAAAACGTTTTCTATTGCTTAAATATGCATGGATTTCAACACAGTTTAGTTTCCCGCGTAGAGCGACCCTGCCCAAAACGTTTTGTATTAGAGCCAGAACAAAACCCTTAGCCATTCTGTCTATCCTAAAATGCGCAGAACGTGTACGAAATGACAATGAGAGACAACCCAAGATACGGCGTGAACAAAGAAAATGAGACCATTATACCTGATTAGAGCACTGTGAGTCTTCGTCACCAGTTCCACACAAACGCACAAGCCCAGGTGAAAGGAACACAAGTATTTTGCACGCTTTCTTGATTTGTTGTTCTGCCCAACGCGTTGGACCAAGATTCACAAGCTCGTTGCAACTCATCACGTCCATGACGACTCTATAACCATTTTGTCTGAAGTAGTTCACCACAGCCGCCACCTGATACTGAAAGGTCTGACTTTCCGGATAATAACAAGCGTAGAAGAACTCGGAGCCTATGAAGACACAATTGTTTCAAATAAGTAAGTCCGGGAAAGGTTTTCTCACCGTTGTAGTCGGGTTATATTTTTATCCTTTATTTAAAGAACGGTTAGTCAATAGAGTGGCAGAAAAAAATAGGTTTGAACAGTACATTATCGTAGTCTGCGAGCATTCTCTTGGGGGAGGGAGTTGTAGGGCGTTTTTTCCCCACCCCCACCCCCTCAGAGATCTTGCTCGCAGGTTAGCAGTATTCAAGCCCTCGACACGTTGGTGTGATGCTAATGAATGGTATTAATAACTACTTAATAACCGAGAGTGAGGTCGTTACGGGAAAATCTCAAACTGAGGCCTTGCCGTATTGACCGAGCGATAGCGAGGTCAATACAGCTAGGCCGAGGTTTGAGATTTTCCCGTAACGACCGAACGTTCGAGGTTATTAAGTTGTTTATTATATGGCTAACATAACGGTTCTAAGGGCAAAAAAAATTAGTTCAAGCACGCTTCACGGTAATCTATTCATTAATTTTTATCCAAACTCAGGTCAAACGTTTCACTAACAGTTTTCCTGGTCGTGTTTTCAGTTGTTTGCTCTAGAGGCGCCGATTTTCAATGTAAATAAAACAAATGTGGCCTTTGGATGACTTTTTGTTGTTTTTGTTCCTAATTTGCATCATCCGTAATCGGCCCGTGGGCATTACGGGAGAATAATGCCCTGGCGCTTCGCTTCGCTTAGCCAATCAGAGCGCGCGTTATATCGTATACAATCACTAGCCATATAATAATTTCTTTTATTAGGTGGTCATTCTCTTTCTTCTCCATCTGATCTTTTCCAGGCTTAATATATCAACACAAAGGCGAGCGTCTCATAAATATCCAAACACTAAGAGGTGGGTTGACAAAATAACGCGTAACCGACTTGTTAACTGGCTTCGAGGCGTTTGAATAAGACACATCAAAACCGCCTTTACGGAAGTGGTTTCCATTTTGGTATTCTTCATTAATTGTTAATGAA
>OX419340.1:28399217-28446717 GCA_948470475.1 Galaxea fascicularis | reverse complement strand
AGTAGATACTCAGCAAAGGCAGTTCGTTGCTTCCGAGAACCCAAGAGTAATTTTCCTCTCATGCCATAGTTCAAACGCAGATGATCGTACCATGATATAACGGGCACAACCAGATAAACGTGGCCTCCACTTACGCGAAGGTACGGCTATCAAAATGCCAAACGATCAGAGCTTTCTAGGAGTTCATCATATTAACTCTACAGATATTGCAATTCCAAAAAAATCATCAAAATCAACACACAAGTGAAATAGTGAAATCCTTTGGGCAACGAAACGTAAAATCAAGCTCCATAAACGCCGGATGGAAGCGGATTGCTGTGGATTCAACGGTCTTCACTTGACTTTTCGACTCACAAAAAATATGGCGACTTGACATGACGCGCGCAAAGCATATTGGTCCGGCATGGGTCTTTAACAGTGTAAATTAAAGTGCTAATAGAAACCCATGAAAAACCCACTGGGCGTTAGCCCTAGTAAAGGGTATCAGGGAACCACACGAGGCAAAGAAAAATGTTTATGACCCCGGTGGGAATCGAACCCACGACCTCCGGATTAGATCTACCGTTGCTCTGCCGACTAAGCTACGAGGTCTGATGGAACAGAGAATTAACTCTGAAGTGTAAATTAAAGTGCTAATAGAAACCCATGAAAAACCCACTGGGCGTTAGCCCTAGTAAAGGGTATCAGGGAACCACACAAGGCAAAGAAAAAATTCTTATAACCTCGGTGGGAATCGAACCCACGACCTCCGGATTAGATCTACCGTTGCTCTGCCGACTACGCTATGAGGTCGGACAGAGAAAATCGGGGACGATTAAGATGGTGAATCGCGGCGAAGAGAAAGTAAGGGTACATATATATGTTGTGCCGCGTAGCACTATAAACACATACAAGTGATGGAATATACGCATGCAGGTCAAGAACATACATCTTGAACATTTACCCGTGCAACCGAAAGGGAAGATAGCAGAATAATTGAACATTCACCCGTGCAACCGAAAGGGAAGATAGCAGAATAATTGTTAAAAGGAAAATGCGCTTCCCTTGTAATGTATTGTGGCGTTTTTAAACTTACACAGTAATCTCTTTGTGTAAGGGCCAAAGAGGACCAACAAGCTCGATTTGAAGATGGCCGAGCTGCCCCCGATCATTCGTAACTCAGAACGCATTCCCACGTTCTCCTCTCTTCTTGAATGCGTAGAATATTTCTCCGACATTCACTTCAAAAGGGCATTCGTGATAGCCCTTGACTACACAGCGCACTGACAATTCAACTTGCTTCGCCATCTCTGGAACAAGCAAACTCCGTACCAAGTGTGTTCTGGGAATCCTGGTTGAAGTGCAAGGATAAAAGTGCGCAATCGAATTACCCAACTACCCTGGACGTGTAAATATGCTCGGGACCAATGAAGCACGCCCACGAAAGTTGCATAATGAATTATTAATCAATGATTTTCTATAGAAATCAATGGTAATCAATAGCAATTAAGACTCCGAGTGTGACTATCGATTTTTATTGATTGGTTGTACTAATCAATAACAATCAATGGATTGTTATTGATTATTATTGATTGTATTGATTGCAATCAATCGATCGGAAACCATTGATTGACAACGCCGGGCTCTATGCACTGCAGCAATTAAACATTCGCTGATGTATTGAAGGGAAACAAAACCGCAATCGCTACACTTGCACCTAAAACGTACAAACACTACATTAATTTAAGGAAAGCCGATGCAAGCAGTTGAAATAAAAAAGGAGGCTTTAAGGTAAGCACAAGATCATGCTAACAACAAAGTAAGCGTGAAGAAGCATCTGAATGTAAACAAAGCGAACACGTGTTGCGATCGTACATAAGCTTACCATTCGCTGACTTCAACCTTCCCATGATACCGGTCCTTAAGTTTTACTTCCAGTTCTTCGTCGGCTCTCACTCCTTTTCATACTTTGCTGTCCATTCCTCGTCTGCGAGCGGATCGTCAGCATGGGGATCAACATCCATCGCTCGAAGTTGGCGAAGTTCTGCCTCTGAGTTGCACAGTGTGCATAACTCACGCGGTCTTCAACGTCGTATCCAGCGATAAAATAAATTTCCGAGTCCTCCGACTTATAACTCATTTCTTAATCAGAGGATGTGTTCGACATTGTTAATTTAAGACAACTCGTATGACCATGAAGCTCCTATGGAAACAATTTCGCTGCGTGAAGTCTTCGCAACCTGAGAATTTCACCAGTGTGTCTTCTGAATCGTTCTCGATTTGACGTCACAACGATACGCTCGCCCCAGACTCCTATTTCACGGTCATGGGGCCATCGAAGCTCAACTTCAACAGTGCATAGGAAATCGAGGATTTGACCAAATCAAAAAAATTTTGCGGCAAAATACTCCAAAAAATGCACAGAAATTTTTTAGAGCAAAAAAATTTTTGGGTTTAGGTGTACTTTAAATTCAGGTTTTTTGGTTCCTGTTCTAGTGAATCCATTATTTTTATTACTTCATAGAATTCTTTGTATTTCTGTTAAAGAAACATGTTCAAAACGGTCCCCTGTTTGGCCTTCAAAACAGAACAGTAACCACTCGAAGAAAAAAAATCCAATTACCGAGAGTAACTGCTAACACTGCCTTACCTACACAACATGAATTGTTGATCATGGAAGTCTCAAAATCTGTTCTTCGGGTACGTTCTGTTGGTTTAAAGCGCAAAAATAAAATTCAGTTCAACGAAGGTGTAACGCATCCCCAAACATTTTTCAGGCTACAAATCAATCAGGGCTCAGGAAGGAAAGGGTAGGAATCCTCCCCCATCCCCCGGGAGGAGTGGCAATTACAAGGGGTAGAAATCGCCCCCAGAGAGTGAACCATAAAGGGACGCCTTTGCATGGGATATAGGCGGCTCGAGTGCATGCATGCCTTTGAAGGGACTGGCAGCAGTTAAATGAAGTAAATACTTCGGTATTATATAACAACGGTTGAAAAAATAGTCCACGGTCAAAAAGGGAGTAACTAAGTCGAAGTATTTTAGGATGCAATCCACAACAAGTAGAAGTTACTGCGATAAATGGCAACGCAAAGGTCATGCTTGCAGCCGAGACCAAAAGATAAGACTGTAGACTTCTTTCATTTTCTGTGAGAAAGTGTTTATGAGACCACCGACGCTTATTTAGTAATTGTTGGTTTTATGTAATTTAGAGGGGTACCCTTTAGGTGATCGTTGGCTACAAGGTAAATAAGAGTGAATAAGATCCTTTACTTAGTGCGTTCTGAATGCAGTCACTAATAGGCCATTTCCGAGTTCATGTCTGCCTCTTCTTCAAAGCGAGTCTAAGTGCGAAGTTTTTGTGATGGTAATTAGTTCTACTTTACATATGAATGAAAACTAATTTTCATAACAAAAACGTCGCACTTAGACTCGCTTTGAAGAGGAGGCAGACATGAACTCGGAAATGGCCTATTTACTAACCTTGCATACAAGCCGCCCACAAGTTGATCCGCATTCTGTAAACCAGCACTAAAACAAACAGCAAAACCAGGCCAACAGCCACACCTACAGAGGCGGCTATGATTTTGTCGCGACCACCTGGAAGAACAAGCTAGTTTCAGAAACATATCCATCTATTTACTGTTTATCACTTTGTTTGTAAACTGAATTCCGCCATCCATATCCCACGGAAAAAAAATTAAACGGAAAGTCACACGTAAAATAGTCGTTCTTCTGCGTAAAACTTCGAAGGGGACGGTGAGAGGTGGGGATGGAGAGATTTTTTTTATTGATTTTATTAGGCTTAATTACCATGAATTACAAATATACAGTAAAACAAAATAAACAACTGCGAACAAAAGACAAAAACAAATTAACAAAAGTAATGCTGCCCAAAAGGGTCGGTACGAACGGGAGACCCATGCGAGTTACCGCCCAGAATCCCACATAAGACAACTTTTTATTTCTTTACTTTGTCATAATAGTCCAAACCAAATAACTGCCTGATTATATTATGCGCTTCGATCCCTCTTTTGTAAGTCTAATGTGTGTACGTGTATTGTTAGTAAAATGTCGGTCTGTTGTTTGTCTGTTGTAAACAGTGATTGGTGCGTTTCGATCCGTGTCTGTACGTGTGTTGTTGTCGGTCAGTCTGTTGTTTGTCCGTTGTTTATGTCGTCGACAAGTCGTTTGTAAGGTGCGGGAAGTTGTAAGCAACGGTTTAGTGGTGTCTGTTCTAAGTTAGTAAACCAGCTTTCCAGTACGATCCGTTGGTAGTAATTAGTACTGTATGTAACGCATTCAGCAGAGTCCCAGTCGATTCTGAGGTTTGTCTGTAAATAGTGTTCAGCAAAATGTCAATTTCTAACACTTTCCAGCCGCTTTACTCCAGCCCCTAATAAAGTCACCCAGCACAAGCTGCATACAGAGTGAACGCGAAACGTCGTACAGGGACGTACCTGGATAATTTGTCGGGGTTGGTGTTGGAGGAGCTGGGGGAAGTGGTGCTAAGAATGCAACAACAATGAATCGTTATCAATATAATCATCATTATCATTATCACCAACACCATTACCGTTACCACCACCATCATCATCATCATCACCAACACCATTACCGTTACCATCACCACCATCACCATCATCATCACCAACACCATTACCGTTACCGTCACCACCATCACCATCATCATCACCAACACCATTACCGTTACCATCACCATCATCATCATCATTATCACCAACACCATTACCGTTACCGTCACCATCATCATCATCACCAACACCATCACCACCACCATCATCATCATCATCATCATCATCACCAACACCATTACCGTTACCATCACCACCATCACCATCATCATCATTATCGTCTTCCTCACAACCCGGTGCATAAAACAACCAGTAAAACTCTACCCACCTGGCTTTACCATCACAAATCGTTTCGCAGAAAAGAACTGCGGGGGAAATTTCCAGACTTTGGTCACAAAAATTGAATTTCATGCTATATGTTGTTGCACTGTAAAAAATTCTTTCTTTGCACCCTAACCTTTTCGCGAATTCAAACCACTTTTTCTCACACTCTTCTTAATTTTAAAGGACCAAAGGAAACACATTTGCATAGGCATAATAATAAATAACTTTAAATTTACCATATGGATTCAAGGTGACTTTATCGTATGGGTAGGTGACGACCTGCCAGAGAGAAACGATTGAAAACATCATTAGCGTGTACGCTGTCGAAAAGGAAATAACTGCTGCGTACTTAGCTCCTTAAGAAACCTTCATAAGCCTGGGATTTCCTAAGGTTAATCAAAATGACTGTTCGAAAACGAACTTTTGGACACATAAACAAATAAATAAATAACAATGAGGATTTATGTGGCGCTTTATCCCAAGGCTCACAGCGCTTTACAACACTTTATGGGGGACTTTGCCAGACTGCTTTTTCAGACGCAAATAGCAGTCACGCATTTTACAATCTTATTAGAATGAATAGTAGGATCAACACAGGAATAAGTTATAGACCATAAAACCGGGGACTACGTCCCCTACTCTTTCCGATCAGTGTGTGGGTTCTTTAACGTCCCACACCAGTACTGTGAGACGGGGCTTCCGGTTTATCGCCCTCATCAGAGAAGACTAGAAAGTCTAAGCATTTGCAGATGTCATTACAAAGGTAGCACTTTCTCCTCAGATAGTTAAGGACCCTGAGTGTTGGTCCAGCTGGGGCTTGAACCCCCGACCTCCCGCACAGCAGTCCGGTGCTCTACCAACTGAGCCAACCGGTCGACCGGATGGAACCTCCTAATACCAGAAGTATTTTTGTGGTTTATGAAAATGTGGCAAAAGAGGATATGAGGGAAGGCAGTGCGTTTGCACTTTGGTAACGCACGGATGGCGTCAAAATGTGGTTAGAATAAAGAGGTACGCTTCGACCAACAGGCCACGTGACCACTAAACAGCCAATGATAGGCAGCATTGTATCTATGAAAATCGGACCTGTATGCAACGTTATTTTTAACAGCTACGAACAAAATACCCGGTAAACTATACACTTTAAACTAAAAGGGTATAGTGCTAGTAACCAGTGTGAATATGAGTCCCCAATGTTGAATATTGTAGGAGGAACAGGCTTTAAAAACGTGTAAACTAAGATCCCCCTACAATGTCCTTCCCTACATAGAAAGTTAAAATAACTCGAACAGCACTGAAAACAGTTGAGGTAAGATTGTAATTTTACATACCCCCAAGTAGATTTTATTTGGGTAATTCCAGTCATCTCCGTTTCTTATAACCCACTCGTGCTGATCCTTGATAAAATATAACATAAAGTGGTTTTCAATTGATCAATAAAGTGTTTTCACTCATGTGACGTAGAATGCAATTCCCAGAGGTTTAATTTGGGATACCAACATGGCCGCCGTTTCTTCGTTTTGGTACACCAACATGACCGCCGTGTGACGGCATGTGAAAACACTCTATCTGGGATAATTGCTTTAGTTCGCTCTAAACTCGCGCCACTTTCTGAAGTAAACCAATAACCAGTCCAGACTTGCACGTGTTTATTTTACCGCACTTCTCGTCGGTAACGTGGAATTGATTCCAGCGAATTCTGATTGGCTTAGCTCATCGCGCTGTTTGCCTCTAGTGTGATTGGCTGAAGTAATTGTTTTGTTTTTACGACACTCATTTGAAAGTCTCTCCGCTTCAAATACAACAGATTGAAATAACCAGGGAGAACTAAAATTAGTCAAGTCACGTGCTCAGACTTCTACAACTAGATTTACATCCCGAGAAATTTTCTTGCAGACAGTTGGTTAACTTGGTTTCCCAATAGAGGATGGCTGACCAATGGTAAGCCTTGCACAATTCCAGATATGTTAAAAGGTGACAAATTGGGGACTCCCACTATTGTCTCCTCCGCCATTAAATGTTGGTCTTCTGATGTTGTCATTGCCGATATCGCTACAAAACAGTTCCCTAGTTGCAAAGGCAATAAGAACGGACATATCAAAGACTCACCTTTGGAATCAGGAAACAGCGTTCTGTCTTCACGCTATCGTCGTGATAAAGCAACGCATAGGAAGACCAGTTGGTGTACCGTTCTGAAAAACAAATATCCCCAAAGGTTAAGAAAAGATTCACTCCAAGCTGTAACCCTAGCAGCACAGTGCGGCGGAGCCGAGGTTTATGCCGAAGTATCCGGCGCAAACGCTTAAAGTAGCCGGTGACTTGCGTCGGGCGCCGGCTTAAATTGAAACCCCTGCATATACGAAGAGAGAGATGGGTGCTTGGGGGTTGCACGGGTGACCACAGGAAGGAGAGAAAAGACTCTTTTCTTTGCTTCTCACCTCGCATCTCAGTGTTCTCTCTAATCTGTGCTCTGATTAACATCACCACAGAGGCCTTTGTGAAGGAGACAGATCATGTACGGTGAAATACCAGAAAAAAAGTGCACGAACTTGACAATTAAGATCATGAATCCAAATCTCCTCAACG
Source organism: Galaxea fascicularis (assembly GCA_948470475.1). Taxonomy (NCBI): domain Eukaryota; kingdom Metazoa; phylum Cnidaria; class Anthozoa; order Scleractinia; family Euphylliidae; genus Galaxea; species Galaxea fascicularis. The sequence goes on along the minus strand of OX419340.1, from coordinate 28,439,233 downwards.
GTAGTGATTTTATCTATTTTCTCCTCATAAACTCGACACTCTACCATGACAAGGATAAACTTGAAGGGCTTACTGTGAGAGGTCGGACTCCACTTGACTGTTAGATTAGGTTTTTGCTTCTCGAAATCCACAAGAATTTCTGACGGCGTACTTGCTCCAAAACCGTCGTCATACACAGGGTTTCGGCAAGCTAGGTTAAATGAAAATAAGCTTGAATTTAGTCATTGTGAACAATATTACTATTTTAACCATAGCATTCATAACGCAAGCCTACAAAATAACTGTTGTCCATAAGCAGGTCATTTGTCAGGCCAGGGTCAAGTTTTGGCCGGGCAAGAGAACAGACTGGTCAGAAATCCCCGGTCAGAGTGTCCGACCAGGCTAAGCGTTCGTCGGTCAAACCCTAAAATTTACCGGACATTTGTCCGATGACCGACTGCTATTTGCAGGCTTGTTAAACGATTGGTTATAACGTCAACTGATGTTTCCATGGAAATGGCATTCTGACAGCCATGGGTTCTTTTTCAAAATTTCAAAGCACTACTTTGCTTGTGGGTTTTGATTACTCTGTAGTCAGGCAAATCCCGAATTGTACGAGAAGGTCGTGCAATTTTTTATTTATAGTACATTCAACAAAATTACGAACTTACGCGCCGTTGCCATGGAAACTTAATAGGTACTCCTACGGAGTACTATTTGGGATTAATTGCACTGCTCTCGACCAATCAGAATTGAGTAATTTTGTTGAGTGTACTATAAGACGAGAAATTAAGACTTCTGAAAGAAGAAGTATCTCAGTGACCTGAGAACGAAACTTAACGATACAACCGGCTTCTTGAATCTATAGCGAATCAGAAATATGAGGAGATTTAAAAGCAGCATAAAAAGTACGAGCAGGATCATAAAGAAATCTGCACCGAGAATTCCATTCTTCGGTCTACAGTTCAAACGCTGGAACAACGACTAAACCAAGTAAAAGATGAATTGAATGATACGAATCAATGTCTTCGAAGGAATTGCCTTGAGATTCAAGGTATCCCTGAACCCAAAGACGGCAAGCACGAGGACACTAATGCGATTGTGGTTAAATTAGGAGAGTTGATGGGCCTAGACCTCAAAGAAGACGATATTTCGACGAGTCATAGACTACCACCGAACAAGAAGAGTAAAACAACCCATCCCAAAATTATCGTAAAGTTTGTGCGCCGAGATGTGAGAGAGAAGATTTATCGATCACGCAGCAAATTGGAGACGTCCACTGCGACAAAAACCCTGGGCTACTCCACGGATAACCATATCTATATCAAAGAAAGCCTAACAGAAAAGAATAAAGAGCTAGTTAGAGACTGCCTTAAAGCTAGGAAAGATCTGAACTATTCTTTCATCTGGACAAATTATGGTAAGATTTATATGAGAAAGTCAATCGATTCACATCAAGGACAAATTGACTCTGAAGAAAATCCCTGTGTAATTTATGTATGCCATTGTATTTCTGTTAAATTAATACTCTCCTTCCTGTTGATTCTATGCTTAATTGCCCATCTTGTTTAGAGTCAAATACACTCTATGTGAATATGATGAACAGATTCCCAATTTAGATAATTTACCTAAATTAGCTCACCAGTTATAGGCCTCACTTGACTGATTTAGATGTCGACAATAATATGTCCTCTGATCTGAATTTTTGGTTTTATAACCATCAATTACCTTACTTACTTACTATTTACCTAAACATTGTACTTATTATGGCATTTTCAATATACGCATTCAAGGGCCAAAAATTTGGAATTCAGTTGAAGAAAAATGTCAAAACCCTGTCCTTAAGTCAGTTTAAAAAGGTTCTAAATAACAAACTTCTCGATGACTATTAACTTATTATTTATTTAACTATATATATTTTATTACATATGCTATTTTCTTTACTTCAAATTAATAACTTACTTATTTACATTTGTTTATGTTATATTTTCTAATAGTTTGGGTGTTTTGTGTGTTTATATCTGTGTGTGGGTCTGTTTGTATGTGTTTCAGTCATTGTGCATGTTTCTTGGTGTGTGTTTGTTTTACTTCTTGAGTGTGTACCTCTAACCTTTTGATTAATCAATTTTATATCCAGCAAACATTGACCTTCTGGCATTTTTAACTCTAAATAGTTATTTCTGAAGGTCCGTACCTTTTCTTATTTATTAGTTAGGTTAATCTTATATTACCAATAAGATAACTCTAAGCCGGTACAAATAAAGATGTTGTTGTTTATGCTGTTGTTTAAATCGCGCCACACAAAAATAATTGATAACACGCCTCCCGCTAGGAATGTTCAAACAAACACCACTCACTAGCAATCGACATTTTTCCTGTACAATCCCCGGGTACACTCTCACCTGACCGCCGTAAAATTTCAAGAATACTTTGCGATGAAGTACTTGGGACGCTGAGTGAGTACAAAATAATTGTACAAAAGTCAAAGTCATCTGGGTGCCGATCCTTTGCATCCTGTGTATCTCAGCTCTCTGAACGAAAGGCAAACGAAGAGCACATGGTTTGAGTTTCAGCAGGAACCCATTTATGGGCTCCTGGTTAATTCAGCGATTCCACGCGATTACTGATCGAATTGTGCCCGACGGCAAAGCCTCCAGAACCCAAAACCAGTTGCCAGAAGGAGTCGTTGATTGATCGAATTTCCGAACACTTTCCGATTCTTACCGAACTAACTTACTTACTTTCCTACTAACACAAGCTGTAGCAATGTGGCTACTGTTGCTAAGCAACAGTAGCCACAAAAAGCGAATGTCAACGGTATTCAAATTCTCAGATCATTTCTCCGAATCTCACACCTCCTAATGAAATTTGAAAGTACAGTCGAACCTCAGTTATCCGGACCCATTGAGACTGGACTGATTAGTCCAGATAATCGAAAATGTGAATATTAATGAAACAAAAATAAAACTGTATAAATCACGGCTCATGCAGGAAATGCTCTGCATTGTAACCCGGCCCTCATAAGCTTGAATGTTGCACCGATTGTGTTACGTTTTGAAGCGAAACACATTCATTTCAAGCTGGAGTTTCGGTGCATAGTTCAAAGGAAAGACATTTTTATAAGAATCTTGAACGTGACTAATAAATATTTAAAAAAAACAAGGACCAAAGACCTTCGACTGTATACTGTATTTCAAGAGTGAAGATCACCCTTGGGAAAAACTGATAAGCGAACTAATGAGAGTTTGGTTCTTAATCCACCACCTGGGTGAATTAAGAGCCAATTAATACCAGGCGAGCTTTGCTCTTTTTTCGGTTCCCGTTCAGCCCAATTTTAACGCTGCTACGAAGCCAAAAACAATTTTACAGCACAGAAAAATCGGAGTAACACTCCGCCATGCCAGTTTCACTGTTACGTGTACGAGATTCGATTCGTATGACATTTTATTTGAACATCTGCTATCAGAAGTTACCCGTGCGTTACGTCTTCCGTATCCATGACTTGAATGTTAAATACACTCTTTTTTTTTAATAAGAATACATTTATAAGAATATCGAGGCTGAAATTTGCGAAATTTTAAGAACGTTTTAAGAATAAACTCGAGGCTGAGATTTGGAAAAGAATATAATTTTGTGTAGTGCAAATTTGTAAATACAATTTACAATACACGTTTTCTAACTAAACCGTGTAAAATTATTCCTTTTTCTAAACGGAGAAATTAGCCAAAAAAATAGAATAGAAACAAAAACAACACCAGTACCAGTCGCATGTTCGATGCTAACAACAATTCTGCAAGAAGTTAGGTATGTCATACCAGGCTTCATACGCTGCAGTCCAAAAATATACACAAGAATATTTTCAGCCTAAATCGGCAAAAAAATAAGAATATTCACCCTGGGCCGGAAGATAATTCTTCTTATAAAAAAAATGTAACTTCCTTATTTTATTGCTTCCTCAATCTAAAAGCGAATTTTCATAAAAGGGAATACTGAGAAGACTTAAGTACATCTTTGCTAATTAAACGAATTTATTTCGCATAGAAGCCATATTCTACTTTTTCTACACATCGCTCTTTCTAAACTGATGAAAGGACGAATTTTCATACACTTTGTCGGTACTTGAACAATATTCGTCGTCTAACAACCATATTCTAAAGCATAACGTGGTCCCTAATTATAATTAGATTGTAAACAAGCAGATATCTTGAACTTCAATTTACCCTTTTCTTCCTGTTCTGCAGTGTTTCGTCGTAATCTTCGCCTTGAGTGTTTGACCTCCTTTATTGTCTCACTGGAAGAGAAACCTTCGCCTGAAAAAAGATAAATATCGATATTTAAAATTAGTACTGCATTAAAAATCCGACAATGTCTTTTTCTTTTTCTTCTTCTTCTTCTTGTCTGTCAGTTTTGTTCATTAGTGGGAGAGCGCAACCCGGTTACTTTTTAAGAACAGTATGAATGACTGATAAGGAAAACAAACCACCAATTTGTCCTCAGTAGAACTGAATGTTGTGAACTTGTGGATAACGTCCTAAATTTACGGACGTTTTAAGTGCTCTCCGAAAACGTACGAAGTTATAAACGATATATAAACGAATTTAAACTTTAAACCATTGTTGGAGTAAATACTAATGCAAGCTGGCCATAGCAAACAGATTCACAAACTGACGTTTCTGAGGATGGGGAAACGCTCGAAACGATTCACAAATTCTGATTTGTTGGTTTCAATTTTTTACAGTCAGTGATACATTTTTTGTGCCTGTTTACTGATAATGTCTAGAAATTCAAGCAGATTCATTCCTAGAAACTATTTGTATGAGAATTCATGGAGGGAGAATGGTAAAGAGAAAATGCAAGTTCATCAGGGGGAGGGAAGGGAAAGGCGGTTTTTGACACCTAGGTCCTAAAATAGAGATGGAGAGCCCCCGGGCCCCTCCTTGGATCCACCGCCGCGTAACACAGGATCAATTACCGTGCAAGATTGCGGTTTTACCTGTCCTCTTGCTGCGGGCACATTCCCTGACGCAGAAACTGGAAAACGTTTTCTGAAAAAAAATGAGAGAGAAGTTTTTGAAGTACCTATCAAATTTTCAGTAAACAAGTTAGTATTCTCAGAAGACAAGTCACATGTCAAAACAAAACTGTCCCATCGATTAAGTGAATTTTGCTCGTCCACCTTAAAAAAATTGAAAAACCTTGGCCTTCAGCCCGAAATTATGGTAAGACTAAGGCACGTTGAATAGCACCGTGCAAATGTTAGATAAAAAGCAAATTCAGAGTAATGTGAGTTAATGCTTTTATGAATATGAATAGAAATTACTCTTGACCTTGAGTACAGTCTAAAAATAGGATTATATCTTAGAAAGGTTAACAGTGCGTTTAATTCAACATGTTTCTGTTTGGCTGTGCAGATAATTATCAAAAACAACAGCTTCCATAATCCTGAATTTCAAAGTGAAGTCTTAGAGGAAAATAGACCATTTCAATAATTGCGAAATTGATAACATAATCCACTCGATCAGTTGTGATTATGAAAATGGTTATCACTAGCTATTGTAGGTCCTGAAAAACCTTAGCCTCCTACGCAGACATTCTTTTGGCTCATCACGCAATATTTCCTCCCCAACGTTGCATGACGCGCCAAAAGAAATGTCTGCGCAGGAGGCTAGAAAAACCTATGAAATTGCTAACCATGGATTTCAATTCATAATGCAGAAAATCTGTCAGTAAGAGTCAGTAAGAGTCAGAATAATCTGAAACTGTACACTTCCTTGTAGAATGTAAACAGTGAGTGAAAACAAAAACCCTTGATTCTATTTCAAGAATCAAATTCCAACCCAAAACAGGACTAATTTACGATTGACGTTAATGCAAATGGAAACATACTTTTACGGAGTACATGGGTGTGAGTTGTGAATACGCCACGGCAAATTAAAGAATTCCATCTTTTCCAACTTGAACGTCAACAAGCGTTTGACCAATATCCATGTTTTAGCCAATATGTTAGTTTCTTTTGGGACGTTCACACTTATCGTTACTAGATCATCCTAAACGAGGTGAAGACGTCTGAACCTGTGTCCGAACAATCCTACAGTGCCTCCTGGCATGAGGCATTTCATCAGTGCTTTCGAAGTATTCACACCAAATCATATCCCACACAGATTTTCGGACTAATGCAACTGAAGTGTCGAAGACCCTTTTTGAACCTTCTTGATTAATTTGCGGTCTAAAACCGATTTTGTTCCGTTCTCCGTTTAAAAAAGTGTAGTTTATTTCTTGTCCTTACATAATTCCAAGGGGCAATGATAAGACGCCCTTTATGAGATGAGTCAAGACAGAAAATGATCGACGATAATAATGTTTTCCTCTTCGATGAAAGTTTTTAATCAGGAGTGTCAAAAACAAGCCTATAAGTTATATAAAAATAGGCTAGCTATTACACAGATCTTCTATTAATCAATAGAATTACCAAATTTTATAACACGGCTCTCATGCCAAGAATTCACTTTCGAGCTTGAATAAAACTTCCTCTCGTTCAGTTTAGTGTATTTATTTATTTGTGAGTCTAGTTTTCTATCTTCTTTCAATGCACCGGTAAAATAATTAGACAGTTTGCCCTCGGGAATATTATGTATTTGAACTAAACTGAATTCATATTACAAAAATAACAATACCCTCCTAAAAACACTAGCTTTCACCAAGGGCAAAATGAAATATGCAAATTGAGGTGTCGTTCTCGATTGACCCACACGAAATAAAAAATTTATGTCGACTGGACAAAATTGGCATGCTGGGTGACAACTTCGAGATACGTACTGACGATGCGTAACGGCATAATTTCAGCGATACTTCCAATTTTCTTCGGTTTGGCCATTTCAGTACAATCGAATCGAGTAATCCACCCTGCAATTAAAATCAATTCACGGATTGATGAACGACAAAGAAGCCGCTTAGCTCACTGGAAAGAAATTATCTTAAAATCACATTTTCAAAATTTGGGAAGGTTTGCCCACAAACGTTTCCTGTTTACATTTAGAGACCCATTTAATTTTTAATTGGCACTTCTCGATTGGCAATCCCTCTTTCTCGTAACTTTCTTTAAGTATTTTTTTGTGTTCTTTTCTCCCGGATATGAATGGAACTCGTGAGCTCACCCTGTGGAACTCAAGATATGACTTCAGTTGTGAACTAATTCGATCACAGAATTTTTTCCTTCTCCCTGTTCTGTTAAATGGTACCAAAAAAAATTAATAAAAGGACTGAAGGACTCTAAAAGCACTTTATTTTAATTTTTTCTGTACAGAAATTACAGACTATTGAATTGCTCTCTCTCTCTCTCAAACCCTGTGTTTCAGATCACGATTTTATCCCATGGGGTCATAAAAAAATGTGTGCCCTGGGTATCTCCCCATAACGGTCGGAAAATATCAGAAACCTAGTGCATAATTGGACTTTTATCAGGTGACTCCAGCTTTATGAAATTACAGTTTCTGCGCTTGATTTTTTCTCGCCAATAATTATGCGGTTTCAAACTAAAAATTATAATAAACTTCATAGTATTTTTTTCTGTCCAAGAATAATTTCGCTGAATCAAGCTTCCAGCGGCTTCGTGTTTTTCGACGAACCAGCATAAATCATTAGGACACCCGCCTTGTTTTTAAAATTTCATGAAACTTGTAGCAGCAATATATATATATATTTTTTTTGCTTGAAATTTAAATACAGGAGTGCTTTCAAACAGTTTAATTTTCATGAAGCAATGATTCCTTAATACGCTATAATAAAAAAAGGAGCAGAACAAGTTTATTCGTAACATAGCACGTATATCTGAGTAGCGCATAACAATGCAGCATTTTTGTTTCAATTCACTTCAAATGCTGGTCAAAAATTCAGTGCAACCACTGGCATCAAACTCTAATCATATACTAAACATCACTTATATCCGTCTTTGTCTTATCTCGGCTAAAATTCGTTATAACAATTTCTGAAACTTTAAATTGGCATTGCGCAACTCATATTTTAGAGGAAACGTGACCAAAACAAAGCACTCGACAATAGAATATATCGCTCTCGCTCTCTCTTTGTTGCCGCCAGCTGTAGACACATTACAATTCTGTAAAGAACAAAATATATTATTTTCTTTGTTTTTGTTCCAATTGTTCCGTGCATATTGCGGTTGTATGTATGAATTAAGGTTACAAACCGAGAACAACAGTGGTAGACAAAACAAAGCTAAAAGTATGCGGCGAAAGAACATTAACCTGACGAAATAAATAAAGTTCGTAACACTTAATCAGTCGAATAAAGTTAGAAATGCAGCTGATCCACATTACCTGAATGAAATGATCTCTAAAAGGCTGTAAAAATCTAGAGGTTAAAGAAGTAAATCGCGTGTCATGTTGTCGATAACAAAGCGAAGGCATCGAATATTATCACGTCCATCACAATGCATTTACGACTCACGTTCTCCAGAAACTTGTGAAAGCAGTTGTTTATGAAATCTTAGGTCCCTTGAATGAAGTGTTTCGGGTATTTTTGTTTTAACTATGGGATTAACTTTCGCTGAATTTCGGGAACAGGCCTTTTCGGGTTTTGCCGAATTATTGCAACTATTTAGCTTAATTAAAAGCAAGCGGCGAGATCGCAAATGACACATTGGGTAGGTCTCTTTACACCGCAGTTTTAGCCCCTGTGCGTGAAATCCAAGCAACGAAACTTACCACGGGTTTCCTTTATAGTTAACAAGATAAGCGGGGTAGATATTTGAGGATGATTTAACTGGATAGAAAAAATAAGCTTTCCACAAAACATCGAAGGATTTGCCGACTGACTCCACGTCAACGCGAGTGTGCGTTTTAAAATTCGTCACTTAGAGACCCTCGAAAATCGCGGCTGGCGTTATAAATAACCCAGTTTTGGCAATAAACCTGAAGTATTAAAACTGCTGGTGATTAGTGACAGGATGAGCAAACATCGCACATGGTGTTAAACTGTAAGTGCTCTTCTCGAAAGGTTCGGCTTCATGTATGTAATATATAAATTGAACTTCCTGTAGCGCTGAACAAACAAAAGAAAAATGCGGGGGAATTGCACATTTGAAGGATCTTGTCAGCTCCCGAAACGTTATCACAGATATACGAAATCCATATTTCCTTTTTACTTCCCCAAACATGTACATACTGAAACATCTGAATGAATAAAGCTGTACTCGCTCTGTAACTTACACAGGCGTCCTGTGTGTAGCTTTGGTCTTGATTATTAAGTCTGTGCTTCATAGAAGTTTGAAAATAAACATGCCAACCACACTTCAGTTAGTATTAGAGGCCGTACGTACCTTTATTAGGCGTTCATTCCTCTCAGATGTACAGAGAAGATGGCAAATCGCAGGTCGATTGCGAAACGTTCTGTCGATAGTTTCATCGGAGATCGGAACAGACATGGACTGGCTTTCCGTTGAATGTTGTATAAAACCCGATAATGCCAAAGAAACGAAAAGAGTCACCACTGATATCATATTTTATCGGTAACAGACAAAATAACTTTGCCCCTCTTCGATTCGATTTGTGATGGCAGAAAGTACACGTTGAGGTTCACGACAGAAACAGCCTTCTGATAATATGCTAAATAGATTATTGTTACGAACACGAGAGGCATGGCGCTGACAGTTGGGCCATCAATCTCGTCCCCAGAGCCCACTTTTCTTAACGTTCCGATCCCACGCGTATGTCAATCAAAGGCCCTGTGAGCCAAGAACAGTCAAACGGGTGGAGCAAAAAGGGTCAAAAGAGGCAACTTTAATAAGACTGAATACCATTTTGTATCACTCCAGCGGGTTTTGTATTTGGCAACTGTATTTGGTAGTTCCATTTCGCAATTGTACTTGTCAGTTGTTCGACCTGACTGATCGAATTCGATAAAATCTACGAATGTTAATTTAGAATAACGCAATGATTTGAATAAATAGAAGTTGGTATGGGACGGTTTTCGGGGTATAGTTTCTCGAATTTGCAGGCAACGGTAACTCATCCAAATCCTTCCGAATGATCAAATCATTAATTCTACGTAGATTATAGACCCTATGCAAAAATGCTTGCCTTTAAATTATTCTTTTGTTCATATTCAAAATAGCCCAACTTACCTCGCTCGGGATAAAAAATTCTTTAGAAATTTTGTCTCAAAAACGAGGTTAGTTGAACTATTCTGAATATGAAAAAACGAATAATTTAAAGGCAGGCGTTTTCAGTTGCATAGGGTCTATTGCCAACTCCATTTGCGTATCCCTTCTCAATCTCGTCAGGTCGCGATCCTTTTTGACATGCGTGAGGGATCGGGACCTTTGGCCAATGAATGAGTTGCCAGTAATCGGATCCTGCCTTATGCGCATAGGATTCTGGGATCGCCAGGGGGCAAACATTGCCAGTCGCTAGAAGAAAATGTATGGCGACGAGTGATTTCGACCTCCAAATCAACGATTTTGGAGAGAGATCAACGCTTTTTCGCCACTGCTTTAACATAAATGGATTTGGGCAATGTTGATACGTGGAAAGTGTAAGTTTTTGTTTGAGCAACCGTCAAATATATGATAAAATCTACCGATAAACTTCCTTGCTTGCGAAAGGTTTATTGTGAAATTGACCTCGCGTATTGGTCTCGAAATATTGCAAAATTAGGGATAAATCGAGAGGAAATTACTAAATAAAGCCTTTTCAGTTGTATTTGAGTGTATAGGCTACGTTTAGCTTATTTCTAAGCTCATTAATACAAATAATATTGGAAATATGTCCAGTGGTGATCATTGTGCTGTCGGGGGTTGTAACAACGATCGAAGGTACCCAGAAAGGCAAAAGATTCTTCATCACGTTGAAATATTAAGATTCTACTCGCCCAAGAATATTAATGATGTTTTTTTGTGGGCTAGCGCTATTAATCGTGATCAATTCAATTTACAACGAGTGCGAAGTTCTGTTCAAATCATTTTGTACAATGTTATTTATAGAACCGCTTGAATGCCCTACACCAACTTTGTGCATGAGAGGGTACGATTGTGGGGGTAAACCTTGCTCCAAAGATCAGATCTACAGGCAGCAATAAGAAAAGTCAAGTAAGAGAAAGCATAGTGGTAGTGCAGATGAAAATATGTTCACAGTTTGTGCCCAAGTTCCTGTGATCTTGCTGTTCTTGACATGTTCCTACGCAGATTTCGAAGAGAAGAGTAGCGGCTTTTTCTCAATCAAACTAGAGCTTAACCTACGAATTTCCTCATGCGTTCTTATCGCATATTTCATCCCTCCAAAGAGCAACAGCTCGGTAAAAACAATTTCCATCACCTCTGACAACGACTTCTCTCCTTTGAGGAGGTAAATTTCCAGAAGCCATAATTTGTTTATGGAAGACATAACTAATAAGAAAAGAGCCCCCTACACATGTAAATACAACTGAAAAGGCTTATTTAGTCATTTCCTCCCGATTTATACCTAATTTTGCAATATTTGGAGACCTTTACGCGAGATCAATTTCACAATAACCTTTATGCACCAGTCAATGTAAATCCCCGCCCCCCCCCCCCAACCCGGGAATAGGCGGGGCATTGGACAAAAGGACTGGCGAAAGTGAGCCAATGTTCCCGCCCCCAGGGCAATGTTTTCGTTCCAATGTCCTTGCTTGTCCCCGCCTACCAGTGAAGGTCTATTTGAGTGTTGTCAAAAACATCACTAATAAGAAAATAAATGAGACAGCAAAGTAACATTCAGTGTCTTTAATGATTTATACATCTTTTGAGTTAATTAATTGTCTAAGGAAAATGCTTGTTTCATTGCTGGAAAGGCGTTTGAAAGCGTCAATCCAGCAACAGGAATGATCTTCCGGCTTTCGCCGAACTCAACGAGGGCCTGAATAACATACATGTACCGTGTATCATCAGTTTTGTGAGAACGCATGATCAACCAAGCGAATCAAAACAACGCAATCACATGGCACATGAATATTAAAGAAGAAATTTTAAAAAGCCCCTACATGGAAAGATATATACAGAAACAACAGTGTATCAAGCTTTCACAAGAAATATTTTTAGCAATGTATTAAGAGAAGGATCGATGGCAAGCAAGATGTAAGGATAAAACAGATTTATGAAGAAACACGTTTAACTCACATTTCTCTCTGCCATATTTAGTCCCTTTTAGGTTTGGTCCCAGTCTCTTGGCAACATAGTTCTTCACTCCAACCTTCGGCAGATTTCCCCGCTTTCGGTACCGAAGAAGAAAATCTCGTCCAAGACCCCGCATACCGGGACAGTTTCGAATGTCACACGTTGGATTTTGTCCCGCTAATGTCCCCGCTTTTCCCGGGTTGGGGGGGGCGGGGATTTACATTGACTGGTGCATTACGCAAGCAGGGAAGTTTATCGGTAGATTTTATCACATGTTTGACGGTTCTTCAAACAAAAACTTACACTTTCCACGTATCAACATTGCCCAAATCCATTTCTGATAAAACAGTGGCGAAAAAGCGTTGATCTCTCTCCAAAATCGTTGATTTGGAGGTCGAAATCACTCGTCGCCATACATTTTCTTCTAGCGACTGGCAATGTTTGCCCCCTGGCGATCCCAGAATCCTATGCGCATAAGACAGGGATCCGATTACTGGCAACTCATTCATTGGATTTCATATCCAATTCCTATTGGCTGCTAAACACAATGACATTAAAATCGGAAGTCAAAGTGCACCAGCAAGCAAACCGAATACGGTCAGTACAAAATCTGCAGACTGCAGACTAGGTACAAAATGCAGACTAAGTATAAATAAATAAATACGTGATGGGATGTCATTTTATAACTTACCTTCGCAAGAAAATGTCTTCCATCGTTCCATTCACGATCCATTTCCTCATACATTCCCTTAAAGTCCTTATGAAGTCATGGCAAACACTCGTAGATTCCGAGCTGAACAGGTCGACGAATTCAACATGAGACTCATCGATGTTTGATAGAGACAGAGAAAACTATGCATATTGGTCTGCAAAGTACTTCGAACGTCACTCTTATATCTCTCATTTTCCCATCTCCGTACGCCATGTTCAAGGGCTGTAGTACAGTTCGGTCGAAGAAGGGAAAGAAAAACTCTACAGAAACTTCTCTCCAGTAGCCATTTTGTTTGTTGTTTAAAAAGCTGGGTTCCAGATCCCCCGATCAATAATTCAGGCTTGATTTTACCGTAAATAAACAATATATATTGAGAGACGAGCAAGGAACATTCCACAATGCTAATATTCGTGAAAAATGACGATTGCGTGACAGTAGAGTTATGAAATGACATTCCATCACGTATTTATTTATTTATACTTAGCCGGCCTTTTGTACCTAGTAGTCTGCAGTCTGCAGTATTTTGTACTGGTGTACCTAGTCTGCAGTCTGCAGTCTGCATTTTGCACTGACCGAAACCGAATAATATCCGAAATAACTGAATTTCAGAGTAGCGACTCGGGAATTGTTGAACATTTGATGAAAATATTATTGTAAGGAATCAACCACTGAACTTAAAGTGTCACTATGATCAAAAAATCATTTTCTTTTTTTCTTCAGATTTTGGAGGCGTGTTTCCTGAACAGTTGACTGGCAAAATTTTGAGCTTTGATTTTTATCCAAAGGCTGTTTATTTCGAGTGTAAGGTTTGAATTTCACGGTCCACCATTACTCACGTTCAAAACTGACCGATTGGACCTTAGAGGCTTGGATCTAGGGAAAGTGACGTCATTTACTCACTAGCTTAAAATTTCAGCGTGTAAACGCAACTTTTTATAAAAGCAAAACACGAGTTTAAAAATCTGAAAGCCCGAAATTCCCGTGCTGCATATTAATTCAGCCGCGTACACACGCATTGCATTATTAAACCAGTGAGTCTTTGACGTCATTTTCTCCCCGACCCAGCTCTCTCAAGATCTTAAAGTTAGTAATAGTGGACCAATAAATAACAAAATTCCAGTTAAAATAAACAGGCGTCTTTTTAAAATCAGAACTTAAAACTTGGGTCACTTAGTGTTTAGTTACCATAGTTTTGAAATCCAAAGAAAAAGAACAATTGTTTTTTTGGTCGTAATGGCACTTTAATTGTTTCGCTCAAAGGTATTTACGAAAAAACGTTCCTTCAGTTCTTGAGAGGTTTTTTAATGCAAAATTGCTAGACATGATAGCCTCTCTTCGTACACTGATCTGTCGATGCTGCTCGCCACAATTCAAAGTAATAAGGTTTCAAAAGTTAGCTTCTTTTACAAAAATATTGAGAGTCAGTGTTACCAGTCAAAAGAGGGAAAAAATGGCAGATCTATAGTCCATCAGCAAGTTCCCTACACACAAGAAGTGATCTCAAGAAAGGTAAACAGGCGAAGAAACACGGCGAAGCGTCCTAATGGCATCGTCTGTTCGCTCGATCGCTCCTTCGATTCCTGTTGTTTCAGTTGCCCTCAGAGAACGCTTTGCGGCCTTTAGAATTTCACACTATTTCTTTCTGCGCAGGGCGTCTGGTTTTCCCAATATTTCCAACCCGTATTTCACGGCGAAATGCAACAAATCCAGAGCTGGTTTGTCCGAATCTTGCTCCCCCCTCTGATTTTGCGCAGTGTCAACGGAAGTCTTAGAATAGTTCTCGCAATCTTGTTCCTCTGGGAACGAGATTGCTTATCGACAGATTTGAAAATTAAAAACCTTGCCAAAATTTTCGAACGTTATTGTGCATGCGTTACTTTCGTGGACACTCCTGGCGCTGACCAAAAGAAACGTGGGTTCTGGGTACGAGATTGCCTTTTAAGAAATTTACCTCTTTTCTATGATATTATCGGAGGTTTCAAGTAAATCGTTTTTAACAATGGCTGATTTTCATAAGCCCCAGTGTTCCACCATTGTCTGTTTAAGACTGTTAACAGCTTTTATAATAATCATAGTTCACAACTATATCAACCATAATTAAGTGAAGTACGATCGTCCGGATGAGTGTAGTCCTGAGAAGGACTGTTTGTGGTGACATTGACTGACGTTTCGACAACCTGAGCGGAAGTCATCATCAGAGTCAAGTGATTTGTGTAACGTCAGTAGATGGTATAAGTACTCTGGTCGTTGATGTGATTGGTCAACGAAGTCGTGATGTTATTGGTCGACTGTCAGTTAAGCCTAGTTGTCATTGGCTGTGAAGACTGTACACAGTGATTGGACGATCGTACTTCACTTAATCATGACATGACTCCTGGGTTCAAACCATTTACGATTATATCAACCATGTCATCCAGATTATCATCGCTCCACTTAGGTCTACCACCAGTTTTTCTTTTTGATTTTGACTTTTTTGCGCATGGCATTTACGGATTGTGGCTACTAAGTGAATCATGCGACGTCTGAATCAAATGTCGAACTGAAGTCGAACATTCGACTGTTTCAGTCGCAGATTCGACGTAAGTCGAATTTAACTGATTCAGACGTCGTATTTCACATGCAATCAATTCTCGAGTTATATTCGGCACATGGGAAATGCGACTCCGTTTGAACCGGGCCTTAACTACGTTTCTCGGCAATCCCAAAGAACCAGCTGCGCATGTTCGTTGGTGTTAAATTAAGTACGGTTAAATGTGAAGCATTGTTAGCGTTTTTTGTTGTCTCAGAGTTAACTAAATCATTTTACGAAGTACTGAAAATGTTTTGGGAACGATTCGTTGAATCGGTTCTCCAGAAGTCCCGCATTTCAACAGAAAACAAAGACCAGAAGAGAACTGACCAACTAAACGATTTTAGAAAATCGGAAAATGATCCAGTAACCTCACTGAATCATGAAAACTTATCACACATTTGAGCTCTCAAACGGAGAATCTTAAAAGGACTAGGGTTACGATTGGTGCCAGGATTGAGGGGCAGTACTCTCTTTAGGATCATCACGCGAGCTCTCCTTCCCAACAATAGAACTTCGGAGCTGAAGTCTGCTCCGCGCGAAATCAGGGAAAGTACGAGCCAGGTCAAGGAGAAAAAAACGTGTTTGTTTGCCCTTCGTTTTGTTCAAAAATAGTAATTTTAATTGTCACAACTACATTGATATCTGATCTGACGTGGTTTCATATGAACTTTCGAACATTTTATAAAACAAATATATACATATAACTTTAACGAAAGTAACGACTTTTTTAAAGTAAATATGTTTCGAGTGAAACTTCATGCATCTTCAGTATACACAATACAACCCGACAGTGTCGTTACTCTCCTTTAAATTATTTCCTGCCTGCTGGTTCCACGCAAATTTGGTACTTCAAACAACTAAATTTTCTTTTGTCAGGTATCTAACAAAAAAGATTTACGTAATCAGTATTTTTCTTCTTTGGAATTATTTTCTAAAGGTTTTAAATACTAGCCTTCTTTGAAACAACCGTTAGCAAACTTATTTGGTTCGGACAAGAAACGAAGCAAAACCGAATCCATACCGACAACCTAGTTGTGACTAACATAAATTTTTTTGTTTTCATTCTCATCAGTTTATTAAACATACAGTTTTGGGAATTTAGTAAATGATCACCAGAGAGAGCGCGCGCAGAATTCTGTTTGCTTTTTTCGTAAGAGATATATGGCGAACAGTGAGGAGAAGATACCAATTAAGAACTTTATTACGCCCATTTTGAAAACACTCCTCATTCATGAAATCTGATTGGCTCCCAACCATGCAATTTATTCCCAAATTGCACTATTTTTTGCTCTAAATCACATCCTTTTTTTAAGCCCATCAAAATTCAAAACTAGTTTTCATGAAGTGGACATTAAATAAATATTAATATTGACAAAAAAAACTGTGTAATTTCGAAATGGGTGTAATAAAGTGGTAATTGAACTTCGTGTCGTGCAATTTTGGTCTAAAATCATACTTGTGATTTCAAATCGAACTCGCGCTGTGCGCTCGTTCGATTTTGAAATCACGCGTATGATTTCAGACCAAATTGCACTCCACTTAGTTCAATTACAATTATAAAGCGCAACTTAAGGGGTACACCAGAGGAAAAACACAGGCATACCAGGTAAATAGCTTCACACGTGCCGCTGAGTTTTTGTTAGTTTTTTTACTTGTAAAGGCAGCCTGCGAGGCAGGCGTTCAAAAGGGAGGGAGATGGGATGAAGAGACACGCGCGCTCATCGCGTTCACGCGCGCCCGAATTCCCCCTCACCCTTACCCTCCGAGCGCCTGCTACGCAAGCTACTGTGAAGGAAAGTCTTGTCATGAACACCTCCACGCATACGAACCGAGTCTGTATAATATGACCCCACTGCGAAACAACTTGAATTTTCGATAATTTGAACCTAAACGTATCCTATTCGAGGAACTCAGCAATCACTTGCTCGTATATGTGGCAGAATGGAAGGTCGGTCATTCAAACGCCGTAGGATTTGAACATAATCATCAGGAAACTTGTAGGTAACTTTAACCCACAGAAGGGTGTCTGTAGAATTTACTGGCGCGGAAGGAAGCGTAATGCACACCATCTTTGCAGCTGAGCGGGTTCTCACGTAAGTGTCTCGAAGCAGTTCTAACTCAACCCAAACACGGTTAACATCCTACGAGATAAAGGAAATGTGGATGTATAAGGGATAACAGAAGATAAGATACACTAAGATATAAGATAAGAGATAAGGGATATGGGCGCACTTTTAAAACTCAGACTCTGTCCAAGTCTCTTTCCTTTGCAAAAGTAATCTGGCATCGAGATTCGGGCCTTACTTCTTTCCGTTGTTTTCGATGGGTCCGAAACTTTTCGGGCGCATTTCGGGTGCCATAATTTCCTTCGTATCTTAAAAACGAAGACGTTTCTAGGCATGAAACTTTGCAACGAATTTGCCCTTTCTTAACTTGAAGTCATACTGAAAGACCAGCTTTTTAGAGTAAGCGGATCGCAGTTTATGAAATGGCTTTTCGGGCTCGAAAAGTTTCCAGGACTTTCGAGAAACGGGCCCCAGACCCGTGTTTTGTTGGCTGGTTTGTTATTGTAAGACGCGGTTTAAGAACTGAGCACCTTAGCCCCCAAACTAAATGAATTCGAGTATTCTATTTTGATCGATTAAATACGGGATGTTAAACTCCCCGTATATTAAACGGGAGTAAAAATTTTGTGAAGTCACAAACCACACACTACCTGAGACTGCATTCCTTCACAACCATCACTCGCCAGTTTTAAAAGGCCTGGGGAGAGGAACACCAACACCTTACTCGCTCTTCTGATTTGCGCCTCTGCCCAGCGAGTGGGGCCCATACAGCTGATTTCGCTCGAAACCATAGCGTCCATGATAACATCATAGCCCTCCATTCGGAAGCGGTTTACAGTGGAGGCCACCTCATTGCGAAAGGCCTCGTTTTCAGGGTAGTAACAGCAGTAGTAGAGTTCTAAACAAAACCAAAATCAACCATGAAATTTAGAGACAGAAATGTTTCAGAGTTAATTGCATTCACTGGTTGCTATGAAAGTTCCCTTGTATTGTATTGTTGTTGTTTATTCTCTTTAAGCAAACACCTGCCCGACGGTCAACCGTTCACTCCAGGGAAAGAGATTTCTCAAATTTAATTAACGATACTTACCTGACAAAATCAACAATCGAGTCGCAACTCATACATATACATATACTTTATTTAACTTCGAATTTAGAGTAGCTAACGATAAGCTACGGCAATTTCAGCAATTTTTGAAAACACAAGTGACGATTAGTCCTTCATTTTACGACCAAATAAGCGATAACTTGGTTATCACTAAAAGTGCAAAATTAATTTTGGAGTCGTGCATGCGGTTTATTCATTTCCACATTGTGCCAGCTCAAATTTCAATCAAATTTAACTAATCAATCGCTTGAATGAGATGTATTCTCAACCAAAGTCACTGAAAAGTCCTGGCCAAAAACACAAAGTCCGATTATCAAAAATAATCATCAAAAATTGATTACCATCAAAAATACCTTTGATTAAGAAAAAGTGTCCTTTGTCTCAACTAATCAGCGTTCAGTAATTTTCCCCTTTAGTGATAAGAAGATTCAACATGCAGGGCACGTCTTAACCAAGAATTAACAATTTCGTACCAACTTCAACCGTAAACAACAAAGCAATCCCAGTGATTTGTGTGTGTGTGTGTGTGTGTGTTTTTTGTTTTTTGTTTTAGCTGCAACCCACGTTGGATGCAGCACGTCATCTGTCCGATATCATACCCATATAATCGTTTTGATATTCTACTATGTATGCGCACTTTCAACAGTGCGCAAAGGATTAGGTAAGCAAACAGGTGTACGTTACCTTCAGCATTCTCTGGGTTCCTGGGGGCAGCTGCTTCTGAAGAAAAATGAAAGCCATTTGCAAAGGAATAAGATTATTTAGCCGATTTAAAAAGGAGGCAAAACAACAAGATAGCAATTTTTAGCATCGCAATTTGAAAAGACCACATTGACGAAAGCGATGATGAGGAGAGGGAGGCGGCAGTGATGGTGGAAATGGAGAACAACCTTAACAGAAGAAGGAGAAGAAAAACGACGTCGATGACGACGAGGACGACCACGACGACAACGACGATTAAAACGACAATGACGACCACAACAACAACGACGACGATGACAACGGCAACAACAATAACTTTGATCAGTGCCATTTGCTTTAGATCTAAATTTAATAACAGAAATCCGTAGGCTACATTAAATGAAGCAAGAGGCGACACTACCTGCGCTATTGTTTGGTATGGAAATATTGCACACAGGTTCGCGTGCTGGACCTGCATATGTAGATAAGAAAGTAAAAGCATAATCAGAGATGTAATGTAAAAGGGAACAACCCACGTTATAACGAATGCATTCGATTTGCTGACCGTAAGAGCACAGGGAGCCTACACAAATTGTGTAGCTCTTTTTAACGTCGGTCTATGTCAGCTTGTCGTCCACAATTTCTCCCAATAAACGCGAATGATTTACCCATCTAACAACAGAGCCCCCAATAGTGACAGACGCAACAGGACTGGTAAAACCGGTTCTGGTTATAAGCATTGCCTCATTCTTTTTCGGGTGAAACGGGCACGCAAAATAATGATGATTCGTCAAATTTTTAATAGTGTTGTTTTGTGGATGGACCAAGAGGTGGTGCATTTGTCTCGCTTTTTGGCTCCCACCCCGGGGCAAGTGACCAACGTTTTTGTCTCCACGCCCGGGAATTTGCCCTTGTAACTAAAACAGAATGCTAATGCCCGGGGATTGGCCCGGTGAGGGCATGGGCACCACAGGAATTGACTGGTGCATAACAACACAACAACCTAACGTGCGAGGTACACATCGCAAAACAAAACTGAGTAGAGGGTATGAACAAATCAACTGCAAAGTGTCCAAGACTTTCGTTTTACAGAGGTTGAGGACCCGGTTAAATCGCTGTAAATCTGTGAGGACAATGGACAGTGGCCGGGGGGCCTACAGGCATCCACAAATAAGATATTAAAACAGTGGTTATTGTTACCTTGATATCTAAGACGACACTTTCTTCTTCGTCGCCAAACATAGGCCATCAACACTAAAAACATAAGTGCAAAGGCTCCTCCAACAATGGTAGCCCCAATCTTGAAGTGATAATGAGATGACGAAACTATCGAAAACATTCAAAATGATGCATTCTTAGAAACCATAAGTAGTAAACACTCTACAACTAAGCCTTTCTAACCCTAACCAAACCCTTGGCGTTACGCCAATCAAGGAAACAAGTGAACGTCTTCAATCTCTGCCCACCAAATTTTCCCAAAGAAACGAGGAGGAAGAGGAATTATGATAGATTACGCTTCTGTAAAACTGGGCCTGACTAATCAGGCAGCTTAGAAACAGCCGTTTTTTGGATGTCAGGCAGCGCTCAAAGAAGGTAAGGTTGCGTGACATCCCACTTTAATAGCAAGCTCTCTTAAATTTCAAACAATGGATAAAAACATCCAGTCTCCTCACCTTTTGAGGTTGCAAACACAGGCATAAAGCTTGGCATTTTACCTGTGAAGAAAGATCAAATATGTATATTAACACTCTTTAGTTACATAATGTCACAGAAAAAAAGTACAGAGACAAACAATTCTAAGAGACGTAAACACATGTCGGCTGAACAAACAAATGTAAAACATGTTCCTCTCAAAAGCTTTTTGTGTGGCTTACACAAAGTGTGTAGCCACATTATGGCATGATCGGATTTATTTGTCCATGAGAGTCAAGCGCATGTCACGCGCTCTAGTGAGCCACACATCTACGCATTGCGGACCTATTTTTTTACTGTTACAGAAGGGAAGCTAGGGAATCCTGGGAATAACACAAATCAACAGAATACGGATGCACGGGTTATTATAGAAATTTTAACTTCTTGTGGACAACAAAAACAAGAGTTAAGAAACTTTCAATGAAACTGGCAACTGTACACCTCAAGAAGAAGTCCTGGGGCTTTCTAGATTGAAAGGCATATAAGATCATAACTTATAATTATTATAAGGGATTTTAAAATTTAAATCAAAAAAGTTGTTGACGTTAAATTTCATACTTGGTTTTAATGGATCAGCTTCATGAAGTCCAATCGTTACATCAGTTTGTGCAAATGGATAGGGAACAACCTGAAAATGTGTAAAAATCAAAGCAAGTTTCAAAAAACATGGGCAGTGTAGCAGCTCTCGTAAGGTCTCACGAGATTGGCTTGCTACCCTTCTGGTGAACAAAAGAACAAACAACACAAACTGTGTCGGAAACAGGATAATTAGTAATTAGTACTGTAACGATTGCGAGATATCTGCCCGGAAATCAAGTGTCACGATCTGTCTGGTCCGATGAATAAGCTTGTTTATCTTTTATTTAGCCAATCAACTTACGTTTGATCAAGGTGTGTTCGTGAGATAAGAGAACCATTGATTGTAGTTTTAGTTGGTCAGAATCTTCTGCACGGAATCGGATAAATAAATTTCTGGAAGAGAACAGTGACAGTGTGGGCTCCTCACTTATTCCCCACAAATGGACCCTATCCCTAAAACAATAGAGGTGCTAGACTATGCCTGCCAATGAAATTTAGAACCTTATGAGAGCTGCTACAGTACTGAAAAACATAGCCAGCTGTAGCTACTATTAACCCAACTGGTGAAACCTGCTTTCCTCAAAATAACACACTTTACAGATCTACTTCTCAGTAACTTCAAACTTTCATTTTGGTTCTAGCAAAACAAATTGTTCTCTCAGTAATAAGGAGTTCAAGAGAATGTAAATCTGCCAAGCTTGTTCACAAGTTATCATCACTTAAAACTTAAAAAAAAACCCAGGTATTTCTACCAGGGTAAAATGTTGCTATGGCAACCTAGTATGTTTTTTTTTTTCATTTCAATTGAAATGAAATTAATTTGAAATGTTAAGTATGTGTTTTGTTATTTCACCTGAGAAAACGCCATAGTTTGTTCACCAATGATTAGGCATTTGTGGTATAAACTGATAGCGAGTGATTCACAATGACAGCAAATATTACTTATTCTTGTATCAATTCAGCTCTGCGTACACTTATCAGCCAAGTTCATTGTATGACCTGTACCTGTTCTGTCTACAAATTAACATACCGCTGAGAGAAGTTTATCTGGTTCTTTGTTTGCTGACCACAGTGGGGTGTGCTTTAAAACAAAGTATGTTTTATTCTGAAATTAAGATCAGTTAAGAGACGATATACATTTCAACATTTCCTCAAGCATTCAATATGCCTTTATAATAAATATAACTACTACTAAACAATATTACTGATGAACTTGAGCAGCTGTTTCTCTCTCTCTCTCTCTCTTTTTTTGTCCACAAGCTAAAAATTAATTACTTTTAATTATGCCTTTGGCTTTGGCTATATAATTAACTTATGCCAAAAACATAGGTTGCTCACATTTTTCTTCCAAAGAACTGAAGCAGATATGATAGCTACATAAACACCTACATAAATGCATCTAGATATACATACATGATATTCTAGATAAATATACATGTACATATACACATATAGACGAATACATACACATGGACAAGTACAGGATCAGTCATTGCATGAAGTGCAGAACTGACCTTGGGAATAAGTACACAATCCATATCATGCTCTTTCTCATTATAACGATTGAAGAATCGGTAGAGAAGGGAATAATGAGTCCAGTTGCGTCCTGACAACAAAAACACACTGTTAGAAATAACTCATACACTAGCTCAAGCGAGGAAATATTGATCAGCACTTCAGAAAAAGAGAGCAGATTTCTTCAGTAACATACTGCAACTTGTATTATTAACAATACATTATCTTTGTACCTGAAGCCAAATCAGATTCCTTGAAGGGCTCCCAAGATACATTGTAGTGGTGTTCTTTTGATGAATAAGCCCTGTAGGCAACCTTTAAGACCTTGGTAGGAGTTGGATGTAGAGGTGGAAATCGTTCTTTTTTATCAGAATAACCAAGACACTCTAAGGATAAACATAGACAAGAGGATTATAACATTATGAGATGGGGTTAATCTTTTGTGAATATAGTAAGACCAATTTCAATTGAGCGTGAAAAACCCAAACCAAAGTGATTACTCTAGCTAATCACAAGTAATCCTTTAAGCCCTAAAAGCGATCAGTATCAAATTTGTCCTTGTAATACATATCAACGCATTATAAAACAGAGAGGTCATGAGAATTGAGGACAGGATCACATCAGCTGGATTTGTTTAATATTTTTATCAATATTTCTCCTGAATACAAATGAAAATTTAAATTTTGATCTTGCCTTTAATAGTGCAAACAATAAAACTATTTTTAAAATAGCTAAAAATCTCCTCATTTTTCCTTTACTCGTACTTGTACTATTATCGTTTTCTTTTCCCCATATTCCCTCACTTCTTTTTACTCAAGACCTAAAAGTTCTTGATTCTGAATGTCTTTTCCATTTTACTGATAGTTTATCCGTTATTCTTTAACTAATTGTAAGTCTGGCCCACCAAGATTAGCCCCAGATACCTGCAGACCAGCTATTAATTTTTTTTTCTAATATCTTAAAACAAAAGTCTTAAAATTAAATTGTTGTTGTTGATTTTAGGGTTTAAGAGTTAACCCTTTCACTCCCAATAATGCCAAATGGCACTTATAGATTTTACTCTGTCTAACGCCAGACGATTGAATGGGTGTCAAAAACACGTAATAAGGCAAGTAATTCTGTATCTCTTCCAGACCTACATTTTCACTGGTCTCTATGACCTGTAGCTTTCTTTGTTATCAGGGTTAGGGGTATTGTTTGTGTTGTTTCATCTATTGTTTCATTCTCACAAACCACATCTGGAAAACTATGGGGTCTCTCCTGTGGAGACTTTCCCCCACCAGGCCTTTCTGAAATTTACTGGTAATAAAGCACACATCCTCACCTGTTTGTTTTGTTTTAGCCTCCTGGGAAGATTTACCTTCTTCTGGGTCAGGATCTGAATTGAATATTAATGAACAACAAATGAAAAGTACGCCAAGACATCAAACAGTTCCAAATTTATTTAAATAACAATGCATAGGCATTCTGGGGAAAAGTGGCTGGCACAAAGTGGTCTGACAGCCAAGGAAAAACCACTGGCTATCAGCTCCCGGTGACAACCCTACAGTCTACCTACAACACCAACATGCCTCCATTTTTGGGTTGTACTGGGTTGACCATGCAACTTACAGTTAGCCAGAGTCAACAGATGACCAAACTTTTTGGCTCTGCATAGCAAGATTTTGAATCTAGTATCTTGGCTTTTGCTTTTTTTTTTTTAAGTAGGCGGGGACATTAAAATTGTAGCCACAGATTTCTTCCTAAGTCAACACGCTGATTTTTCCTACCAAAGTAAACAAGAAATGGTCTGCTTGGTTTAACAGGAATCAAAGGATTGAGCAAATGAGCAAAATCAGAAAATGGACATAGCCATTTTCCAAGTTAAAAATGGTTATCATTGACAATCAACATTTTCTTACCTTTCTTTTTAAGAACCTCCAAAATTCTTGAGTAATTTACAATGAAACATTCTCTGTGTTTTTCCAAAATATCCCTTGAGAGTACAAACTTAGGGTGCTTCATAGCATGGCACCCTGTAAGTTCACTAATACACATTCTGAGTTTCTTCACTTCAGGACAAATTGGTGTTGCATTACGATTATACTGCTGGAAGCAGTTATTGACAAATTTCTCATTGCATTCTTTCTTATGAAGTGAAAAAAAAAATAAGATAAATTACAATTTGTAAGTGCTACAATATTATATAAGTATCCTCTTTTATCACTGCTTTGGCAATAAAACAAGAGACCTTGTACCAATCATTGGAGTTAACATTTTCCCACAAAAGAACTCAGAACCCCTCCGTTCCTTAACCCTTTCCCTCCCAAGAGTGCCAAATGGCACTTATCGATTTTACTCTGTCTAACGCCAGATGATTTTACTCCTCAAAGGGAGACCCCTTGGCGGTTAAAGGGTTAACAACATCTTCACCCAAAAACTATGTCCCCATTAACCCTTTCCCTCCCAAGAGTGCCAAATGGCACTTATAGATTTTACTCTGTCTAACGCCAGACGATTTTACTCGTCAAAGGGAGACCCCTTGGGGGTTAAAGGGTTAACATCCCATAGATTAGGAGACATGTGGCAAGATGGACCTTCATTTTACCATCGCTATCAAGAGAGTAATCCTGAAGTTCTTCCAGACCTCTATTTTCATTGGTCCCTATGACCTGTAGCTCCTTTTGTTATCAGGGCTAGGGGCATCGTTTGTGTTGTATCATCTATTGTTTATCAAGAAGACTACTAAGGAAGAGGCACTTTCTGCTCAGTTATTCAGACACCCAATTGTAGGACTAGCCAGGGTATGAACCAGCAGCCTCTCACATGGTAGACCAGTACTGGCAACTGAGTCCACCAGTCCACAACAAGAAGACATTTTCCAATATTCTCCCATCCAACACCATAAGATAAACATGAAGAATAGAGAGGAGAGTATGCATACGAACATTAATTAAGGCTTCAAGGTGGCAGCAAAAGAAACACATTTTGTCCACAACACTACTGCTTTCAGCTATTTCAGTACAAATAACAACATAACTCGTGTATAAATACCTTTGCTAACAGGGACACAGTCAGGATAAGAATTCATTTTCTTCACAAGGGATTCATACTTGAGCCGTTCCTTCCAGGTTGACAAACCCTTAGCATTCTCACAGACTGCGAGACATGTCTTTAATTTTACAACCTCAGGGCAAACTGGAAGGGTGTTCTCATTAAATTGCTCTTCGCAAAATGTTAAGTGTCTTTCAGTGCAGTTACTGCTGGCATTTGATTCTGCAAGAAGACAGACATAAACTGAGTCTTAAAGATTTTAGTAGCTATATCTAAGATCATTTTTCTTTTCTTTGTTTTAAAGAAAGTCTCACTTTCTTGGCAATTTGTGTCCTCACCGGAAATGAAGTCACCCTCTGCAGGATCGTTATGTACATGTATCACCAACAGATTTAACAAATTTAGAATGCCACTGATTTTTCTAAATTTACCAGCTTGGACTCTTGCCATTAGCTGTCATTTTGAGATCTTCTATTTAGACATCAACCATTGAGGCTTTGGCCATAAAAGTCTCTAGGCAAGATACTCATAACCGCTCATAAAGATTTTGTCTTCAAATCCTTTAACTCACACAGGCCCTTTAAATTTAAGGCTTAAGCTCTGAGAAACTGTAAACTGCTATTAAATGTCACGCCTACTTTTATAATTGCATATCTTTTCAGGCAGTTAGCTACAGTGCTGTATAATAAATTACTCCTTAACATTTTCCCACAAAAGAACTCAGAACCCCTCCGTTCCTTAACCCTTTCCCTCCCAAGAGTGCCAAATGGCACTTATCGATTTTACTCTGTCTAACGCCAGATGATTTTACTCCTCAAAGGGAGACCCCTTGGCGGTTAAAGGGTTAACAACATCTTCACCCAAAAACTATGTCCCCATTAACCCTTTCCCTCCCAAGAGTGCCAAATGGCACTTATAGATTTTACTCTGTCTAACGCCAGACGATTGAACCCCTTGGGAGTGAAAGGGTTAAGAGATGCAAAGAGCACAATGAACCAATCAGACTAAGAAGCAATTCCATACAACCAGTACCAAGTGTAGGAAAATGTGTGCGAGAAAGTCACGATTGGTTTGGAAATGAGAAAGAGGCACAAGTTGTCAACCAACCACAGTGCAAAGTAATACAAAACCAAAGCAAATGCAAATTATTTTCAACACTGATAATCACTTTAACTAATGTAAAATTTAATTGCATTACTTGTTTAAGTACTGATGGACTGATTATTAAAACTATCCTGATTTAACCCAAATGAAGAAAACTAAATAAACTGCATTGTTGTCAAAATGCACCGGTGACCGGCGATATCGCCGGCTACTTTCCTAGTTTCACCGGCTACAATTCATCGACGGTAAAAAGAGAAAATGTGGGGCTAAAAATGGTGCTGTTACCCCCCCCCCCCCCCCCCCTCCGGTGCCATCTACTTTCGTACATTCTCCCTCTGCTTAAAATCTTTTTGACAACTCTGAAACTGCTGACTATTTATTGATAATTACCATACAGTGACTGACTGGGTAATTTTCATCAGTTGCATAATAACTACAATCACTTCCTCTTACAGGAAAAAAATATATTCGAATTGTTCGTTTTAACACCTCCAATCTCTTCCCAAATATCAAATCTTTCTAGTTTGACTGAATACACTTCATTAACGAGCCAATATACTCTGACTGATGATTTTGTAACACAACAAAATACACTGTACCCTTGACTTGAGGCATGGAAAACAGTCATATAATAATAATATTAAGGTAATTCCTCTGAATTGCACTGCGCATCCTTACTGCACATAATTTCTCGCATCAGCAGCACGCACCCCAGTGCATGCATGTTCAAAACATTGCAGTTTTCTGAAGGAGTTATCCCCTAGAAATAGGTAAATGGCTATTTTCTCCCAAATGAGTATGGGGACCTATGCTTTTTATTTCTCATATTGAAAGAAAATGCAATTCTCCATGACATATTCAGATTTGAAGAATTTTTTTAATTGTCCAGTTTTTTATTATTGACAGAAGATCTCCTTTACGATGAGGCTATTGAAACTTCAGTCGTAAAGCACAGATGCAAAAACACGACTAATTTTTCATTAGTTCATTTTTTCTTCACCTTTGAGAGGTTAAATTTCAACCATGATGTGCTTTTGACAAAATAAAACCTAAATCCCATTGTTTCTGTCCCATTTTTTATAAATTATAGAGTCTCAGACCGCTTTCGGCTATTAACTTAAACTGTGCTATTAACAATGTACCAAAGTAGGTACAGTATAAAGTAAAGCCTCAAAGCATGAAAACGGAGTCATGGGGACCCTCTCTTTGTATTGCATTTCTTTGATGTTTTGACGTTGGCAACCACCTTGCAAAGTTTCAAAGAAAATCTATATTGTGACTTATATTTCTGGGGAATCACCTTAAAGTATCTCTCACAAACTTAAAGCACTTACTCTTTTTGTTGTCAGCTTTTACACTACGCTGTGTTCTAGCAAGCAAGTCATTTTCATTCCCTGGAACTACAAACATGCAACAATTTTAGTACATTAGTACAATAATATTGTAGTACATTAGAGATGTCAAGTAGAAAAAATTTCCCTGTATTATCTCCTTTACACAAAGCTAAATGGAATTATCAGATGTTTATTTGTACCATTAAGAGTTTTTCTCTGCTCACAATCTTTAATACAACCATCACATGAAATCCCCTGTAAAAAAAAGCATACATGTTAGAAAATTTATCAGTAAATGTTACTGATCTAGCTGTTTTAGAGGGTATCCCAACCCCAAAACACACAAAATACAGTGTATGTTTGCATCTCTTTAGAAATTGATGCTTTCCTGAAACGTGGTGGCTATATAATATATTGATGTCGTTTGGAAATACATAGCATTAAGAGAGGCCGAAGTACGTGTATCAGGCTAAAATAAATTAAAATGAAGTTTTTAAGGGAGATTTCATCAGTAAAAAACCTTCCACAGAAAGAATATACCGTATGTTTTTTGGCTACATCCACAGAACTGAGGTACCTTTCAGTAACAGCAGTACCAAAATGAAAGACCTAACTAATAGTCTTAATGTACTACTCCATCAGCTCTTATGACTATTTGATAAAGTTATTCATTCATTCATTCATTTATTCATTCACTTAAGGAGGCTGGAAAGGATTTTTACCTGCACGCACGCATGCAATCTACCCACACCATAACTAAGATGGACACATCAGCTGAATGAATCAAAATCAAGCACACCGTAATTAGTTAAATACTGCGTGAATTTGCGAAAAACGGATATAAAATCTGCGGAAAACAATTGTTTTTTGCTTGAAATTTTGTTTGGTGACCTATCTTGCTTTTTTGCATGCACGTACGTTTCATGATGGCACTCCAAAAATAGCAGTTTCGGAGAAAATTATCCAGTAGAATTTCCTGTAAGCCATAAAACGCGTTTTTTTTTAATGCATTACATCCTACTCGATAATTTTTTTCATACGGCCTGAAAAGTTAAAGAATTTAGGGAGCTTTCCAACAAAGAAATAAAAATGATAGCTATAGGTCACCGAATTAGTTTTTCAGATAATTTACAAAAACTGACATTTAGAGGACCTTTTTGTGGACCTGGTGCATTGCCATGGTAGCTGATATGATGTCACAGGCACCCTTAAAGTATAGCCCAACAATAGAGTTCCAAGAAGACATATAGTTTGCCTACACCATTAAATATCCTTCTTTGCAATCTTTCATCGTTTTGCAAACACTACCTCAACGAAAAACCCTTTCGAGCCTCCTTAACAATTTGCATACTTCAGAGTTATTTGCGCACACCTTTATATGTGCACAAATAACTTGTATTAGCTAGACATGTTTACCTTTTACATCTAAAATCTCTGTCATATATATTCCCACCAGCAATATCGCCATCTGTCTCATGTTGCCTAGGCGGACTACTTGATTTTATATATAGCCGCAATGTCTCGTAACGAGCTTACCCGTGAAGACTTCCAAAATTTGTCTTGTACAGACATAAAGTGACAAAAATCAGATTTATTTCAACCACCATCTCTTCGGTTCTAAACACACTTGGCGACTAAATTAAATTTCGACTAAAAATTTACATTTAAAATTTATAAGTCCGGACACAATACATGTTAATTTCTATTAAGCCTGACAACAATTGTGCTTTTGGAGACACCTGCATTAGAAAAGAAAATTTAAACACCACATGGAAATGGACCATAAAACGCGTTAATATAATGACGAAAAGGATTTCGATATTAAAATATCATATGAAATGATAACTCTCTCCCCTAGTTTTCCGCAAAAGCCGACATAATGAAAAGCAAATGTCGGTCGGAATATCTGTCAGAAATCTCCAAGTATTAATGTAAACAAGCTAAAAAGTGGGCAAATCTTGAAGAAGAAAAGTCAACAATCAATCAAGCAACCAACCAACGTCATAACTTAATTTAACGATGAAAGCTAATAGAAATTTAAAAATCGATGAAAATTAACTGTAAAATAACTGTTTTACTTGTAGGATATCTATTATAATCTAATATACTGTACCTTCCTATCGTATGTATGGTGCGCTCACCTCACCAATCTTCACAAAGTTTTAAACGGGACCAGCAGAGCAAGTTATAACAACACATTCCGCACAAATTTTAAGTATCTTCTTAGTCCTAGTTCCTGACGAAACACCCGCGTACATGCCTTCTTACCTTTCGCTTTTGTTGTTGTGTTGTGACTGATCTGCAAAGGCGCAGGCAAAGTTTGTTTGACGGTGTAGTAGGAAAGGGCTGACTGCCTGCATGTGTCCCGCAATCAGCCCTACGCAAGGTAATGATAATCACAAACAAACTAACGAGACGAGAAAGCGAAGCCATCTACAATGAGGCGGTTTCTTCAAGCTCTGATAATCTCACCAGATCTCACACAGCAAACTGATGATTCTTTTTTCAGCGCATCGCTAAAGCAACACCGGAAAGAATCTGCCAAGTGTGGGATGCAAGGAATTTGATAAGGTGTAAATCAGTCACGTGTTCCAGCAACATTACACCAAAATTGAAAGATATCACGATCGTCCACTTCCGGTGGCTTGACCTCCAAAAAACAAGGAGGCCGAGGGAAGAGGAGGTCACCAAGAACAGAATTGTTGCAAATAGCGTGGATCACTGAACAGTTAGCTTCACTACTAGAAGATCGCACCATTCTTGCGAATCCCGATTACTTTCAGAGAAACATTTTCAAAGGGTTTGAGAGCCTCCCCTGATGACCCCTTCTTTGTAGTACCCTTTCACTTTTCCACATCCAGGTATTTCCGGAAGTCTGGCAAATTAATTAAACTTTGCAGGAGCCGAGCTATACTTCCTGTTTTTTTTGTTTTTTTTTTTCTGCCGAACGTGATACAATCTTAACCACAACTGGAGTACTCTCTCAAGTGGATGATGGGTAGGTCACAAAACTCTGGAACCTTCTTCCAGCGAGACCAGAAATGTAGCTGTGGGCCTATGGGACTATATAAAGCGACACAGAAAGGATAAGCCGCCTAGCCTCCCGTCCTTTGAGCCAGCGCTTGTTCCTGGTCTTGCAACCAGAAGCGGTGATTCACTGGCCCAGTCTTCCGTGATCAAACTTCCACAAAGCAGCCAGACAATCGCTGTCGCTGCACACTTCCGATGTCATCATTTCACGTTTCGATTCACTGATCTTTGATATCGACAAATTCTTGCTAATTCTTCATTTCAAATTCTTCTTGCTCCCAAGCTCTATGAGGCGCCGTAAAGTGAGCCTCGCTTACACTTTGTTTTTGTAATCGCATGGGGTCGGGAAAAGGATAATCATCGCGCGTACTTTTAGAAATCACGCGATGATTTTAATCATCACGCGTTTTCTGAAAGGAATGACGGGTTGCTCTACCTTCTATTGTGAATGTACTGATTTAACCACTGGTAATTCTTAATGGATTTAAGTTGTTGTACTTACATTGTAATTTATTTCGTTAATGTGTTTAGGTGATCGGTTCAGCGATTAGCCTTTGCTATTTGTGGGCGGAGACGGACTATAACGTTTTGTATCTGTTTGATTACCTATTTTGATCTGTTCATTAGGATTTATTGCACTTAAACTTACTTCAACTTAGCATTCATTGTAAGGCAACTGTCCAAAACCAGTTTGTGTCAAGGTCTTTAACCTTTGTGATAATTGCCATAAGTACACCAATCTGGCAATAGATGGCCTCCTAATACTTTCGACACCATTACTAAGGACCCAGAACACCGTCTGAACGGACCGTCACGTTATACTCTAAGGTGCAACAGGCGTTTTACCGTACCTAAATGCAAGACAAATTACAAATTAAGATTGAAAGTATCACGAAAATATGACATAACTATAACAAAGGAAAAGGTTTAAAAACAAAATCAAAGCAAAGACAAAACAAAAATGTACCTAAAGAGCGAGTCGTTCTTGCTTGAAACGATCAAACGAGCGTGTAACTGCGCGTACGTGAGACTGGTGCCTATCACATCTGAATTACACGCATAGAAAAACTAACCTTGAACGACGTTACTCAAAAGAACTATTGATAAGCTGTTAAAGAAACTGTTCAGTTCTCAAATCACGCTATCAAATCAAGTAACGCAATGTTTATAGACCGGAAACTAGTGGTTCAGTCTTTACCGTACCACTAAAAGAGCAAAATGAATTAAGGAATCACGCATGCCGTTTATTCATTTCTGGGAAGCGCGCTTGGTCTGAGTACAAATCACTGAAAAGTCTAGCGGCCAGAATTACCGAAAATTGATTACCAAACATGCCCTCTGTCTCACCCAATCAGCGTTCAGTAATTTTGGTAAGCGTTCGAACGCGCGTTCGACCTCGTTCCCACGGAAAAAGAGAGACCCTGGGAATGAGGTTGTCACTGTATATTTACAAGGCACGTGATAACAGAAGTCTGCATACATAAACAAAGTTTACTAGGAGTCGAGCATTAGGTAAAAGCAAACAACTGAGAGTTCTTTATGACTTCGTAGTACTCTTCAGAACAAAGACGTCGTCTGGAAAAAGATAACTTTGAGAAAATTACATGGCAGAATTACTCAGGCGACACTTGCGTGTCAATTACGATAGTATTAAATTCAAATTTGAAGAAACAATATCCTTTTATTAAATTTTGTTTCAGGCTGCCAAAATTTCAAAATTTTATATCGGTTATTTCCAAAGTGAATCCACTGATATAAATGCGACTTTTCCTCCTCAAAGATTTCTCACCGGACGGTAAAAATTAGGAAGAGTGACTTCTACCTCATTATTATTATTATTAATTTTTTTTTGCTTTAAATAACATCACACTTAATTAAAAACAGCCATACGAAGAACCAACGCAAAATTTTGTTGTCGGCCTGGTTATTCGAAGGAAGTAACGTTTAATTACCGCCTGCCGCAGCGTTTTGATTCCGGCTCGTCCGGTTCATACGCCGAACTTTTCATGTGCCGAATCTAATGCAAATGAAAAGAAGAACAAACGATTTTCCTAATTAGCGTTTGATTCGGCACGTGAGAAATTCGACGTTCAAACTGAGCCAAACGGGGGAAATCCCAACGGGGGAAATATTTAGAAGAAAAAGGTTTGACTGGTAATCAGAAAACTAGAATGAACAAACTGGGTCCAAAATATCAGGCTTTTCAAGGGGTAGGGACCCTCCATTATCCCCCCTACCACTGAGGAAGGCCTGACACTGAATACTGATCCATTTATTTTGGCCATGTTTTGGCGAACCACATCGTGATGCCCGTCATGCTCCTTAGCTGGAATTAAATTTCAAGAGCATGGGTTTACGCTTATATATTTCTTGTCACGTTCAACATCTTTGCGATAAAGCATTTATAATGATAAGTGTCAGAGGTGCGCAAATTATTTGGCAACGATAGTACGAGCGATTTGATTAGCTGCTGAGCGGGCCGGATTTCATTGTAATGACCGCGGGCATTACAAAAATTTGTCTTCGCTTGGCGATTCTCGTGGGCACAGGCGAAAAAACTTATGGCGAAACTTTTTCTCTCAATGATAGCTGCATTTAAGCGAGACAAAAATATCTAATCGGTTTAAAATTACGAATGACGAGGAACTTTCAGAGAAAGAACAAGCCAAAATACAACTTCCGGTGCAATACAGATCTTTTTATTTATCAGTTATTTTTTCCATGAAATCTCATTTTATAAATAACTTATTAACCTCGTCCGGTCGGCCAATACATCAAGGCCTTAGACTGAGATTTTTCTGTAATTACCTCAGTCTCGGTTGATAAGTGGTACAGTCAACTCTCCGCTAACGGACACTCTCGTAAGCGGACAGCTCTACTTACGGACGGCTTTTTAAATCCCCGTTTTTACCTCCCAGTCAAACTTTCTATTTAGACATTCCCGTAAACGGACACTCTCTCGTATGCGGACGCGGACACTTTTGAAAATGAAAATTGGATTTTTCTTTTGTTTACGCTCTCTCGTAAGCGGACACACCATGTACGTAATTGACTCTTGGCAATGAAATTTGTCTTTAATTTGCAATAAATCATCACGGTCCATCTATTTCATGTAGTCCCAGGCAAGTGGGTGTGTATTTAAGTACAGTGTGTGATGGATGAAGAGGATGAGTCCAATAGACTACCGCAAGTTGCGATTATACACAGACCGCAAGCTATGCGCTTTTTTCCTCTTGCTTGATTTGATTCGTACGGAAGCTTGTAAGTGCCATCCGAGTTGTTGAGAATCCGACATCCAAGGCGTCGAAAAATCCGACTATTTCCACAACTCGGATGTCGGATTTTTCAACGACTCAGATGGCACATACAGGCTTCCGTAGGATTTGTGCTACGAAACGCTGAAGAGAGAAAGAAACAGATCAAAGTCTAGATTGAAGACGTTTTTCAAAGCACACCCGAAAGGCGCAGATTCAATTTTCTACAGGTAAGGAGTCAGTTTTCAATCCAAGCATAACACGGCGAGGGAAAGTACGGTAGATGGGGTACATTTCTCTTCAAATCACAGATGATTTCCTTGTCTCCAATGCAATGACCCAATCATCACAGGTAGTTGATCACCATTTATCCAGCCTGTATAGCAGGCATTTATCAGTTTAGCCAAGCGCGAAACGGGAGACATCGAGGGCTTCGCGCTTGGCTAAATAACTCAAATAAATGCTTGTTATGCATTATTCAGGATACCATATTTGTACGATTTTTCAACCGGGTCCGCAGTCCTTAGCCTCCCCTACTCTGTGCTGACTGTTTACGTACGACGTCACTAACGCGTTCATATACTTTTCTCTGATAGGCTGTTTGCTTGATTTGTTTGAGCGGTTGGCCGCGGTAACTTGTGGGGGCATGTGCTATCTGCCAGAAACAACTTCCGTTATTTTCCCAGTGCCAAGATGTGACCAACCCAGCGATCGGTAGCCAAAATGTCACAGATTTTTGGTATGGCACCTCTAAATTCAGAGTTACAGAGCTTGTCTAGATTACTATAACCAAGAGCGCGATGCAGCGATGTTTATTGGGGCTCATTGTGATAATAATCTCCATACTCATTGGCGCTAAAACGACGTTTGATACAAACAGCGAGTCTGCAATTTTACAAGAAAAGCAGCCCAAGCCGAGACCGGAGAAATCGCGCTGTCTTCTCCATTGCGCCAACGGAAGAGAGGTTTGTCCTTGATACGAATTTGAAGTAATTAAATTTATAACAAGGCTTGTTTGGTAACAGAAGAGAGAAGTAATTGCCGTTAAAGGCACCAAGCTAAAGAGATCGATATCGTGACAAATTCGTATGGTAATCTATTGAAAAATGCCATGTCTTTAATTATTAAAGCTATCAAACTAAGGCATACAAGGACTAACAGTTTGTTAAGAGCAAAAACAACTGATCCAGGTTGCTTGTTCCCTCTTAAGTTAAACTACTATATTTTAAGATTCTGCTAAATTTATTACTTCAGTTTTACCAACGTCTAAGTAAATAATTATCATGGATAGCGGCGCGGAACCCCGCATTTCTTTCTCTCCCGCAAACAATTTCCCGTTTGAAAACCCAGTACAGGAAGTTGAGAACGCTCGAGCTTGAAAGCAGAGAAAATTATTTGTTTCGATTCCAATAGTTTCAAAAGATTTTTCTCGAGGCTTTTTTTCTTGGTACACATCACGCAAACATGTTTTATTCTTGTACATGATCTGAGGACTTTGATATTACCATGGCAGCTGGCGTACGTCACGAATCTACGCTGAATTTGCTATTTGCACCGAGCGATCTGCGATGTAGATGTTTTTTGATCAAACACTGCCTGTCACCGAGCTACAATCAATTTGCCGGTGGATAACGAAAAGTTTTCGTGTCTCTCTTAACATTGACGGGTGTCCCACCCCCACAATTAAAGCCATTTTCAGACATGAATAATGTATCTTTGATTGCTCGTTCTGGATCCTTACGAAACAAGCTTTTTAAAATACCTATCTGCTATGATAATATTGATCACATTGAATTATTTATACAAATTACCAGAAGTCAAGAGAGCAAAAACATCACACAGGTTTTTCGTGCGCCTGAATTCAAAAGTGGCTTGCAAGTAAGTTACGCATTATTTGAATTGGGGAGTGGAACTTAGTGCTTCAATATAATGCCGGCAATCTAGATTTTTAACATAAGTTCTCTGAGCCACAATATATATGAGGAGCGATATAAAAGCGTTTGTCATTCATGTTTTGTTTTGACCGAAACTAATCCGTTAAGGTCAAATATTAAAAAAAAAGAGTCCCCGACCTAGTTTCATTGCATAGCAGCTTCATTACATATTTTAGGACGACTGGATTTATGTTGATTCCATGTTGAAGTTTTTCTATATTTTGTCGCCCATGGCATGATGAATGTATAAGACACCTGTTTCTTGTAACACATGCTTGGCTTTGGAACATTATACTTGAACGAGTCAATGCTAAACATGCCATTAGCTTATTTCAATCGTCATCATAGCCACATTTCCTGGGCAAAATACGTAGAGTAGCTAGAACACGTTCTTGTTTTGCTTTATTATTCGGATCAGCTCATTTTATCATCCAGTCAATTGCTCCTGTCAGAATTTCCCTAACAGATGTTTTGAATAATTATTCTTACCTCACACTTACAGGTTTGTGCTTCCTTTCAGTTTGGATCTAAGTATAGTTCATTTTAATTTTATGTAGCGAAAGTGGGTAACGACCTGGGTTTTTAACTTCCTAGTCCTTACCTCTTCTAACTTTTATTCCAGCATGAATTGGTTTCTACAGCCCGAGATATGTATTGTTTTCTCTGTGAAAATAAAATCATTACAAATACGCAATGATGCAATTTTTTTTCTCTATTGCTTGTCACCACAAGTCATTGTGGAGTCTAATAAACAGTCTTAAATGTAGTCTCGGCTCTTCCATTCCTATCTCATACTCTCCCCACCCCCACATACTGTGCATCTCTTTGAATTAGCATCTATACTTCCAGATCATCGTCAACCACAAATTTCTTATACTAGTAGTCACCATATATTTAAATCAAATGAAGACTGATCCTCGCAGTTGAGTACGCAATTATATGTAGTTGCATAAAGAAGCCTGAAAAAAAACTTAGGACTTCAACGGGGTTTGAACCCGTGACCTCGCGATATGGGTGCGACGCTCTAACCAACTGAGATGAAGCCACTGACGTTAACTCTCCCAACGTCAGTGGCTTCATAGCTCAGACCATATATTTAGTTACAGATTACATCACAGCCAATAATCTATGAAATAAAGGAAGTACTTGCTGTCTAAAAGTAAAAAGCTGTAGGGGATATTAAAGGCATCCATAATTAGAGGAAAACTCATTATGAATAGGTTTTTTCTGAAATTTGCAATCATGATATATGATAATGATTATTACTAGAACATCTAAGGATCTCAGGACTTTTAAGAACTTTTTAATATATAAATTCGATCCTGTTGCCTTTTATAGTTTTATCTTCATTTTTAGCTTCCAATTCTGTCTTTTTAGTAAGTATTTATATTCATCTTAAATGTATTTGACTTATTCGCTTTACTTAGCACAGTCAATTACCACAGGCGGCCCAGACGTTGTTTGTGATTTACATACGTGACAGTATTGCATTATGTTTTGAGCCATTTAAGAGAATGTATAAAAATAGTTCAAAAATCGCTCTAAATTCAACTTGTAGTCAAGGATTTAAATAAAAGAAGCTTACCTTAGTCTGCGCTTGTGTTATTTTGAAGTCTTTGTGGCAGCTGAGTCATTCTAAAGTCGTTCTAAAGCCATTTTGACGATTTAAACTTTTCCAGGTTTGCTTTCCAGTAAAGAGAAACTAGAAAGCATACATTCTCTTAAATGGCTCAAAACGTAACGAAATATTCGTCTGTCACGTATGTAAATCACAAACAACGTCTGAGCCGCCTGTGGTCAAACTAGCACTTTGTGTGCTATATAATTACTGAGATGAAATAAAGATTTTTTCTGTTTGTTTGTTGTAGTCTTTTAAACTGCATAATAATGTAATTCAGCAATAAATCGTCTAAACTACGTAAATCAAAATCATCGACTATCTGAAAATAACAAAAAGTTTCTGTCACCCAATTTACATTTGCTGTTTATTAGTTTGCTCAGTCAATCTGCTAAATCATTTCTCATTTTGTTGTTTTGGTCTCTCATTTCGTTGTTCTTGTTTGTATTTCATTCCTAGGTCATTTCTGAGAGGTGTGCTCAAGACTGTGAAAAGGACCTGAAACCAGGCAATGGTAATTTCCACAATATTTTTGCTTCCAAATAGAGGTCACACAATTTTTCAAAAAGGAGCAAAAATTGGATGTGAGCAGCTGATATTATCCTTAGACAAATCAAGTACAGGAATAAATAACAAGAAATTGAAACAACATTTCAATTAATTACCAAAGGTGAAGGGTGCTGGGATTGCAGCTTTTACACAGAAGGTATCACCATTCAAAGCAAAGATCGCTTTAAGCTGCAGCTTCAGTACACACTCGTATACATGACACAATTCAGTAGCGCAGACGTAATCAGAGCATCATAATGTTGGTACATGTATCTGATATGTTGGCATTGATTATACCAAACCTCTATCATCTATTATTAAAGGTATCACCTTTCAAAGCAAAGATCACTTTTTAAAAGCTGCAGCTTCATGTGACACAAATCAGAAGCAAAGCGGTAATCAGATATGGGCATATAATACAATACGTGCTTAATTGATGAGTAGGTTAAGAAAAAAAGGCAGACAGAGGCTGATGTGGACCTACTTTACAAATAATTACAATCAAACAGCAACAAAGATAAGAAGTTAAACTTAGTATCTGTTATGTTACCATTATACCAATTATTGAAATCTTCACCATCTATTACAAATGCACACCATAGATCGTACCCAAGATGACAGAGGAAGAGTGATGCACAACTCTCTCATTCGAAGTCAGCGAAGTGTTGAAAACAACATGAAGTTAGTAAATGGTGAGTTTTCTATAGATAAGCTGTAATTAAGTCCCATTACTTTTCATGAAATCCCATGTCAAACTATCAGCATGCACGTATCTCCACGATCAAATCAGCGATTAAGTTTGAAGACTCAACATCTCCATGCATGTTTTCAAATTATCATAATTAGGCATTAGAAATTAATTTGGAGCTTATTAATTTGTAATCCCAATATCATTACTGATAACTGAATGTACATTATGTGTATATGGTTTCACATTATCATAATTAGGAATTAATTTGGAGCTTAACAATTTGTAATCCCAATTACTTGTAACTAAATTTAAGAGGGTGTGTACAGTCAGCCCACTAGCTTGAACATGCATACTACAAAATGTTGTAACTGTATGAGATCCAACAGACAAGGTCAATTAAAAGTACAGTTTAATAACACC